>LPNX010017582.1:149509-251153 GCA_001517045.1 Pseudotsuga menziesii | reverse complement strand
TCCTTCAATGCCATCAAGAATGGTCTCTTAAGTGAGCACGTTTTTTCGTCCTCAATCCATACTTCCAAATTTATAGCCATAGATTGTACTATCCGGCTTAACCATCTGTCTGAGTTCCTTTTTTATTATAAACCTTAAAGCAACTGAGCAGTTGTAGAAATATTCCCCAATCAAATAGATTGAACACAATGTAGGCAGGGATATACTTTTACTTGTGCAATTTTACAAATCCCATTTTGCAATTATACATTTACTTGTAAACTTACTCTGTTTCTTTTTATTCAATTTGTTGTGCCTCTTCCTTGCTTAGCCATTAGCCATGCAACATTCCCGTCTTGTAGTTGGCTGGTTCGATTGCTACCGAGAATCATGTCTAGGTGACCTCAAATCCGGGCACTTATTGTTGGTAGACAATTAGTTAAATCAGAAAATCCATAATCTTCACACAAGCAGTTTTCTGTTCCCATAACCACTTGTTTCAAAGAGTGAGAAAACCCATAATCAACACTAGCAAATTGACATACATAATCAATATCTTCTTGTGTTCATTATTTTAGACATTTTCGCTCATTTTTTACTTCATAGTTTTCCTTACTATACTGGTAAGTCTTTAAACTTTGCCTTTATTTTTTGTTGTTGGTAATTGTCAAATGCTACATATGTCTCATGGAGTATGAAGAAGGAGATCATATGAGGGTGCTCCCCTGTCATCATGAATTTCATATTATTTGTATCGATAAATGGTTGAAAGAAATACATAGGTATGTCTGTATTTCACTATTGACTTTTCTTCTTATTTTATAAATTGGCTTAGATTTTCATAGGATTAATCATTATACTATATTCGTTTTGTAAGTTTAGGGGAAAATCACAAAAGCTAATTATTTCAAATTTTAGATTGGCTTAATAAAAGTGATTTATTCACTTGAGACATTTAATAATCCATTTTCATTCAACAATGCTTCCTTCTTCGTTGATCTATCACCACCCAACCAACTCAGGATGACATTACAATTGTAATGAGGCCCGTATTCTATTTAGGATTTATATTGCCTACTTTTAATTCGATTGATATTAATTATGAGTCTATTCTGTGCAGGTATATGATATGTCAGTCTGTCAGTTAGTCACTTTTCAAGGTCAAGTTTATTGTTGTTGGGTTTTGTCAAATTATGTTTAGCTCATTATAGCTCATGTTATTGTAAAAAGTACTCTACTAGAATAAGGCATACAATCATGGCCAAATTGAACATGGGAAAATAAATGAGTAGGGCTTTCATTTGATTTTCTCATTCTTTCTAGTCACTGGAGACTTGTTTTGGTGTGGTGTCATCGACTCACCATTCAAATAGATTACTACTGTTAGTGGAGCATTTTGGTACTTCAAAATGTGTTCTAACTTATTATTGTGTCATTTTTTTTACTTCTTGGAGCATTCATACTCATTCTATTTGTTAATTTGTCAAATGTTTGTTATATTATGTTCAGGTTAAATCAATCTATCTGCTGAATCATCTAAAAAGAGGATTTCTAGTCTTCTGCAAAATTTGTACTCATGGATGTCCCATAAACGGTTTAAAACTCCAAATTTGAAATCAATACTCTGTACGAAAGAAAGCGTTTTATATGAATTTCATGCCAAGGGTAGGAAGTTTATATCAGTGTTGAAAAACTCTCCGAAGCACAGTAAATACCTGAGTTTGAATAGGATTGAAGTGTCTAAACTGTTGATAAAGTGCTTCATATGAGGGATTTCTTAACGCAGACACAGGAAGTGGCTGCAAGTCTAGCAACTCAGTTGGAGGTGGGTATTTCTCTGGAAAAATAAGATGTCTAAATGAAACTGGCAATATTGTCTATGACCCTAACTGGGGTTCACCCTGTTCGTGTACAGGCCTCGATTTGCTAGTTGCATAAGCTGGCGACGGCTGCAACTATTTTTTTTTTTTTAAATTCACCCACCGTCGATATAGCGACGAGATTCCGTGGATATAGCGACGGGAAGTCTGTGGATATAGCGTCACCCACCGTCGATATAGCGACGGGAGTCCGTCGATATAGCGACGGCAGTCCGTGGATATAGAGAGGGCTTGGATCTCCATTTTTTAAAAACCTTTATACAGAGCGTGGCTATAGCGACGGAAAGGGTCGTCGCTCTTGCGACGCAAATTAGGGATCATCGCTATGCGACGAAATAGTTTCCACGGAACAAAAAACATTTAGACGTGGCAATATCCACGCTTTTCCATGGATATTGCCACATTTTTTCCGTGGAAAAATTGATCACATGTACTAGTGTAATGGTTAGTAAATAATGTAATTTATATTCTATAGTTTCATTATCTTCTAAATTTTTCATTTATCAAATCAATATATCTCATACCCTAAAGGATATTATCTCAATTTCATAAAAGGTCCCATTTTATTAATGTATGGGGGGATTGAGTGAAAATGAGTGTTGTAATGCATAATTCATGATGGGGAAGTGATTGAAATAAGAATCTATGTTCAGAGAGATAATATTTATCTCTGTTATAAATCTCATGTTTTACAGAATTGGATTTAAGCTAATTTAATATCTTTTTTAGGACCCTAACTAGATTACTAGTTTTTAATAACTAGTTTTACTAAAATTGATGCAAAACAGGCTCTGTAAACTCAAATTGAGATCTGTCAGTTCTTGTGGGTCAGTAATAGGCATAAATTCCCATATAAATCTCCATAAATCTTTTTTTTTGGGTCCTACCACCCTTTTTTATCCTCCTCTACACAGGGTTTCTCTTGACCAAAATTGCCAGAAATCTCCAAATTCACCCAAAACACCTTAAAATTTCCAAAACCTTAAAAAACTATGTAAATTCCTTTTTTATGTTACATTGAGGCTGGAACAAGCCTCTGCAATTTTCTCGAATCCTCTGGTTGAAACAGAACGAACTACTCTCTTTAGTTTCACGGTTTGGCTGCCCGGAAGCGTGGTAGTAGGTTTCCACGGAGCGGAATATGAAACCTAAATGGAACCAGATATAAATGTGTTAGGGGAGAGAAAATTCCATATCTGAAATCTCTTTTTTTTCTTCCCACTGATCACTCTTGTCCTCTGCAAAATTTCCTAGAAGAACCCCTTGTTTTACCCAATTCGAGAAGGCTTTGTGTGAACCAATTAAAATTTCAGAATTGTTTAAGTAAAATTACAGAATTAAAGTGTTCAGGTCTACACACCAGACTTAGGACATTACAGTGGTATCAGAGCACTTTCCTTGGCTCAGCCTGTGGAAAGTAACTCTCAGTGGAAAAGTAGCTTAACAATATCTTCAAGTTGCAGTTGTGGAATTAGTTCTAGTCATGGAAGATTTATACTTTGAGTTGTAAGAGGAAGGAGAGAATTCAAAATTGGATGATAGAGAATATTTAATAATTTTGATGCAAAAAACATTGAAAGGGCTGAAATATGTATCTCAAAGCATTATCCAGTCAGATCAAGAGACTAGAGAATTCATTTCCACGCAGTTGGCAAGCAAACATGGAGAAGGGAGTAGTAGTGTCTCTCAGCATGAAGGAAATAAAGTTGGAGAGTCTATGTTTTCAAAAACATTAATACATGTAGGTTCTCTGAATACAAATAATCCATCAAGAAAGGAACTAAGTTGTTCCACTACTCCAAGGGGAAGAAAAGAGGACCAAAAGTGAAGATTCATTAGAGCCCTATGCACATGGTTTCTTTGAGAAATTATTTGGGTTTTCCCAAAAGATATATCAGCATATTTGCAGCATCCATGAGGATGATGAATCACCAAATCCTCCATCAGAAGGATATGAATAAAATACATGCACAACTAAAGATCCAATAGTCCAACATCTAGTTGTTGGTAACGTGGAAGGTGATATGAATCCAAATTCCTTTGTGGCTGATTTAAGATAAGTGCAGAAGAGATGGGGCAGATTGATGATGGTGAGGCATATTTTGGATCTGATCCAAAAGATAAACATGATTCAAATTTACATTCACCCCTTGAGCCTCACAAGAAAGCACAAATTGAGCACATCTCAGTAGGGTGTGAAGCAGAGAAATGGGTGGGTGAACAAGCCATCATAATTCCACCACATAAGGAGGAGAACATCACACATGGTGAGTTAGTAAATTCTGATTTTTATGTGTCATTGTGTAAGTCTAATATGGCAGCCACTTCCAGTGAAGAGTTCAGAATGGTTGAGTCCCCTAGTGACGAGGTTCAGAATTCTGGTGTCAAAAATGAATGCAGTATGAAGGATGAAACTTTGAGAGAATATCTTTCTAGTGCACCAAGGATGAATGACCACTTAAGTTGCAGCCCAAATTATGTTATTGAGGACTTAAAATATGAATATATTGCAGCAACAACATATGGATCATATTTCAAAATGTCGAGTGCACTGCATGAAATTGATCCAATGATGAAAAATGAAGAGGAGGAACATCTACAAGAACCTCATCTTCTTGCAGGGTCATTGAAGATGGATGAACAGAAGATCCAGGAGGCCCTGAAAATTCTCCATGACACTCATGCTTCAGTTTCAAAGATGTGTTGGGAAGCTGCTTTAATGCAAGACCAATATTCCTTTGAAGTCATGGAGAATATCCACAAAGCAATGTCCACAATCAAAGGTAATTTCTGACAATTGCTTTCAGATAAAAATGACATGTTTGAGCTTGTTGAGTTATTGCGGGAAGCATCACTGCATCGTGAAGAAAGTATTTGCATATATGAACAAGAGAACTACAAGATCAAAGGTGATTTTTTGGCCATCCAAGATTCTTTTAGATACACTCAAAGTGCCCTCTTAGAATCACAAGTGAAGATAGAACAATTCCAGCAAGAGTGGAAAGAATTGACTGAATCCTCAATCTTTCCTGAGAGTTGTCCCTTTTGGGTAAATGGCATGAAAAAATCCATGGAGGAATCTCATGAGTGGGTGGACCATGAGGAGCATTCTATTCGGTATGTGCTTAAAGAGTGTGCAGAACTATTTTATGAGAACCAAGCACTTGATTTCTTTCCAAGGAAACTTGAGTTGTTCCTTTAAGACAGTCACTCTCCCATGGAAGAGTGGGATGAGAGCACCCAATTTGGGCCAGCCAATAATGAAAAAAGTTGCAGCCATAATTCTGATTACTGAAGGTTGCAAACATGCAAAGAAGGTTCACAGTTCTTTCTCAAATGTCCTAGATTTAGAAACACCAATGGGGAATGAATAGTGGGTGAAGGAATTTTTCTAGTTTGTGTCGCATGCACAACAAGGGGATCATGATTTTTCCCCATGGGAGATATATCCTATTGCAAAAGAGATGGATGATTATAGATCATATAAATCAGCAAGAAATATCTCGGATTCATCCACTGGATGGTTGGATAGAGGAATCAGTGAAGAGGAAAATATGGAAGGTAAAAGTTTTATGTCTTGTTGCAAGAAAATTGTTTTTAATATTGCTAATTTTTCTATGATTTACAAGCAGTAGAAAAGGCATGTGTGTGCAGCCACTTTTGACAAGAAGGCATCAGATCTACACATACTTTCAATGTGTGGGTCCATTGATGGATTTTTGCACCCTTGGATCAATGACAAAGATTTGAGCCATTGGATGAAGAGGGGAGCACTTGTTGAGTTCCATAGAGACATATTTGGAATGAAGACCTTGGGAGAAAAAACAAATTATTTCTGCAATAATTTTTTTGTTGTGACTGATATTGTCTTGATATGTGAATAGCAACAAAGACTTCTTTTGTAGATATTATATACCTCCCATACACATGCACATGAGGTGCATTCTGATTTGCATGTGCTTGAGGAGTTTGAGGTCAAGCAATATGAAGATCACGCACTTGCATGGTTCCTAAGAGATTATGAGTTGCCTCTAGGAAAATGTTGTACAATTTTGGAGGAGGCACATGATCACACTGTCACTCAGAACACTAATGGAGGAATTTTTGGATCCATTATCTTGATTGATGAGCATTGTATGGATTTGGCTCACAATTCTTCACCCCACACTTCTATTTCAACCACATCATGTGGGGATGAAAATTGGGTGAAAGGATTTTTTCTGTTGATGCCACGGGAGGAGCATGATACTTTCACTCTTCCAGTTGAGGTATTCATGGTCAAAGCATGTGGTTTGAAAAGTGCATTAGTAGTAGCTGAATTATTCCCACCTAAATCATTTAGCATGAAATTTTGTCTGCCCATTGATTGGGTGGCTAGACACATGATTGAGATGTCTGCAATGGAGTGTAAAAATCTTGCTTGCATCAATGGAGAGACATTGGACACATCAAAGAAATTGTATGAGCAATGGAATGAGCATGTGTGGCTACCATATGATGCTTTCAGTATACATGGAGGGGCATTGGATAACCTCCTATGTACTCATAACAACAGTGACGTGAGTTCTAGTGCTAGCTTACACATGGATTTTCAAACTTTAGAGAGGCTCAAGATGATTTGGTCCCACATTAAGGAATTCCATGTCTGGTGGGAAAGTTTCAAAAATGTTCATTTTGGCATGGGGAGATATGAGCTCCTAGTATGGTGGTATGATTTTCATAACCTCATTTTCCTCCTCTACAACGATAAAATTTTGTTGTTTTTATTGATGGGTGGAAGAAGGAAGATAAGACCATAGGATCCAGGCATTCTTAGGAATGATAGAGTTCAAAAGGTGGCAGAAACATTTGCTTCCTTACAGAGGAGGCAGTGGGATCCAAGAATTCCACTCAGTTACTTTAACTGGGTTGGAAATTTGCTAAAGGAAGTGGCATCAAAAAAATGGCTATGATCAAAGTGGTGCAGCAAAAACATGGTGGAAAAATTTGCAATACTTTGTGGTGCTTCTGCTTGAGGACAAGCAAATTTGGGAGGGGAGTACTGTCATGTCCCCTCAAATTGACCATTAAAAGTGTTGACCATGCTAAGTTCCTAAGGGTTCAAGTTGTTATTAATTATTCCTCCTAGGATAAATTTTGACTAATAATTGTTCTAAGGCATGTATTTAATTTTATTTCAGAAATTTTATTTGTTATGCACAATAATGATGTGGAATTAAGGCCGCCATGTCTGGAGGGCACATTGGGGAAAGCTAGTAAACTTTCCTTAGTAAAAATAAGAAAGTCCATGACAAAAGCAAGCAGGAGAATAAAGGGAACTTTCCTAAAAGCAAAAAAAGCAGACAAAGGTAAAAGCAGGAAAGTATTTCAAAGGGAAGGGTGTAGTTTCCTCTTATGGAGCTTAGAAAAGCTGTAAGAGAAAAGTAGGAAAGTTTTTTAAGGAAAGAAAGAGTTTCCTTATCACCCAGGAAAAGCAGAAAGCAGTCATAACTCAAAAGAGGTAGCTTTTGACTAAGGGAGGGTGTAGTTTCTAATTGTGAAGGATGATTTGGACTTGGAAACAATTCCACATGGTCCTACTTGCCTAATTTTCCAAAGGGGGCACTTTTGTGGCTAGGGTTAGGTCACCCATGGGGTTGACTTGCTCTCACAGGTCACCATTGGCCTCAACTTACTAAGCAGGTCATCCATAAGTCTATAAAAGATAAATTCAAACACATTGCTTCATCTTGGTTGATGGTTTGTTTGCTGAATGCTTATGTGAGCATTACTTCTGAATGTTGTGCCTCAGACTACTAGGAGATGAACCCCCAGCCTTCCATTCCTCTCTCCTTCCATCCCCTTCTCTTCCATTTCAAGTGTGGAGCACTAGCTTGCAAACATTGAAGGATAATCAGAGTTCTTTTCATCCTCCATCAAGTTCAGGTTGAGCTCCAATGAATCCCATGATTCACCTATGCTCATAGTCCCTTGCTGGTCATGATTCGGGCCTCCTGCCCCTTAATTTTGGAAGCATCTTTGTAATGGTTATTCAATAATGTAATTTATATTCTGTAGTGTCATTATCTTTTGAACATTGCATTTATTAGGTAGATATATCTTAGACCCTAAATAATATTATCTCAGTTTCATAAAAGGTCCCATTTTATCAGTGTATGGGGGGATTGAGTGAATATGAGTGTTGTAATACACAATTCATGATGGGGAAGTGATTGAAATAAGTATTTATCTTCAAAGAGATCATATTTATCTATTTTATAAATCTCATTTTTTACATAATTGGATTTAAGCTGATTTAATATATTTAATAAGACCCTAACTAGATTACTAGTTTGTAATAACTAGTTTTACTAACATTGATGAAAAACAGGCTCTGTAAACTCAAAATGTGATGTCAGTTCCTATGGTTCAGTAATGGGCCTACCTTCCCATATCAATATCCATAAACATTTTTTGTTTGGGTCGTACCACCCTTTTGCATCCTCCTCTATGCAGGGTTTCTCTTGACCAAAATTGCCAGAAATCCCCAAATTCACCCAAAACGCTTTAAACTTTCCATAACCTTAGAAAACTATCTAAATACCTTTTTTATGTTACATTAAGGCTATAAAAAACTTCTGCAAGTTTCCCAAATCCTTTGGTTGAAACATACCGAACTACTCTCCTTAGTTTCACGGTTTGGCTGCCCAGAATCGTGGTAGTAGGTTTCCGCGGAGCGGACTCTAAAACCTAAATGGCACCAGATCAAAATGTGTTAGGGGAGAGAAAATTCCATGTTTTACATCTCTTTGTTTGCTTCCCACTAATCACTCTTGTCCTCTGCAAAATTTCCCAAAATAACCCCTTGTTTTACCCAATCCGAGAAGGCTCTATGTGAACCAATTAAAATTTCAGAATTGTTTAAGTAAAATTATAGAATTAAAGTGTTTAGGTCTGCACACCAAACTTAGGACATTAAATTTTGTGCTGATTTTTATTGAGATACCATTTGACCAACAAACATACGGTGTCATAGATTTATATATGAGTGCGCTACCAAACTTGATTTCCCAATGAATTATCAACTTAAATTTGCACTTAAAAAATTACTCTAAAAAGTTTCAAATACATAATAAAATGCCATGAATCTTTGTTGAGTAGTTGTTGTATGTTGTTGTTGACGCATAATATCAAATGTGTCAACTACATGAATGATAGCTAATTTTATTGCTAATTTCAGATGCGTTGGATTTAATTGCTATACATTTATTTATTTTTCACCATATTACTGTTATGAAACCGTTCAACACAGAGTGAACTATATAGAGGCACATAATACATATGTCTTATTTGCCGCCTTCTTTTTTAATAAGATGAGAGTTTAAAAGAATAAGTGCTTAAACATGTAGACACTTGACCATTGAATGTTCAAAGGAACTAAGTGCATAGTGCATGGAAATGATAATGAATGAAGATATAAGGGAACATATAAAACATATGAGTGCTTATTGACAGGAGAGAGAACTAATGGAGTGGTGAGAAAATAATTGTTGATACATTACATAACATTTCTCATTTATAATATTTTTTTTAAGTGATAGGTTTAGAGAAGAGGTTTCTATTCTACTATGCATACCTTTTATTTTGGATGATCTAGACAAGTTTAGAATGTTTTTTTTTTTTTATAAAAAAATGTGAAACTCCCTTGTGACAGGGTTTATATTTTAGTTTACAGACCTATTCTTATGGATCTAGATAGGATTAGAATTTTTTTTATCGTGGGGGACTTTAGTGAAACTGGCATATGTCAATGATTTTGTGACTCTCCAAGTGGAAGCTGAATTTTGAATTCTATTTTAAAACTTCTGTAACAATAGAAGTACAAGCTTATTACCAATTCGTGGAAGCAAACATAGTCCATGTTGATTCCTAGTTCGATCTTGTTAAATAATATGAATCGTTGTTAAAAAGGGGATGAATATGTTTGTGGAATGAACAAACAACATTTTAATTTGAAGAACTCATTTAACTCTGAAGAGGGTGATACAAGTTGGGAGATCCTCTAGATATGAAGGGAGAGCTTCATTCGCCACCATTCTTGCTAAGTGACTTCCATTGATACAAGCGACCTGCATGAACTCCATTATTGGGTGACTTCCATTTGTGTGGAGAGTGAAGAGAAATTCCAAACGTGATCTCTCGGCGAATTTGGAAGAACTATTTCAAAATATATTCAGCAAATTTGGAATAACTATTTCAAAATTATATTCAGCGAATTTGGAAGAATTATTTCAAAATTAGATTCTTAAACCAGAAAATAGGAAAATGAATGGCAAATTTCAAGCTATATCTCCCTACAAATTGAGCCTCGAACTAAAAAGGAACAAAAAGATGAGGTAAAAGCTCAATCTTTGCGCTACAGTGTCGTTATATTTTTAAAAATACAAATTCTAGCCTAAAAATTCACACAAATTTGCCATAATAATCTAAAAATTACAGTCTTAAAAGAAAAGATCGTGAATTTCAAGCTAGATATTCTAGAAAATTAAGCTTTAAGTTTAAAAATAACAAAAAAATGAGGTCCAAGCTAAATCTCCAAGCGAAAGTGTCGTTGTATTTTAAAAAATAGAGCCTTTCATAATATATAAGTAAATTACAGGGAATTATTAATTTAAAAAATAACTAAATAGGAAAATAGGAAAAAATAAATACATGCTAAATCTCTGCACGAATTTTACATATATATTTCAAAATATTAACCAAAAATAAACAACGAAACAAAATAAATCCTATCTAAAGATCCTTGTCAATACCTAGAGCTTGAAATTTTTTTATTTATACAGATGATCGGCTCATGGACTTACGAGACAGGGTTCCCTCATTTTCACACCTTTTTCGGTTTTCGATTTCTGGTTCAGATTGCTAAAGTTGGCTACTCGACTTGCGAAACAGGGTTTCTGCACTTTCACTCCTTTCCAACTTTCAATTTCCAGTTTGGAATTTGGATCTTAGACTTTTTAAATGGGATTTTAAGACTTCTCCACTTTTCAGTTCGGAATTCAGAAATCGGCTTCGGGATTTCTAAAACTTGCAATTCTTAGTTCTTGGTGATTCTGGAAAGCGATTAGTAAATTATTCGGTGGTTCCTAAGTAAATTATAGGATCTCAATTTCTTTGCTTTGAAGTTTGCAAGTAAATTATAGGAATTGATGTATCTGTTACTGTTAAGCAAACTCGTGGAGCTATTTTTCAAGCTCTACGTTTGTTTCAGTTTGCTTCTATGTTTTCACATTTTTTTCTTAATAAATTAAATTTTATTTTTAAATACTCTTAAAATAATCATGTTGTTTTTTTTGCAAATATGTAACTTGGAAAAATAGTATATGTAATCATAATATATTTTGACATACATGTTCTAAATATATAAATTACATTAAAATTAATCTAAACTTTAGACACCCATCTTTAAATTTAACTTTATTTTCACTTGAAATGTTATTATTAAAAAAAAATCTATTAATTAAAATAAAAATCAATATATCTCAATGAGAAACAAGTCTTCTGCACTCTCACACCTTCTCCATTTCTGATTTTTGGTTCATATTGTGGAAGTCGGCTCCTCCACTTACAAAACAGGATCCATGCACTTTCATGCTTTTTTGGTTTTCAATTTCCGGTTCAGGATGCGGAAGTCGGCTTCCGTACTTTTGAAACTTGCAGTTCTTCACTTTCCTAGGTTTCGCACTCTGCTCTTCCGCACCATCAATTCTAGCAGATTCATCCTCGATCGTTGATTTGTTTCCAACTGCGGATCACGATCTAAATATTTTAGGGTTAAAATGTTAATGTATATATGTTTTTATCATTTAATTATCTTATTTTAGAATATAAATAAAATGATAATTTATGTTCTTGATTGATTTTGGGAGTCGCAATGCATCCCTGCATCACATTGATAAATCATTCATTTACATTCTGAAAATGGGTGAAGTATTTTATGCTTTTACCAATCCAACTATAAAAATAATCAAACTTTTATATTAAACGATATAAAATATATTTATTTAACGTTTGATTAAAATAAAATCGAACGGTAAATATAATCAAACTTTGATATCGTTTATAATCAAACGATTTAATTTTATTTACGGCTTGAATTATATCGTTTGATTTTATTTTGAAAACTTTTAACTTTTATCTATTTGAAAACGTTTAAATAAAAGTAAAGTTGCTTCATTTATTTTTAAAATTTTAATTATTTATATGAATTAAACATAAAATCAAATGGTATAATTCAAGTCGTTTGATTCATCTGTAAAATCGAACATAAAATTTTAATTATTTATATTAATCAAATTTTTTATTAATAATTATTTAAAAAATTTCATGCATTCAAGTCATTTGATTCATCTGTACATATTCAGAGCTTTAAAGATTGAGCTTTTACAATCTATGTCTCTATAGTTTACCATCTATACATTCCTTGCGGCATCGTTTCTGCTCAGATAACAAGCCAGAAAGAACCGCACGACATAAGAAAAAATTCATCTTAAGCATTTAATAAATAAATCGATAATAACAAAAATTGACATAATATGATCATAATATATTTCAAAGTACATTTTGTAAATAGAAATTACATTAAAATTAATTTAAACTTTAGACACCCATCTTTAAATTTAACTATATTTTTACATGAAATGTTATTATTAAAAAAAATACTATTAATTAAAATAAAAATCAATATATATCAATGAGAAACGGGTCTTCCGTGCTCTCACACCTTTCCAATTTCCGATTTCCGGTTCATATTGCAGAAGTCGGCTCCTCCACTTACGAAACAGGGTTCCTGCACTTTCATGTTTTTTTGGTTTCTGATTTTTTGTTCGGGATGCGGAAGTTGGCTTCTAGACTTTTGAAACTTGCAATTCTTCACTTTCCCAGATTCCCCACTCCACTCTTCTGCACCGTCGATTCTAGCGGATTCGTCATCGACCATTGATCTATTTCCAATTGCAAATCACGATCTAAATATTTCAGGTTTAAAATGTTCATCTAAATATATTTTTATCATTTAATTATCTTATTTTAGAATATAAATGAAAAGACAATGTATACACTATAGCACTCCTGGATTTATAACTTATGTTCTCAATTGATTTTTGGAGTCATAGTGCATCCCTGTTCGTAGAAACGATAGATGAATTACGTGAAATAACAAAGAATTTGTTCATTTTCTTCTCCACTTAGGGTTTGCGGTAGGTAGTTGGATATGTTAAAAAGTTAAAAAGTTAAAATTGCATACAAAGCATATGCCAAACCCAAAAGATCGCACAATTTTCTTCTCAACAATTCAAGTTTGTTGATATCTCAATGAACTTTAATATTAAAAGATGTGAAAGTTCATATATCATAAATCATATTTGTAAATTAAATTAATATCAAAATAACAAAACACAATGAGCCTTAATATTAAAATATGTGAAATTTCATATATCATAAATCATATTTGTAAATTAAATTAATATCAAAATAACAAAACACAATGAGCCTGGTTTTACTACAGTTTTTTTTTGTCTCGCAGTGATCCATATCCAGATTTTGAATGAGGTCCCCGCTACTGCTGTGATAGTTTAAAAGTTTTTAGTTTTTGTTCATAGAACAATATAACTATATCTTTGAATATGATGAACTTTTTTTTAATAAAAGGTACCTATTTTTAATTTTTAGAATATTTAAAAGTTTATTCGGGAAATATTATGATATTTTTAACAGTTTTATTAACTTGGTGGTTTGTAAGTAAATTATAGGATATCAATTTCTTTATTCGGTGGTTCCTAAGTAAATTATAGGATCTCAATTTCTTTGCTTCAATGTTTGCGAGTAAATTATAAGAATTGATGTATCTGTTACTGTTAAGCAAACCCATGGAGCTATTTTTCACGCTCTAAGTTTATTCAGTTTGCTTCTGCATTTTCACATTTTGTTCTTAATAAATTAAATTTTATTTTTAAATATGCTTAAAACAATCATGTCGTTTTTTTTTGCAAATATGTAACTTGGAAAAATATTATATGTTCATTGTTTTTGTGTATTTTTTATCCTAAATGAAAAAATTGAAATTATCTATAATAGATATTTACTGCATTTAAATAGATCTTGTCTTGTGGATTTTTAAAATCAGCGCTTCTGAACATTTAATAAATCATGTTCTTTTTCTTCTTCCTGCAAATCGTAACAATTTCAAATTTTAACCATGGGCGTGTTGTACCTACCAAAAAATTCTTAAATAATTACTCTGTAAAACAAATTTTAACCGGAAATTTTAACCATGGGCGTGCTTCCTGCAATAGCCCACATTTTCTCTCTGGTTCTTTTTCTTCTCCCTGCAAATCGTACCAATTTAGAGGCCAAAATTTCTACCAAATTTAGAGGCATACCGATCAAAAAGAACGTAGAGTGAGTTTAAAATAAGAATGGACTTGGTGGAGGAAGAAGTTACGCGAAAAGAATACAAACAGACAGAATAAATCCTTAGCGTTTTCAAAATGTGTATTTAACCGATCAACTCCATGCCACCTTGTTTGGTCCCTGCCGGATCACGGGATATAATAACCAGAAATTTTAACCATGGGCGTGTTGTGACTAAACACGCCAATCAGATCACAAGATATAATAACCAGAAATTTTAACCATGGGAGTGATGTACCAAAACTCGCCAATCACCAGGGGATACATGCCAAAATTTTAGTGGCCAAGGAGACGAGGAATATTTTGAGACTGCGTCTCCATTGTGAAACACCTTCTGCGTAAACATATTATATACTATATTGAACTTTTGAATTTTCCAAATACAAATGTATGTGAAATTATCATTTACCCATTCTCAACGAGCGACACCATAGGGAAAAAAAAAATTGGTCTTTCCTGTGGTGTCGCTCGTTGCGAATGGGTAAATGATAATTTCACATATATTTGTATTTGGAAAATTCAAAAGTTCAATATAATTAATTTTTTATCATTTTAAATTATTTATTAATTGTAATTTTCTTTAAAACTTATCTTATCAATTTATATAAGACAAATTAAATATATATATAGAAATTGAAATGGTGGAAACAAGTGTGGAAGAGTGAAGGCCCTTTTAAGGCAAAGATAACTCTTTGGCTGGCACTTAACAATAAGCTCTTAACTTGGGAAAATATTAAAAAGAGAGGATGGAATGGTCCAAGCTGGTGTGCACGGTGTCATTCAGATGAGGAAATCGGTTTTCATTTGTTTAATGTCTGTTCTTATGCAAAGACAGTCTGGAAGGAAGCATGCAGAGAACTAAAGTTTCAAGGGACGCAGGGGGGGCTTTCTTGAACAAAAGTCCTATGCTTGGTGGGTTGAAAGATCGGTATGCTTATTCAGTGCACTTCCATCCTTTTTTTCATATGGAATCTAGTGGGCTCGAAATATTGTCATCTTCAATAAAAAATTGATTCGTCATGAAGTAATGACATCTCTTGTGGTGTAGTGGACCAGGGAGCATAAATCAAAAGAGAATGAGCCCAAAAAAAGGATATTAGTTCTTCCAAAAATAAATAAAGCAGTCCCTTGGGCTTTCTTTAACGGTGCAAGTCAAGGATATCCACCCTTGGGAGGTTCAGGAAGAGTGATATAATTCTCTAAAAAAAATAAGGTGCAAGCAAAGTACGCTCCTGGGAATTATACCAATTATAACAAGGCATAACTAGCAGCTCCACATACGGTCGTTGATTTGGCTATTAATAGTAACATCTCCTAGTTACAAGTATTTGGGGACTCGAAAATGGTGGTTGATTGGGTCAACAAAAAGATCCAAATTAATGCTCCTCATCTTCAACAGATGTTGAGAGAAATTAGAAGGATTTTATCCTACTCAGTCATTCTTCAGTGATTCTTCTATTCTAAATTGCATGCAAAGTTTGTCAATGAAAGATCAAGGAGCTGAAGAGAAATTTGATTCCTCTCTCTCCAATATTGTTGTTGGTGTGCACAAAAGTGATACTTTGAATGTTTTGAAAGAAATGTCATATTTTAGGAGTGATCCATTCACCCTCATTGATCTAGTGCTTCTAGCAATTTCCTACATGATTGCTTGCACCAATACTCATAGTTTTGTTGAAGAATGAGAACATAGTGCATTTGCCATCTCAGTGGCGCACTTGGAACCTTTGTTCCTCATTTTTGGATCTGATATCACCTTAATTGGTTCGAATTTCAAGTTTCAAGAGCCTCCAGTCATGCTTGTAGTTGTTCTCATCAATTTTGGTGTGAAAAAATAAGCACCTCACATCTCCTTCAAAAGTTCTATTATTGGGGATTCTATATCAGTTTCTTCTCATGATTTTATTGATGTGTTGGATAGTGATTCATTGGATATTTTGGAATCTATATCATATTATGGAGCTCAAACATTCTCTCTCCATGGTCCCAAGCCTCCTCCTTCCTATATGATCGCATGCACACTTCCTTACAGTAGGATATTTTTTAAGTATTCTAATATTATACTTAAGTATAGTATTCTAGGCGATTGTTTTGGATTGAAAAAAACATGTTTATAGATATGTAGGCGAATATTAAATATGAAACATACAATTAACACTAAAATGTGTAAATTTTAGCGAATACTATGATAAAAATAAAAATCAACATATTTTATGTAAATATAGGCGATTTTAGAGAATAAAAAACAAATTTATTTTTTGAAAAAAAACCCAAAAAATAGCCAATTGGAGAAATTTTGCCACTAAAAATTACCCTTCCTTACAGTGATACTGAATTTGGATACATCATGCATTCACCTGGACACTTTCTCCAAACATCTAGAGATGATTTTACCTCACATGGTTCAATGTTCAAGGTTGCATCATCTCAGTTTCTTGGGTTTACCTCACATGGTTTGAATTCTCAAGCACCTTTCCTCTCTCATCAGTGTACCTCAGTTGAGCAGATTCATGTTCTTCCAAAGAGGGAAATTCCTGTAGACATAATCCATCTTACAGTCGTCTATGCTCCTGATCAAGTTGAGCATATTCCTCTTCTTCCAAAGAGGAAAATTCCTCCATACATAATCAATTAGTTTGGAGAGGTTCACATGCACAGCCCCAAGATATTAGTGGACACAAGGACCATCACTTTGCAAACTGCATCTCTATAGAGCAGTATTGTATAAACATTTTTCACAAGTTTTTGATATGAAAGCTTCATCCTGATTTTCCTGCTTATTTTAGGGGGGGTTTCTCCCATGACATTTTCCCTACTTCCTTGTTTGTTAAGTAGCTATTTTTTTCATTTAGATTGTATGGGTGACCTTTGGTCTTAGTTTCCATGGCCTAGGTTGTCCAAATCGGGATTAAGGGGATTGATCGCCTAGAGCCCTATCCAATTTCGAAACGGTACTACCCATTTATCATAGGCCATCGATGGCACTATTTCATATACTAGGAATCCGTATGAATCCTTATTCGAATATGTGGAAAGATTTTATGCAAAAGGGAGGCAATTTTTACAACATAAATGTTCACAGAATCAAGATTGGGAATGTCCTAGTTCAGGATTTGTCCTCCCTCCACATCAGAGGGACTGAAATAAGGTGGAATTTGTCTGACGATGGATGTATATGAGAGAACACCCATGGAGTTAATGAAATGAAAACAATGGCTTCACTTATACCTGGGCATTAGATCTGCGAATGGATTTATTCACAAGGGTCACAAATGTTCTTAGACTCCGAGATTCTTGAGCAGATCCTCTAACAAATCATGCGTAAACGATTCCATGACGGCTACCTATGGATTAAATTTAGACAGTAATCCTTCAAAATTATTGAAACTGGTTTGTATGACCGATCTATATCCAAGTTTATGCAATAACGCATTAGTTTTAAAGAACTATTTAACAATATCTATAAATAGGATTATCTATAACCTGGTTACCTCCAAAATCGATTTTAAACCAGATTTACAAAAAGGATTTACCCTTGTATATTCAAATCAAATTAAAAACAAAACATAACCCAGATTTCTTCAAACAATTTTAATAGGGATCTATGTGTCTTATAAAATTTTATTGCCTCCCAAAACAAATTCCATATAGATTTAGAAATCAAGTTTATATCGTAAACGACAACACTATCAGATTCGTATTTACATGATATTTGTTCCTACTTTATGTCATCCTACCATGAAAATAAAAACAGATCAAACAATTTTATACCAAATTTTACAGATATGGGTAACTCATTATTTATAACTTCAAACGCCATTTTAAATTTACATACATTCTTCTTTTGGTTTAAATCAACAGTGATTAATTATTTAGATTAGCAACGGATTCTCTAAAAGTAAGAGAAATAAAAAGCCTCAAGTCCAAGTGTCTGAAAAAAGCCTCAAGTCCAAGTGTTTGAACCTCACTCTGATACCATGTGTAATGATCTCTCAAGGGGACTAACTTATAAAAATACTAAAAACTAACATGCATGCATATAAATAAATCTAGATCTTGAAAAAGAAGTTAAGAACGTCATTTTTTTTCTTTAAAAGAAAATACAAAATAGGTAAGGATATTTGCATATTAAGAAAACTCAAACGACTTTAAATACCTATTCATATCGTTGGTCATTGTCGTTTGAGGACAAGACTGAAGGTTGTTTTGTGTAAAGCTACACCGTAGTTGTAGTCATCAGATTGCCAATCAGAGTGAACCCAATGGTTTCCTCTCTTCCATTTCCTGACGAGTACTCTCCTTCCCCAGGACCCCTAAGCTCGACGGTGCTAACAATACATAGCTAGCAACAGAAATACAACACCAGGTTGTTGATGGGAGGCTCTCAACCCCACTCACGTTGTATTGAACTACACTCTTCTATAGTCTCCTCAGAGCCACCAAATTGGTATAGGCTCAAAACTATGGCATGACCGAATAAAAAGATCAAGATCCCCCTTTCTTCCTTTTCTTTAGCTTTTATTAACATTTTTCATTCATTCCCATGTACCACTCTTCAGTTAACGTACTTACTTTATTTATTTATTTTATTTAGCCACCCACTTTTAGTTATCATAGATTCTCTAATTCTTTTTCCATCAGTTGGGATTTTACTTTAGTCCCAGTTCCTTAATTTAATATTTTAAGTGATTTCTTAATTTGGCTTTTTTTTAGTTTATTTATTTATTTTTATTTATTTTTATTTATCATTATTTATTATTTATTCATTTACTTATCATTATTTTTTTTTTTGTTTATTTATTTATTTATCATTCTTAATTTAATTTGTCATTTTTATTTATTTATTATTTACTTAAAGTTCTTTATTATCAATTCATTATTCCTCTTAATTTAAATAGATGTTGATTACGGCCGCATTCTCGTTGGGACCAGAATTTTCAAGGCGTTATTTTCCTAGCATGCCCTTCTAATAATTCCCATAGGTGAGGAGTTGGTTATAATGATGGAGCCAATGTTACTTCAGTTTTCCTACAGTTGGGATTATTATTAATCCTTCCTTTGACCACATATTATATTTGTCTATTTTTCCTAGCTTCTAAGGTATTCATCACACCACTAGTGCATGGGGGACACACCTAGGGGACATCTGCCATTTACTACACCTGATTGCATGAGTTTAGGCGCCCCATGGACTAATCCCTATAATTTAGAAACCCACAATAAGTGCCACCATTAGTATCCTTTAGTGGACATGGGTAGGTAAGTAGTCATGTTCAGTTATGCTCCATTTACTATCAATTAGATCACAATCAGTTAGCCTAGCACCAATTTCCATGATTCAAGGGAGTGTGGGTGCATTTTCTCACCTACCCTCATCAATTAACTTATTGTAGACTAAGTTAGTTATCCAAAGTTGCATTAATGAGATCCAGTGGTGATTTTGATACACTGAGTTAGCTCCGAAGTTAGTCTAAGTTGGTAGATTCGAATCCTATCTTTAGCATTCGAATTATCCTATATGTACAACAAGTGTGTTCCATATTATTTATTGATTCATGAATATAATCATATTATTCCATTTTTGTCTCTATGTGTACAATTTTGTCCATGATTAATTAAATAGACTATGTTAAATTCTTCTCTCTCTTCTGCAGCATTCTCTTTTCATTTGAATTCATGCAGGATGATAATCATATGCTTCATAAAATTTAACATGGTATCATTTTGGGTATCGATACTTGCCTTGAACCTCAGAAACTTTCGTTGATGCACCATAATCTATTGAGTTTCCACCTAATTCTTGGAATTATTGCATTGCTCCCTCTGGATTATGTCCAAGGAAGTCTATCCAAGTGTGATGTACTTAGACAAAGTGCACATGTCAAATTGGAAAGTGTTTGACCTAAATTGATTCAAATTGAGTTGTTTTGCAGGTACAATTTCAAAATTGCATCCAACTTTGAATAGGTACCATGTGTTGATGTAATTGTAACTTCGGAATGTATTCACTTGTATTTCTTATCGATTGTAACCCGATGTTCATTCTGGGATGTATTGTAATGTATTTGAGTCATGTCATACCCCGATGTTTATTCCGGGAAGTTTCTATAATGAGAAATTCATGTCAAGTCATTGTGGGTAACCCTCCTATTGGTCAAGGGTTAAAGTCCCCACAGTTGTGAGGCCCTTGGGTTATTAGACTATCCTAGTGAAGTCGACCCTAGGTGAGTCATTGTAAGTTAGGGCAGTATTTCCCACCATTGTGTTACCCTCCTATTGGTCGGAGGAGGCAAAGTCCCCACAAGTGGTGGGGCACTAGGGTTATTAGACAATCCTAGAGATGTCGGCTCTAGTAAGTAATTGTTAAGTGAGGCCGACATGTTGGAGTGCACTTCAAGAGAACGGAAGAATATAAATAGAGAGTGAGAGCCTCTCTATTTATCACTTGTAATACACATCACTCACTCACTCAAGTGTGGCGCATTAGTGAGGAAGGAAATACACTGGGACTAGACAAGAAGAAGACTACTGCTGTCGGGAGTGCATCTTACTATTTTGGGCTTTGACTGTTTTGGTGTTGATTCTATCTCTGAGGAAGTTGTGAGGTTTTCTCCTTTATGGTTTCCCCGAGGAAAACTCTTTGTGTCTCTTGTCTCTTGTGATGTGCTTATGTTTTATTGTTGTGCTTGTTATTCTCTCAGTGAAAAGATCCTAAGATCATAAGGCTAGCTTATATGATGAAAAACCAACATGGTATCAGAGCTAACCTGAGAAGAATACATTGTGCAGCTATAGAAGCTAGGGATTCTTACTTTTTGGGTCTCTCTCCACAATCTATCAGCAAAAGCATGCTAGGCTGACTCTCCATTGAAGGGCGCATTTTTCTGTCGAAGCAAATTCAATTCCGAGCATTTTCAGTTTTCGATGTGGAAATTAGGGCTTTCTACAGAAGAGGAATTTTTGAGTGAGACCAGCATAGGATTGTTCTCCTCATCAAAACCGAATTTTAAAGACCTGGATCAAGAAATTTGGTTGGGTGAAACTCTGGGAAAGTCAAACCCTAGTTTGACCCCGAGCTAGGAAAAACCCTAAATACTAAAACTAATAAGTTTTGGTACATTCGCTACATCCCAAGTTTGGCGAAGTCTCAGAAGCTGAAAATTTCAGGGGGAGAAGATACAATCATGATAAATACTGTTTCCAAACATCAGCCTCAGATTTGCTATATTGTAGGAGCTATGATCTCTCCAAGTTAGGGTTCCAGCCTCTTCCAGAATTCATCCCTAAACAAGACATTTGGGGAGATCTGCAATATCTTGGGCTACAAAGGTCCAAATGGAATTCCTAAAGATGTTCTAGAAATTTCACGGATTTTAATTTCTTTGATCAGAATATCAGACTCAGAATATCAACTAGTGACACGTGGCATGCCATACAACTTCACTGTTCTGAACAGTCCTGTAACAGGTCACTTTGGGAAAAGGATCATAAATCCAAAATGGTGAAACAAATTCTAATGAAACCTATGGTGTTGGATCAGGGACATGCGATTTTACCTCAGTACAAAATTTTACACACATAGGAGTGGAAATTTTGGAGATATCATAGAAACAATAACAGGAAATTCTGCAGAAGAAATTGGAAAATTAGGGCTTCCTGTTCCAAGAGCTTCCCTCCACTGTTTTCAGAAAAGGAGTACGTTGGACAACTCCATTTAAAGAGATCTATCTGTCTATCCAATCAGATCTGAAAGATTCCAATTTTTGAAAATTAGGGTTTCTATGACAAACCCTAGATCAGCCAGCTCCGGAGCCAGGACGGACACCTCAAATCGGTAAGATCTAATCCTTTGCTATTTTCATTTGAGGTTCTCATTTCAAAGTGATCTATCACATCAGCTTGATGATAAGCTTGGTGAAGTTGACAACTTCCAAGCCTATAAGTATATGATCTCTCTGAAGAAAATGGATTGGACACCTACATGAGTATAGAGGTTCCAGTTCCAGAGGGAGATGAGGCTAGAAGCCTCACACAAGAAGAACTTGGTCAAGGCCAAGAAGATCATGGTTGATTCAGTCATGGATCAGCTTGTACTACAAGTGTCTTCCCTAAAGACACCAAATATGTTTAATTTTTTGACCAAGCTATTTGAAGGGGAGAACATAGATCAGAATATGACCTTAAGAAACCAGTTGAAGGAAGGGAAGATCCAGAATGAAGAGAACATGCAGTCATAAGAGTCTCTCAAATCAAGAACAACTTGAAGCGGCAAAAGAAGAAGTGAAGAATGCACAAGTGGTGATGGCCACCTTGAATGGCCTCCTAGGATCATGGGATTTATTCATTCAAAGAATGTGTGCTAGAAGGAAGTAATTACTTTCAGCAGACTCTGAGAAGAAGAAAAAGAAGCTCGATTCATAAGAAGAGAAGGGAAGATGGAAGAAACTGAAGATCAAGCCCTCACCATCCAAAGAAGATCCCTCAATCGATGAGGAATATGAACAACTCAACTCTTGAAGAACTTCTTATCCACCTTAGCATTTGGATAAGAAAAGATGCTATCATGTATGAAGAAGACGATGAAGTGGAAGACTCAAGAAGGAGTATACCCACGAAACAAATAAAGATAAGTATTCAATTGTCATTTCATGATATTATTTTGTTATGCATTTGTTTATATTCAATTGATGTATTATGAACGATAGGATGTTTGCATTAATGACAATATACTACTAATATGCATGTGATGGGTAAGTAGCTCATGGTGCTATACAACTCTCCATTGCTACTTATCTAGAATGAAACCTCTTTGCTGACATATTGGATTAGTGCACAATCGCAATGTTGTCCTGGTAGAGATGGAAGGCATCTAGAAAGTTTCAATGAGATATGGATGAATGTTGTATTGGCTAAAGCAGTTGCATGATCATATATTTATGCATAAGAATTTTCCAGAATGAATATTCCTTATGAAATGTTTCTAACCATACAACTGCATTTGACTTGTAGGAAAGATCGCATACATAATCACCTGCAAGCAAAGACGGATGAAACTTGTTCCGAAGAACAAGTGACGACAGTTCAAGATGAAGAATAAAATGATGAATGTAGCGACATCATTGATGCAGAATCTTCCAACTATGAAGAAGTAACCAAGAAGACCAGTTCAAGAAGAATGATGTCTAGGATGCAGTATTGAGACCTGAAGAGAAATTCGTAGTTCCATCATGCAGTAGATGGAAACATCGTGGGATACAAAGAAATATTCGTAGCACGAGAAGACATAAACTAAGAAGAAACATTTACAGCTACTGGAAGTGAAGTCACATGACATGCATAATCATGTGTAAATGAAAGAAGGCCTTGTACGAGTTCTGAAGACACCCATGGGATAACACATACATGATGAGCTTGATGAATATCTTAACCTTTGCTACAAGGTCGATAGAGGATGACAAGCTCACAGATGGATGTGAGAAGAACTTTTGAAAAATTTCAAAATAGAGGATCTTGGTATCCAATGATCCTAGATGGATACTACTTGTCATTCCAATACATAATGTTTTAGTGCATAGAGCATGAAAGACAGAGGGAGTATGATGCTCCGCTTCAGAGGGAGTGACTACAGAATATCTTAAGGTTCAACATGGTACGAAAGGATGGGAAGATTACTGATGACTCTAGGATTTACTGAGAGTAAAGTGGATTCCAACCTTTGCTTCAAGGTTGAAGGCAGAATACCAGTGATGCTCCTGTTATGTGTCGATGCACTATTCTCTAGGCATGGAGGTGTGGACAAGGGAAGTATGCAGTAGAGATCCTGAATAGGTTCAGGATGATGGACTGCAAGATTATGGCCACACATATGGCATCAAACCAGCTAGTTGTGAGGCAGTATGGCTGCGGAAGCTACTGTCTGGTATATTTGATCTCCAGTTGGATGCTACTTGTATACATTGTGACAACCAAAGTTGCGTGAAGTTGTCAGAGAATCCAGTGTTTCATGACAAGTCGAAGCATATCGAGATCAAGTATCACTATATCAGGGATATGGTGCAGAGAGGAGTAGTGAAGCTCCAGTATGTTGCGATGGAGGAACATATAGCTGATGTATTGACGAAGCCATTGGCTAGGCTGAAGTTCGAGTACTTCAGGGAGAAGCTTGGTGTTCTCCAGATCGAGATTTCCTCCAAGAGAAAGTGATGAGACCCATAGCCATTTTGACATGGTGAGAGGATTGGTTCCTTCCATGGTCAGATGTAAGGGCTGAGCCATTCTATCATGGTGAGAGGATTGGTTCCTTCCATGTCAGATATGAGTGCTAGCCATTTTTTCAATTAGGATAGATGTAAGGGCAATTGCCATTTTAGGAATGGAGGCACCTAGTCAGTTACCAGGATCACTCAGTGTAGGACTGAGTAGCCATTCTGATGTGATAGAGGGATGTGTTCCCACTTGATCAGATGTAAGGGCTGAACCATTCTGTCATGGCTAAAGGATTAAGTTCCTTCCATGTCAGATGTGAGTGTTGGCCATTCCGACAAGCAGGTCAGATATAAGTGCAACTACCATTCTCTAGGAGAATGGAGGCGCCTGGTCAGTTACCAGGTAGCTCAGTCGAGGAGGACTAGGGGCCATTCTGATATGACTATTGGGATGTGTTCTCGTAGGATCATATGTGAGTGCAAGCCCTTCCATCACTGTGAGCAGGATGTGTTCCTGCCTGGATGGATGTAAGTGCAGAGCCTTTCTGGAGCGACTGAGGGATGTGTTCCCACGTGCTCAGATGTAAGTGCAGGAGCCTTTCTGGAGCGAATGATGGATGTGTTCCCACGTGCTCAGATGTAAGTGCAGGAGCCTTTCTGGAGCGACTGAGGGATGTGTTCCCATGTGCTTAGATGTAAGTGCTGAAATCTCTCATCACTGTGAGTAGGATGTGTTCCAGCCTGGATGGGAGTCGTTCATCATTGTGGTAGGATGTGTTCCGCCTGGGTGAATGTGTGGAAATATTTCATCATTGTGGTAGGATGTGTTTCATCCTAGGTGAGAGTCTTCCATCATTGTGCTAGGATGTGTTCCCTCCTGGATGGATGTGCCTTTCTGACGAGTAGGTCAGATGTAAGTGCAGAGCCATTTCACAGATGGTAGTAGATGTGCCTACCATGCTGGTGAATGTGAGTGCTGGGCCTTTCTGATGTGATTATAGGATTGGTTCCTATATGATCAGATGTGAGTGTTGGGCATGCCTTTCTGACAAGTAGGTCAGATGTAAGTGTTGGGCGTGCCTTTCTGACGAGTAGGTCAGATGTAAGTGCTAGGCGAAGACCTACATGATGGCTAGGCCTACAACCAGCATGAAAAAGGGTTGGCTCTGTAGAAATTCTTGTGACGAGAAGAATCATGAGATAGCACCAGTGATGATCCAGATCCAGTGATGACAGCCAGTGATGATCCAGATCCAGTCATGATGATCCAGCAGTGATGATCCAGATCGAGTGATGATCAAGATCCAGTGATGATATCCAGTGATGATCCAGATCCAGTGATGATGTTCCATGATGATCTAGATCGAGAGATGATCCAGATCCGATGATGAAGATGACTTGAAGACGAAGATGACTTGAAGACAAGATGATCCAGCTGATACATAGAAGAAGACCAGTGCTGATAAATTGTGTCAAGTGAATACCTTCCTATTTAAGAGGGAGTGTTGATGTAATTGTAACTTCGGAATGTATTCACTTGTATTTCTTATCTATTGTAACTCGATGTTCATTCCGGGATGTATTGTAATGTATTTTATTCATGTCATACCCCAATGTTTATTTTGGGAAGTTTCTATAATGAGAAAGTCATGTCAAGTCATTGTGGGTAACCCTCCTATTGGTCAAGGGTTAAAGTCCCCACAGTTGTGGGGCCCTTGGGTTATTAGACTATCCTTGTGAAGTCGACCCTAGGTGAGTCATTGTAATTTGGGGCAGTAGTCCCCACCATTGTGTTACCCTCCTATTGGTCGGAGGAGGAAAAGTCCCCACAAGTGGTGGGGCACTAGGGTTATTAGACACTCCTAGAGATGTCGGCTCTAGTAAGTAATTGTTAAGTGAGGCCGACATGTTGGAGTGCACTTCAAGTGAATGGAATAATATAAATAGAGAGTGAGAGCCTCTCTATTTATCACTTGCAATACACATCACTCACTCACTCAAGTGTGGTGCATTAGTGAGGAAGGAAATACACTGGGACTAGACAAGAAGAAGACTACTGCTGTCGGGAGTGCATCTTACTGTTTTGGGATTTTACTATTTTGGTGTTAATTCTATCTCTGAGGAAGTTGTATGGTTTTCTTCTTTATGGTTTCCCCGAGGAAAACTCTTTGTGTCTCTTGTCTCTTGTGATGTGCTTATGTTTTATTGTTGTGCTTGTTATTCTCTTAGTGAAAAGATCCTAAGATCATAATGCTATCTTATATGATGAAAAACTAACACCATGACCTCTACATATGATATTATAGGGCCTACCATATCTTGTTTGAAAGGTATTTCCATAATCTAAAATGGGTTTTTCATCGAATTCAATTTTAGTATCTAGTTTGATAAATATGTTCAGTTGAATATCGAAGGTTTGCAACAACTCACGTTCATCTGTACCCTCTATTTCAGCTTGATATTTCTCACTCCACAGGATGAGATAGGTCAAGTACCTTATATTATTTGAAATATCTCTTCTATATATCAAATGGGTCTTCGACGGAATCCGATTTCGTTGAGTGTAGAAGAAGTTGTGATTGAATTAGCAGCATGACATCAATCAAATTTTTTGAGTTTTTATTTAAACTTACATGCATGATTTGATTTACATGTACAACTTCTTTGATTCAAATTTGTTCATGAATTTGAAGAAGAAAATAGCATAAACCTATATTATACAACTTGAAAATGTATCTGAGATCAATTCCCCTTCTATCACTATTCTATTATGCTGAATGGAAATTGAAGATGCTTGCATATCTTGAGAGCCATGATCTCCGTGATGTATATTTTGGAGCTGCTAAAGTATATTATGAAGATGAAAATGACTGGTTAGATGACTGTGAAAGAGAATATGCACAAATGTGTATGGTAATGACTCTTAATATGCGTTATCTCATGGAATATGATGAATATCCATTCGACCTCTAGAGAAATATGGATAGAGCCTTTGGTGTGCAGAAAGAAGTAGATAATATATATACCGAATCCAACACCTCCTCAAGTTTTATTCCTTTAAATGTCTCGGCCTCAATTCTCTCTGATGAAGTTGTTCAAGATGTAGAAGAAGTAGAGTCTTCAACTTAATCAATTCGAAATGTTGAAAGCCTCCTTGTAGTGACTCCTTCTCATGTTGCTCCAGAAGTTTATGAGATCTCTGATATCTCATATTCTCATACAACTGATACAAAAGAATACATTTCAACCTCCATTGTTGAAGAAAAAATCTCCTTCCATCCTACTCAGTCATTCTCCGGTGATTCTTCTATTCTAAGTTTTGTGTAAAGTTTGTCAGTGAAAGATGAAGGAGCTGAAGAGAAATTTGATTCCTTTCTCTCCAATATTGTTGTTGGTGTGCAGAAAAGTGATACTTTGGATATTTTGGAAGAAATTTCATATTTTAGGAGTGATCCATTCACCCTCATTGATCTAGTGATTCCAGCAATTTCCTACATGATTACTTGCACCAATACTCATAGTTTTGTTGAAGAATGAGAACATAGTCCATCTTCCATCTCAGTGGTGCACTTGGAATCTTTGTTCCTCATTCTTGCATCTAATATCACCTTTATTGGTTTGAATTTCAAGTTTCAAGAGCCTCCAATCATGCTTGTAGTTGTTCTCATCAATTTTGGTGTGAAAAAACACCTCAAGTCTCCTTCAAAAGTTCTACTGTTGGGGATTCTATATCAGTTTCTTCTCATGAGTTTATTGATTTGTTGGATAGTGATTCATTAGATATTTTGAAATCTATATAATATTATGGAGCTCAAGCATTCTCACTCCATCTTCCCAAGCCTCCTCCTCCTCCTTCCTATATGATCGCATGCACACTTCCTTACAGTAGGGTATTTTTTAAGGAATCTAATATTATACTGAAGTATAGTGTTCTAGGCGATTGTTTTGAATTGAAAAAAAACATGTTTATAGATATGTAGGCGAATATTAAATATGAAACATACAATTAACACTAAAATGTGTAAATTTTGGCAAATACTATGATAAAAAAACATATTTTATGTAAATATAGGCGATATTAGAGAATAAAAAGCAAATTTATTTTTTGAAAATAATCCAAAAAAATAGCCAATTGATGAAATTTTGCCACTAAAAATTCCCCTGCCTTACAATGATACTGAATTTGGATACATCATGCATTCACCTTGACACTTTCTCCAAACATCTAGAGATGATTTTACCTCACATGGTTCATTGTTCAAGGTTGCATCATCTCAATTGCTTGGGCTTACCTCACATGGTTTGAATTATCAAGCACCTTTGCTCTCTCATCAGTGTACCTTAGTTGAGCATATTCATGTTCTTCCAAAGAGGAAAATTCCTGTAGACATAATCCATCTTGCAGTCATCTATGTTCCTGATCAAGTTGAGCATATTCCTCTTCTTCCAAAGAGGAAAACTCCTCCATACATAATCATTTAGTTTGGAGAGGTTCACATGCACAGCCCCAAGATATTATTGCAAACGAGGACCATCACTTTGCAAACTGCATCTCTGTAGAGCAATATTGTATAAAAAAATTCACAAGTTTTTGATATGAAAGCTTGATCCTGACTTTCCTACTTATTATAACGGGGGTTTTCTCCCATGAGGTTTTCCCTACTTCCTTGTTTGTTAAGAAGCTATTTTTTTCATTTAGATTGTATGGGTGAACTTTGGTCTTAGTTTCCATGGCCCAGGTTGTCCAAAGTCGGTATTAAGGGGGGTGTTCAGATTATTATTAATCCTCCCTTTGATCACATAGTCTGTTTGTCTATTTTTCCTAGATTAAGATGTCTTCATCACACCACTAGTGCATGGCAGACACACCTAGGGGACATATGCCACTTACTACACCTGATTGCATGATTTTAGGATCCCCAAGGACCAATCCCTATAATTTAGGAACTTACTATGAGTTCCACCAATAGTCTCCTTTAGTGGACCTTGGTAGGTAAGCAGTTATGTTCAGTTATGCTCCAGTTACTATTAGTTAGATCACCCTCAGTTAGCTTAGAGCCAATTTTCATGATTGAAGGGAGTATGAGCACCTTTTCTCACCTACTCTCATTAGTTAACTGATTGTAAACTAAGCTAGTTACCCGAAGTTGCATTACGGAGCTCCAGTGGTGATTTTCGCACACTGAGTTAGCTCCGGAGTAAGTCTGAGTTGGTAGATTTGAATCATATCTTTAGCATTTGAGTTCTCCTATATGTATAACCAGTGTATTCCATATTATTTACTGATTCATGAATATAATCATATTATTCCAATTTTATCTCTATGTGTGTACAATTTTTCCATGATTAATTGAACAACATATGCTAAATTCTTCTCTCTCTTTTGCAGCATTCTCTTCTCATTTGAATTCATGCAAGCCAATGATCCTATGCTTCATAGAATTTAACACCTACCCTCCTGGGGGATAAGGTTGAATCCTTATTTCCTTCCCCCCAATACAATCTTTGTCACTGACTGAATCGCGACCTACCCTCATGGCACACACATATTATGAACTGGATTTTTCCTCAGTCTAATTAAATCTCATCACATTGTCCAATTGGGTAGACTTACATGTATAATTTTCCATCCCCGTCACTTGATGTGGGTCAATTAGCAATCGTATCCCATCACCCTACACATATAAAGTCTCGTGCATCAAATCTCATAAATAAGGTTTCAACTATCAAAAACATCAATCGACCTCAACCTTCGAGATTTCTCGACTTATCCAAAGTCCATGCATGTTAGTGATCAAACATATCACAATTCAATCATATTATACACAAGATTGATTTCACCTCCCATAGTCATCAACCCAACTAGAGTCTTTGCATATTGATGCTTTATTTTGTTTCATGTGCGTGCCTTTCTTGTCACACTCGGTAGACCATCATAGTTCATGCTACATAACGTTTCTCAAAACAGTATACAACTTTAACTCTTACTGATATATTCACGTGATTTTTCATTCACAATTACAATCATAATATAAATTCATACATAAGTGACCAAATGTCAACATTATTTTCATAATCATATTCACTCATCAATATGTCAGGTAATCCTTCTTAGCTCATATCTCATCAATATTTCCTTGCTTCACACATGTCCAGGTCACATGAAACTGGATGCCCTCAAAAATACATCCTTACAACACTTTTAGATCTCAAATAAATAAATAGCTTCGTCATTCGCCGTAGAATTCCCTCAAATAATAGTTTGTTCTAATCTCAAGATTCAGGGTAAAAAAATGGTGTTACACATGGGGGAACACTATGTCAGGATTCAAGTCTCGGATCCTTTTCATTCTAACAACAATCAACCATGATCTTCCTCAAGTAATCCAGATCAAGTGAGACCGAGCCACAACCAATTTGGGAGGCTAGATTCGAGCTTGAGATACAAACAATTTGGGAGGCCATATTTAGTGATGTAGCCACATGAACAAAACATAACCATTTATAGAGTGTTCATGTGTTTTGTATCTAGTTTTGACACCATGAGATTCTCCTCTCTTCTAGAGTACTCATGTGTTTTGTCTCTGGCTGTGACACCTTGAGAGTCTCCTCTCCTAGCATTGTTCTTGACAGGGGGGAATGAATACCATTAGTAACAAGAAAGCGAGATCAATTGATCCTGAACAAGAAATCCTATGAAAATATATGTTTGACTGAGCTCCAAATTTGGTGTTCATCCTAAAACCACCGGTATCGAAAGCACCTTCATTTATAAAAATCCAGATCAATATTCTTGTTAACTTACTTGGAAAAATATTTTCAAGATGGAAATGTTCAGCAAGTTGCAGTTGTTCTATTCCTTTTTCATCTCTCTAGTTGGCTCATTGCTAGCCTAAAACCACTAATTCAGTAGAATACTTCATCCTCGTATTGCTTCTACTAGAGAACCTCTGAGCCTTCATGCCAAGTTACAGATAGAATCTATGATCCTCCACGTTAAGTTGGAGAGTTGGTGGTCAGCCTTAAACCACCCACATGGTATAATATTTCAGCTTCTTCTAGCAATTTTGGTTGGTGGTCAACAAAGACCACCTCTTCATAGAGATCTTGTAATTAGTAGAATATAATGCAAGCTTTTTCTAGCATACTTGGAATAGTCGGTTGGTCAAGCCTTTTATTCGGACCTCTTCTTTTTATTGGACTCATATACACCATTGAGATTAAGGGGGTATTTGTTGGAGTATATTCCTTAGTGTGAGGAATATTAGTGTGCAAGGGAGACCAAGACTCACCCATGATTCCAAGAGGCCTCTTGAAATATGACACCCAAGGTTCAATCCTCAATGTATATATTGAACATTTGAGTAAATGAAAGTGTGCTTAACGCTTATCTTTTTATGTCTTTGTGCATGCATATGCCTATTTTCCCAATAGGGAATCTATCATGAACAAAGATGATACTCTCCTTAGGGAGTACCCTAAAGTGGAAACCTAGAGGATAAAAATTTCAAGAAAACCTAATCAACATCCTAATTACAAGAATCATTAAATTGACCAGTGAAATTAATAGTGTCTTTACTTTGAACAAAGATGACAATATTCTTATGCTCTAGAGAATAAAAATCCCATTACAACTTGAGTCTTGAAGTGATAATTGAAGAATACTTGGAGTCCCAAACAAGAAGTTCCACTTGAGATTACTATCAATAGAGAACCTTAGGAAAAACCAACCTAGGATGAATAAATCCTTCTACAACATGAAAATATTACTTAAAACTTCGAAGGTATTTTTGTCTCATTCTTTCTAAAGATTGGAGAATGGATCATATACAAGAGGAATGGCATGTAATGAACATATATTGTATTAATTATAATATATTATTAATTTACTATGTGGGGTTGTGTCCATTAGCATGGATGTGTCTCTCATATTGTATAAATGGAGTCTTCTTGACAACATATCATTCATGTCTTGTATCAATCAAATGCTAATATATTTTATTTGTCCTTTGGACTTATCAATTCATGCCTTCACTTATAATTTTTTTCGTGTTCATCTCATGTTCATTGATGCATAGCCAGTGAATTGTTTCATAAGGTGTAAGCTAAACTCTAGACCATTTGCACCTAAAATCTGGCAAGTTTTTTGGTCAAAATTCAATGAAAATTGTTCAAAGGGTAGTTTTCAATGATTGGAATTGCATAAACTGGGTGCTTCAAGGGTAATGGAGGGTCCTAAATCCATTTCTGCAATAAAAATTGCGATTTTAACACTAGAAATCTCATTTTCAACAACAAATCGTGCTGTCGGATTCTATCGAAAATTGCCTGAAAAAGTGCAAATGGTCTATAGATTAGCCAACTCTGTTTCATAACACAAAGATAGAGACGAAAATTCAAAGCTCTAGGAGGAGATAAGGGATCGACTTGGAGTGAAGCGAGATAATAATAGAACAAATGATTGCATGTTATAAGTTTTGAAACTAAAATGTACACATGGAGGAACAAAACAAATTAACAATAGGTAAATAGTCGACATATAGACTAGATGTCAAGGTGCATTATCATTGGCTAAGTGGCCACTTGTTATGTCAGATGACTTAATGTAGACCAATTGGCCATATTGTAAGTATAAGAGCTTACACAATCATCCATCTGATAATAATGTACAATCATCCCATTAGCTTCCATACACTATGTTAGCAATGGTATCGGGTGATAAAATACCACAATGCTCAAACAAGTTAAGGTTATAGTTACAAGTATGCACTCATTTTTCTTGTCTTTCCTAGTCAACTATTTTTTGCAATTTTGAATTGTAATATAAAAATAAGGTAACATTCAACTAATAAATAAATAATTAGCCCACATGGGTGTGGCTCACTGGCGGTTCAGTTGTTATGAAGTCACTTGTTGTAAATTGGAGGTCACAAGTTCAAATCCCACCCGGATTTACCTGTGTCCCATGTCTTGCGACGGGTGTGGGGCACCTAGGAGTATAGTGGTAGCAGGAATAGATCCCTGGACCCCGTGTCACGCAAGTACCATCCCAGCTCCAATTGTCAATTCACCTAATTACAAAAAAAAATACGAATAAACAAATAATTACATATATTTAGAAGATTGAAAGATACATGAAACAAAAATTTAGGTATAGATGGATGTTACTCATGGTTACTCAACCAGAAAATTTATTTAACAAAGAAATAAGACAATATGTTTCATTTTCATTTGCACATAGGTGGATATAGAGAATAAATTTGATGCCTATGAGAACTGTACTCAAGTTCCAAGATTTCTTATGTCTCGAACACTAGTAAAATCTATTTTGCAAGTATATTGCCAAAACATAATTTCAAACGTTCCACCTAAAATCAAGTATAAGCCTCAATGCCCCATAGATATATTTGGCATTCTCTAATGTATCTAACATTTTGAGTTATCAGAAATAAAAGAGAAATCAAAATGTCCCTTGTTGATAACAAAAAAAGAATTGTGCGTAGGATAGTGATATCCATTAAGCTTGCAAAAAGAAACTATAAGAATGAGATTATTTTTCCTATTTCTTTGCTAAATAATTTTGTTAATTTCTTATTTGATCCCATCAATCTAGTTTTGGATAAGAGTATTTGGCATACTTAATCTCAAGTATTATATAACGATTAAAAAATTATTTATGAAATCCACTCCTTTCCATGCCACATGCTTCATCAATCTTTTTGAACTTCAATACTACTATAAGTAATCATGCTGAGATAATTTTTAATTTTTAACCGTTAAAGTCCAAATTACAAATTCCAATAGAATTACCTCCAACATTCCTAAAAACATTTGAAATGAATCTTTTAATTTAATGATAACTTTATTTCATAAAGCCATAAGAAGATTTCAACTAACTTTTATTTTCACAATTTATTACAGACATTTGACCAAGTAATATAAGAACACATTGCCCTCAACTCTTGACATACCTAAAAAACACTCCTTTAGTTTTGTTGAAGAATCCCTGGATGGCTAAAGAAGTAAATGAATACATAGGTTCAAAGGATTCCAGGAATCAAGTGTAGTATCTAGAATTCCCGTCCCATTGAATTTGTAAAGTCTTTTTTGAACACCCTATTTTCGAACACCAAGCACTGATATCTCCCAATTGTATGTGCCCCTCGTAGATTTAGGAAGGAAACAAAAAATAATAATACAATACAAAATATGGAAACTATGCATAACAGATTGATCATACTAGGGGTTAATAACTAAAAGTTCTGCATTCTATATATACCTGATAAAGCAACAATATCTCTAATTGAAATCCCCACATTCTCGAACTTTGTTATGATTGTGGAGAGTGAATCGTTCAGTGTAGGAAGGGATAATGTTGGGAAGAGTTTCATTGGTGGTGGTGTTATCCTTTCTTCCTAACTGCATAGTCCTTGACGAATCACTACATTATGGATTCACCGAGGTTCATATAAAAATAAACATTTTTTTTCCAAATTTTTATCAGTTATGATCTAAATACCTACTTGATGTGGAATTGATTTATTTTATGATGTCAGGAGTATAATGGATTGTTGATCACATGAATAAGGATTTTACTTTGTGATCTAGACTCAACGTTATTTCCCATACTATAGGGGAAGTGGTGTCAAAGTCGGAACATCGAGATGGTTTTAGTTGGAAGACGTTGTGCAATTCCCACTTCTAACTCCTGATATCAGAAATATCGAAGTCAAAAAGTTGAGGAGAAGTTCCTAAAGGAACCATTATGCATTCATAGGATTTTACTTTGTGACCTGGACTCAACACTACTACCCATACTATCTATAGGGATTCCCAGGCATAGGAAATGAATCATTGGAAAAGATAAGGAAGTTGACAATCAAGGCCTATTTCATTAAACTTGGACTTTTTAGGCAAAATCTGAACTTAAAAACTATGAATTCAACGTTTCAAAGTGTTAATATCAACCTTTCTAAAGTGAGAAAGTAGTTTCTAAAAGTAGCAATATTGGGTTTCAAAAGTGTGTTTTACTATTCAAATAGCGTGTGTTTTACTACTTTTGATACCTAAAATTGCACTTTTCTATTCAGAAAGAGTAAATTTCAATTCTAAAAGTGTGAATTTCAATTCAAAAAGTGTGTTTTTCTTTTGCAAAGTTGCAATCTTTGAATATGATTAGTCTAATTTGTATAATAATCAATATCCACATTATATTTAAGAATGTCTATAATAGTGTGCCTCCTAGACAATTTTGTTAAGGATTCCTTGGTAGCATGCCCCCATTGCTAAAAAGAACTTGTACTGTCAAACCCGGTACATTAATATTATACAGGAAAAATATAGAATATGTAGTTTGAAGAGGAATAACCAATGTATAAAATAAAACTCAACACTTCATATATTCCACAACATTTAAATTAATCCACTTATTTTTTTATTATTTATTCAACACATAATAGTTGAATCACTTAATCCACACATTGTTTATTTTATATTTTCCACACATAACAATTCACATATTCTGCATTTTTTAATTGGGACTAAATACATTAATATATAAGAAAAAATTCTAAAATATCCAAAAATTGATATTTGAACCAGTCCTTGTAGGGTGAGACTTATTTATTTCCATAGCCGCCATGGATGCACAATTTGCACTAATTGTTGAAAAGAAGGACCTAGTTTCTTCCATAGAAACCTTAGAAACACATACATTCCAAAAATTAGAAAGAACAAAATAGAAACACATTGAATCAAAATATATTAAACATCAAGATAGAGACACATGGATTCCAAGAATCCATCAATTATATCATTCATGTGAAGCCGTAACCATTTCCATATGTGGGTGACTTTTGGAAAAAATGGCCACAAGGTAGAGAGGGCATGGCACAGAATGAATAAAGAGGCAGCATGAAGAGACACCTTTGGTACAAGGTCAAGAGGGAGGTTTTAACACCAAATATTCTTGAAGGACAAGAATGGTATGACAAGCTTCAGGGGTGGAGATCCTAGCAATCAATAATCCAATGCAAGGACAAGGGAGGGGTGAGAGATAATACTTTCAAGCAACAAAATGAAGGACTAGAATTACCATCCTTATTTATGATTATTATCTCTAATGTGAAGACAAGACAGAAAATGAAGGAAAAAGAGATGTCTCAGGACATGTTCTTGATGCAAATTATAAATCCTCATTAAAGGCATTCATGGGAAAGACACAAGGATGACGTTGAGCCTTGTACCTAGATTGAAACCTATGTGGAGGCTTAGTAGGTATAAGAGAGAGTTGAGGCACAATGGAAGGCTACAACAATGATAGATACGAGAATAGAGATATCAGTTTACATTCTGAGAAATAACGAACATAGAAGCAGGAGAGAGGATATGGCTCCCCGAAAATGAATGAGGAGTTGTCATGGGGGAGGAGGAAGGAATGAAATATATCCCAAAGTGATTGAATGGGGGAAGGATTAGATGCAGAAGACTCCTCCCAATGTCTAAGAAGGCATTCCTAATATGGAGGAAGAGGAAATGCAGAAGAAAAGGGAGGACCATGGACTGGATGTGAAACTTAGTCCCTTTTGGCTTCTTGACACCTTATTGGTTAAATTTATAATAGAACATGAAATATTTGGCAACATGGTGTTTGAAAAATTCAGCAACCTAAACATTGGTATACAGAGGGGGGTCCCTAATATCAAGGAATTCTTGGAGCCTGCAAAACAACTTGTTTATGTCCATCATGGTGGAGCAGAGTCTCTTGAGGCTACTCTAGCAAGTGCTTCTCGGTAATAAATGGTTGATGAACATTTTTTAGAAGAATTTGGTTAGATTTTTATTTTTCTTGTGGTTTACTGGAATGGCTATAAAAATCCCTAACTCAAATTTTGTAAGGTTCATGGGGCTTAGTGTTTTTTTCCAAAAATAATGCATGCTCTAGAGGTAAGGAATGTGGGGTTTAGTCTTAGTTTCACCATCCTTGTTTTTTTGACGAACTTGTTTTGTAAAGAAAATGGGATATAGTCCTATCAAGATGTCGAAGTTTAAGTGGATCTTCTTGATCAACCATCTAAGTATCGGTGGCTCAGTTTTTGTAACAGTATGTACCTTTTTCTCAGTGGTAAAGTGATATAAATATGAGCATATCTTACTCACAAAAAAATGTTGTCAAATATCTATATGCAAATTTCTCAAACCCAACAATGTCGAAAACAGAGAATTTAAACTCCAAATTTTCTCATGGAAGTTTTAAATATTACTTAACATCATGACAAAACGAATTGTATACACAACACTCTTTTTATGTAACTATACATGTTATCTTATGTGTCCAATGATCCTTTATTTAAACAGATATGGATAATGTATGAAAGGTACAAACTAGACGTTATTTCACCATTATAACGTCAAATATATAAGAGAAGACAGATCGTTTGATCCTTTTCAAGCATAACATTTTATAACGACAATATAATAAAATACTAAAATAGTTCTGTGCATACACTCTAAACATGTCTAGCAAGACAGACTTGTTGCAGATAAAAAGATTTACCAGTCATAAAGGAATGACCATTCCTTTCTAATATGTCACTTGGACAATAAGGTTCTGCAATATTTAAAATGATAATGTGTGTGTGTGTGTGTATTCTAAATTGATTATGTATGTGAATTATGAAAGGACGACATCTCTTTCTCTTAAATGGTATCAAGAAAGGATGGGTGCTCTTTCTAGGACACCGTAAATGACATACTAAATTCCCAAAACCCAAAAATATACCTAATTGAGGAAAGAGAGTCTTCTCTTTCTGCTCAACATCTACTTCCTCTACTCCCAAAATAGAACTTGTTAAGGAAGGATCGACCACTCCTTTTCTCTCACAATATTATATTCCCAAAGCACCATAGATATGAGGAATTTTATTGGAAAACTTAGATAGATTGCATGAGTGAATAATTTCTTAATATACAAGTAAAAATTTTCCCACCAACCCCAATATACGTGTCTTTTAGGGACCCAAAATCACATATAATCGGTTGAATTAAAAAAACTTTGCAAGGATATACTTAGAGAAAGAGAAATTGCGCTTTTGTTCTTACCATCTACTAGTCTACCCAAACCAAAACAGAACCCCTTTGAAGAACGAGTGATTGATCTTTCTCTAATAATTGTTTGTCTCCCAATAAATTGTTTGAAGAAAATTTCCTATGAAATTTGTGGATATACATCCACTTTCCCCACCAACAAAATTGAACTCCTTGAGAAAGGAGCAACCGACCTTTCTCTATTAAAATTTTAGTTTGTCAGCAATTTGCTTGAAGAAGATTTCCCAAAAATTGAGCGAGTTTTAGATGACGTTAGATAATGTCACTCTGTCCACCACCCAACACATGCCGCATGTTGAGTGGTACACATGGATTCCAACTAAGGGAAGTGACTTTGTCATCAAAGTAAAGAGTTAAATCTCCTATTTCTGAAAAATAAATTTCAAATTGAAGGGTTAACTTCTTGGTAATCCTTCTATGTTGGGAAGCTAAAATATATATTTTTTAATTTGGACATGAATAATGATTCAAAATTTCATATATTATTAAATTTTGGATTTTAACTTATAAGTATCAAAACATATCAAAACATAAATTCTTCAATTTTTTGCAATGGAAACATAACTCCTATCTATATAATTTTAATTTTTGATAACTATTTTTATTCTAAAATTAAAAACACATGGATCCAAAAACAAACACATCCAATAAAAAACTAGAAACATCAAAATAAAATTTAGCAACATATGGATTCTAAAATAAATAAATAAACACATGGATACAAAAACTAAAACATAAAAAAACAAGTCGAATAAAAAAATAAAAATTAGCAATACATGGATTCTAAAATTAAAAACACATGGATTGAAAAACTAAAACATAAAAACATACACATCGAATCAAAAAATTAGAAACATCAAAATCCAAATTACCAACACATGGATTCTAAAATTTAAAATTTATGGATTGAGAATCTAAAACATAAAAAAAAAAAAACACACATCCAATCAAAAAATTAAAAACGTCAAAATAAAAAATAGAAACTTATACCCCCAATGTATCATTTCATACATGATTTTTAGCATGGGTATTTCCACCCCATCACAGTTTACCTACCTATAAAAATTAGACATAATGTCCCGTGTTACCCACATTCATTTTTCCCATGCAACGTCTTGCTAAATCCATGCAAATAGTTCCACCAGCCCCTATATATTTTCCATTGCTTTTATATGAGATGCTGTCCAATTCCCTGCAGAGCACCCTATTGATCTCTCTCAAGCCCCTTTTGCGGTAGTTGAACATTTTCATGCTCCATTCTCTGTAGGAATACCAAGATCCACGGTAGTTGAACATTTTGTGAAATATTAATGTTTTACGACTAAAGATTTCCTATGGGATTCTTTCCATGTCTCACTCTATCAATCCCTTTTCTTCCACAACTACATCATGTTGGAGATTGACAAAGTGATTCTCATGCTTCATCCTCATTTCTTAGGCTCGTTGATTCTCTCTTCAATGTATCTCAGAGTTTGATCTCTTGTTGAAATTGTAGACAACGATTTCCTAAACAGATTGGGATCCTTTGGAACAAAAATTTTGAAGACAAAAAAATCAATTGTAGGACCAAAAAAGAGAGCATCTTCATGGAAGGCATTTTTTCTCTCATTAGCATCTAGTTTTGGCATCCTTTGGAACAAATATTTTAAAGACTAAAAAATCAATTATCGGACCGAACAAGCGAGCGTCTTCTTGGATAGAATTTGTTCTCTCATCACCATATAGTGTTTCCTTTATGGTGCAATTGAAATAACAACTAACTATTGATGTTGTTCAAAACCATAAGTGTTAATCCGATGTTGTTCAATGGGCAAGAGTTGGCTCCTTTAATTGAAGGACCACCAGTTAAAGAAGTGTGGAAATCACTCTCCAAGAAGGATGGTTTTATTAGAAACATGATTTGTAAATTGAAATTCATATTAACATGTTATTCAAAAAGTTTTCCTTCCCATCATATGTTTCTAATTCAAAAAGACGTCTATTGTGTCTAATCTCATTGTAAATATGCTTCTTTTTTCTCCTCTCCTTCTTTGGAGGTTGGAGCATCTTGATGCCATATAATTTATAACATATTGTCCTATTGAATTTAATTTCATACTATGAAACTTACTATCACATTCAACTATCAATTGAAGTGAAATTTTTTATATGCAAAGATTTGAGAAATAATGTTTAGTGCAAATTTTTGAAAGGAATGCACCTTAATTAATTCCAATATTTTAAGGTAATAAGCTTGAATTTATTTTGGAAATTTTAGTTTCAGTTTGCTACTCTACAAAATTGTATGGCCTTGTTATATTACCTTTGATATCTATATATTAATGGGGAGTGCCTAGAAGGACCTTCTGTAAAGGACATTCTTCAACAATGTTCCAAATGTTAACCATGTCTTCTTCTGTTTTTTATTATTATAACATCCAAAGGAACATCTTTGAAGTCAATAAAATTGTTTGTATACCAACTTACAAGAGAGCCTTCAAATACATCAAATCCTCACAATTGCATAAGACTTTATGAACTAAAATACCAAACTCACTAACATCTAGTGGTTTCAATTGTACAATGTCTCCTTCAAAAACACTTGAAACTATTCCTCGAGGAGAATAATTTGGATTTAAAGAACATTGATGTATTAANCCCCCCCCCCCCCCCCCCGCCCTGGGTCGTACTTAATCCCCCTATTTTTACCCTTCGTTTGACCCTAAAACACCTGGCTCCATTAAACCTGTGTTAAGTTCGGATCATGTCCATGGGAGTCTGTGAAGGAGGGGGACCCCCCTTCCTTTAGTACGATGGATACAAGCATCAAGAGTAGACCTACAAGCTCTTCGCACCAACATGAAATCCTGATGCAAATCACAACACCTGTTAGTCTAGTAGAATAGGAAACAACTACCTCCTGTGAAACCATTGGAAAGGAAGAGGAAAAAAAGGATCTAAATCACCAGAAAAAATTGGAAGCAGCTAAGAAATAAATGTCCTCCCTCCCCCAGAGAAAATGCATACTAAAATCACACCAAACCCCCAAGTATGAATTGACTTCCACTAAAATAGATGAAACATCCAATATTTAAGTGATCATGCAATGACAGACAAATTCTTAGGATGTGGCCTTCGAAAAAGGACATGGTCTGGTGGATCAACACCCGAAGGAAACATAAAGGTCACTATGACCTCTAGTTGAGCGCAAAAGGATTCTTCATGCTCAATTTCAAGCATCTAAAGGATATCAACAAAGTATTTGAAAATTGAACCTACTTCTTTAACTTGAGAGGACATTATCTACACTTCTTAAAGCTGAACTTCAGCCCAAAAAATGAAAATTTAACCTATGATCCATTCTGGATATTCCTATAATCCCTCTTAGCAGAATACTAGGAAGAGGAAACTTTGGAAGGATTGGGAAATACCCTAGGTAAATATGTAAAATCCTATGAACCCTCCAAATCTACCATATACATAGAATAGTCATCGAGACTTTGAATGGATTCAACCAATTTATTATGAACACATACCATTTATATGCTGAAAATTCTAGAAGCATGTCCACCTCTTCAAGACTACCCCAAGAACAAAGCATTGGAACCATCAAACCCAACCAATATAAGGATCAAGAAGGATTCTCCAAACTTAACCCCATAAAGAAAATAGGAAAAAAGAAGGATGAATCACCCTCGAAGATCACCATAGTATCTCATAATTGTTTTGAAGTCCAAGCCTCGTATCCCTCCTTGACTCTTAATCACCCTTCTATGTAACACTAAAATAAATCATAATAGCTAGGACCATATCCCTAACCCCTTATCCTCAAAAAAATCAAGCCGTCCCACCAGAATCTGCTTTCGAAAAAACTAATCAAGAACCTCCAGAAGGACCACTAGAAGCAAACATCCAAGTAGAAACAAAGATGAAAGAAGTAGACACCAATGTAGAAAAGGAAGACTCAGGTGAAGAATAAATTGACATAAGTTATCTAGATCTAAAGGAACTAGAAGTAACATGTAAAAGAAAGGAGTGCAGCTGCATTCCTTACCTTCAAATTTACTTACTTAAAGAAGCACTCATCAAAGTTCAAACAAAACCCAAAGCAGGAAAAAAAAGAGGACATTCACATATCCTACCTTGGCATGAAACCCATGGCCCTCAAGGATCAAGATAAAAATCTAGAAGAGGAAACAAAAGAGGTAGGCCTTATATTCAACATAAAATCGTGGAAATAGGGGAAAAATTGATCAAATCAAGCTAGTACAACAACCTGAATGAGATTTTCAGCCCCAATATCTAGTTATATAATGCAGACATCTTGGAATATCGGATGTCTCAATTCTAACTCTAAGCACCAAATTCTAAGAAATAAAATCCAAATGGATAATCCCTTTGTAATTATGCTCCAAGAAACCAAGTGCACTATAGAAAAACTAAAGCAACTAGGCATGAATATATAGAAAGGATAGTAGGAGTATGATGTTGATGATCAAGGAGCCTCTGGTAGTCTAGCTCTTATAAGGAACCCAAATGAAGTCCTTCTTACCATTTTCAAAGATTCCTCCAAATTCCTTTCATCTGGCTTCACCATCTTAGCCTCTGGCACCAAAGGAATCCTAACCAATGTATGGCCCTACCATTGTTTCCCAAAAATGTATTCTCCTCAATCAAATCTATGACTTGAGAAGCACCACCCCTGAGGTAATATGGATCCTAGATTGAGATTTTAACATGATAACTAATCTCATTGAAAAGAAATGAGGCCACTGAAAGCTAGATAGAGACTCCCTTTCCTTTCAATGGTTCATTGAAAATCACTGGTTGATTGATCTCCAATCCAAAAGTGGTATTCACACTTAGAACAATGAGCAGGGAGAGAGTAGGAATATAGCCTCCAATATGGACCATTGTATCATCTGTGATTCCCTCGTTAACCAAGATTTGAATATTAAATATTTCATCCTACTGACTGTGGGCTCATACCACCGACTCATAAATATGATCCTCAGTGAGAAAACTCAAAGCCTGCCAGAACCCTTCCAGTTTGAATCTTTTTGGCTCAAGTATGAGGAATTCATCCAAAATATAGGTAATATGTTGAAAGATGTTGATATGGGACCAGGACCCTTGATGCACTATCTCTAGGTACGCCTTAAAAACCTTAAGAACATTCTTAAAAATGGAACAAAGAATTCTTCGGCAACATTTTTGAAGATAAAATGAACTTGGAAAACAAAATAAAAAAAGGTTCAGCAAGTCATCATCAATGAAGGATTATAGGAAGAGATGGAACACCTGGAAATTGACTTGTTAATTCAGATGGAGAATAGGCTCCAACAAGAAGAAACTCTCTTACTTCTGGAAGCATGAATTCATTACTAGTGAATGGAGGAAATGGATTGATAAATAGTATTGGTTCCTAAATCTAGAGACCCTAACAAAAAATCCCTATGGAGTGAGCTACAGAGAAGGAAAATAAAGATAAAAAAGGAAAATATCAATTGAGGTGGGGGATACAAAAAACCAAGAACCTTCACAATCAAAGAAGCTTACAACATAGCATTAGGAAGCCACTTGCAAAATAGAAATCCCTCATCGAACAAATTGTGGAAATGCAAGTTATGGCCAAAATTTACCCTATTCATTTGGTTGATAAACCATAACAAAATCCTCACGTGGGAGGAACTCCTTCGAACAGTATTTATAGGTCCATCTAGATGTTTCCTTTGGAAATCATAGCCATCCTTATGTGAATCACCTTCTCATTAGCTACCCCTTCTCAACTAAATTTTGGGATAAATTTGGTGCCCTATTCAGACAAATAGATATAGAAGTTGTAGAACTATAAAAGGAAAGGATCTAATTCCATGTAGAGAATTGATATCCTATGCTTGAATAACAAGTAGAAATTTAGCAAGTGAATCTTCCACAAAAGATATCTCTTACAAAGATGCACAAGAAAACTAGAGAGAGGAATAATGAGACTAAATAAAAGAGAAGTGAAGAATGATGGATAAATATTCCATGTATTATTAGTGAACAATAGTGTACATAAATAATACATCCATGAGAGACAAAATACAGTTTCTAAGGAGACAAATCATGCTAGCTCATAAAGCAGGCTTACTAAATATGATAAACCCCCATATGTGACTAAGTAGTTTCCAAATCAGTCCAATAGCTCATGAATTGGCTAAGGCATGAGTGAGTGATGATGACTGATGGAAATAATTTCTAATCATGGAATCTGGAGAGAAAATCATGTAGGATGGGTTGGCCATAAAAGATACCAGCTACCAAGTTAACTAGATTTACCTTATCAACTAAAAAGCAGGAAAAGCAGTCGAAAGGCAGAAAAAGACACGAATGCGTAGTTTCTAATCTGGGCAGTCCAAATATTTGGAAGAATATTATACATAATTAGTATAAGGTGATCCTAGGGTAAATATGGTAAATATTTACAAGTGGTGAAAGTGGAGGCCAACAACCTACTCTAGAATAAAGAAAATTAATCAAAATTGATTAATTAATGATATCCTAAGTATGTAGCGGGTTTATAATATTATAACACCCCCCCCCCCCTTAATTCTGACTTTATGATGGAGTATCTAAAAAAATATCATAAATATATGTGTGTATAGGGCCCAGCAACAAGGCTATGGTCACCCTTTACAATTTATCTTGTCAAAAAATAGAGGAAAGAGGCAAAACCACATGGGTAAAATCCTCCTTCAAAAAATGACTTGGCACTGAAATGAACAACATGTCTTCAATTTATATTTTTCTTCACTTTAATGGGTTGAATGAACTATTTCTTGAAGAATTTGATGCAAAAGTTCTGAACTCCATGATCATGCGCTAGAGTATCAATGTAGTATCTGCAAAAATATAGTGGAGAGGCTCCTTGTAGCTCATCATCTGATGATGGAAGAGAATTATATGAATGCTTATTGATGATAACATACTCTTATATGAAAACATAATCATTAAAGTAAAATATATCTATGCATACTCCTTCCCAAAGAGTAAGAAACCCAATACAATCAGCTCCTTGTATAGCTGCAAAATGGTGAACTAGACCTTGAATCTTCCTTTCAAGATGATGTAGCACCTTCCCAATTATGAAATGAGGCTGAGAAGACTCTGAATTATCAGAAATAATATCATATGGAGCAGAAAAAACTAGAGGTGTAGTGTCTCCATGAGTAAAAAGGGCCATAGTAGGAAAAGGATGTGCAACTAGTAAAATTGATGGATGGGTAAATCTGAATGGTATATGGACTTGAAATATGAACCATATATGTTTGTATCAGATACAAAAAGGTGTAATAAAATTCCAAATATGACTAATTACATGTCTAACCAAGCAGTGAAAAATAAACAAGACTTGAAACCAACAGAAACAAGTGACACTGCATAGGAATCAACTAGTGAACTTGGGGTTTGTGTAGTCTTAGGAGTATTAAAAGGATGGGTAAATGGTATTGATGATGTAATAACATTCATAGCATCCTTCATGGTTACTTATAAATTAGAATCATAAGAATTTGAATGGAGTGAATAAGAGCTAGATAAAGACAAGTCATGAACTAGTAAAAAAATACACAAGTATTGGGAGATGGCTCTAGTGAACTGATAGGTGGTTTCTCCAAGGAAGACACTAATATTTATGATTCTGATATATCAGAAAATGAATCTATATCATATATTTGAGAAAAGGATTTAACTCTGCAAATCAAAGAATAATTTATACTACCTTGGGACTGTACATAGTGACAGTGCTCTGGGGATTCAACGGGCTTCTCTAATTCATCTGGTACTTCAATGTTATGCTTCTCAAGAAACTTGGACATGATGTCCATTTTATTCTTGAAACATTTCTTCTTAGAATGAAAACCTTTTCTACAATAAGAATACTTGGATGAGATCCCTTTCTTCTTGACTTTCTTCATGGAATTTGAACCTTCATCAATAGGATTTGAACATTCATCATGTTGATGTATTTGTAACTTCAGAATGTATTCATCTATGTATCTTATGTATTGTAACCCGATGTTTATCTGGGATGTATCTATAATGTAATTGAGTCATGTTTTCATGCCCCGATGTTCCAATCGGGAGAATCAATAATGTAAACAAGTCATGTCAAGTCATAGTGTGTAACCCTCTGATTGCCTAAGGGTTAAAGTTCCTGCAATTCCGGGGCACTAGGGCTATTAGACTCTCCTAGTAGAGGTAGGCCCTGGTAGGGTTATAGTCATGTTGGGATTAGTATAAATAGAGAACTGGAGTCTCTATTTATCACACAACTCATCAACACTCAAGTGCAGCGCATAGTTGAGGAAGGAGAAGACACTGGGGCTAGATAAGAAGAAGGTTACTGCTATCAGGAGATCACTTACTGATTTGGGGATTTTACTATTTTGGTGTTGATTCTATCTCTGAGGAAGTTGCGGAGTTTTCTCCATTTATGGTTTCCTCGAGGATAAACACTGTGTTCATTGTCTCTTGTGTTTGATTGCTATGCTTGTTATTCTCTCAGTAAATATCCTAATATAATGCTATCTTAATGATGAAATTCTAACATGGTATCAGAGCTAACCTGAGAAGAAGACACTGTGCAACTGCGGGAACTAGGGCTTCCTAGTTTATGGATCTTGCTCCATAGATTTTCAGCAAAATTAAGGTGGAATAACTCTCCTCGTTATGGCGCATCTTTCTGTCGAAACAGAATCCAATTTTGAGGTTTTTTAGTTTTGGACCCAACACTACTGCTGAAAAATTAGGGATTTTCATAGAAGAGGAATTTTTCAGTGAGCCTAGGCCTGGATTGATCTCCTCCCCAAAATCGAAGTTAGGGATAAATTTCAAGGCATTTGGGTGAACAGATCTCTGGAAAAGCAAAACCCTAATTTGCCACTGAACCAGCACAGTAGGATTTCAGCTCAAGTTTCAGATCCAACATCTTGAACCTGGTAAGATCTAAATCTTCTGTATTTCCATTTGAGGTTCTCAGTTTAAGATGTCTCATCATACCAAGCTTGATGAAAAGCTTGAGGGATCTGATAATTTCTGAGCTTGGAAGTATAGGATCTCCCTAGTCCTGGAAGAGAATAAGTTGGACTCCTATATCAATGAGGAGGTTCCAGTTCCAGAGGGAGATGAGTCTAAGGCCTTGCATAAGAAGAAGTTGGTTATGGCAAAGAGAATCATTGTTGATTCTATCAAGGATCATCTCATACCACAGGTGTCCTCCCTCAAGACACCTAAAGCTATGTTTGATGCCCTAACCAAATTGTTTGAAGGGAAGAACATAAACAGGAAGATGACCTTGAGAAACCAATTGAAGAATGTGAAGATCCAGAATGCTGAGACTATTCAATCTTACTTTACAAGGGTTTCTTAGATCAAACAGTAGCTAGAAGCAGTAGATGAAGAAGTGGAAAATGCAGAGATTGTGATGACCACCTTGAATGGTCTCCCTAGATCATGGGACTCTTTCATTCAAGGAATCCGTGCCAGAAAGAAGTTAGTAAAGTTCAGTAGGCTATGGGAAGAATACTCTCAAGAAGAAGCCAGGATAGCAGCTCAAGAAGAGAAGATGGGTAGTGAAGATCAAGCCCTCACAGTTCACTCCAAGAAAAACAGGAGGAGCAATTATCACTCCAAAGGTAAGACCTCACACTCTAGAAAATATCTAAATACCATTATATGTTACACATGTGATGAGAAAGTTCACATATCCAAATTCTTCCCTAACAAAAGAAATCTAAGGAAGAAGGGAAACAAGATAATACATCATGCCCATGCTGCAGAGGATGATGAACCTTCCACAAAAAGAATCAGACAAGAGAGTTATGACTCTTCAAGTGAGGATGAATATGTTCTAATCTCAGCTCTCATGGGAACTATTTCACATGGAAGCAATGATTGGCTTATAGATAGTGGTGCTTCCAAGCACATGACGGGATTCAAAGAATCATTTGTAAAGCTATCTGAACATGAGTCACCTCACAAGGTGAAACTTGGGGATGACTACCATTATCCAATAAAAGGTAGTGGTGAATCCTTCTATAAACTAGACTCTGGAAAGTCTTTGAAGATGAAGAATGTATTATTTGTTACAGGACTAAAGAAGAACATCCTCTCCATATATGCATTGGATGTAAAAGGAATGAGGGTTTCTTTTGTAGATGGCCAAGTTCTTATGTGGCCAAAAGGAAATACTTTTGACGATGCAATTGTGATCAGAGAATAAGAAGGAGGCCTATACAAGTTGAAGGGCCAACCATATCAAGATTTGGTTCATGACACAGTAGAACCAAAAGAATTGTGGCATAGAAGGCTTACACATATGCATTACAGAGCACTACCACTTGCAAGCAAAGCTGTTGAAGGTCTTCCAGAAATACAAGCAAAACATGAAGGGGTCTACAAAGGATGTGCGAAAGGAAAGAATACAAAGAAGACATTTCCAAGTAGCAAAAGTAAAGCAAAAGGAATCTTGGAAATCATCCACTCTGATGTATGCCGACTAATGTCATCAAGCTCACTAAGCGGGTATGTGTACTATGTTGCTTTTATTGATGACTTTTCTAGGAAGACATGGATTTAATTCATGAAGAATAAAGATGAAGTGTTTAGCAAGTTCAAGGAATTCAAAGCCTTGATTGAGAACCAGACTGAAAAGAAGATGAAGACTTTTCGATCAGACAATGGCAGAGAATTCACTTCAAATGAGTTCAAGGAACTATGTAAGGACTTGGGGATTAAGAGGGAGTTGTCCACTCCTTACAATCCACAATAGAATGGTGTTGCAGAGAGGAAGAATAGAACCATCATGGAAGCTGCAAGAGCTATGCTTCATGATTAAGATATTCCTATGCACCTTTGGGCAGAAGCAGCCAGAACAGCAGTGTATGTATAGAACCGTACTCCACACAGAGTACTCGAGAACAAGACTTCTGAAGAAGTCTTCTCTGGCAAGAAACCATAAGTCAGCCATCTCAGAATATTCAACTGTCCTGTGTACATACACATTCCAAAAGAAAAGAGAACAAAATTAGATCCTTCAGGAAAGAAGGGTATATTTGTGGGATACTCTGAAAGCTCGAAGGCTTACAGAATATACTTCATAGGATTCAAAAAGATTGACATCAGCAAGGATGTAACATTTGACGAAGATAAAGCCTACATCAAATCCAGAAAGAAACCTGCTGAAGAACCTGAAAAAGCATAAGCTCCCAGAATTCATGATATAATCATGAACAAAGAAACTCAAGAAAAAGATTGAGAATTTGAAGAACCACAAAGACCTATAGATCCACCATAGGAGAAGAATCCTCACAAGAGGAAACCTGCTTGGGTACGAGAGATTATCCAAGGTGCAGAAAGATATGGGGCTCCAGAATAGAATCTCAAAGAAATAAAGAGGACCAGATCATGTTCCAGTTATGTATCTTTACTATGTGACTTCATTGATAAAGAACCTTCCGAGTATGAAGAAGCAGAAAAACGGAAAGAATGGAAGGATACGATGATCAAAGAGTATCAATTGATCATGAGGAATGATGATTGGGAAGTTGTCCCAAGACCAGAAGGGAAGTCAGTAGTAACTTCCAAATGGATCTACAAGATCAAGCATGTTGCAGATGGTAGCATTGAAAAGTATAAGGCAAGATTTGTGGCTTGAGGTTTCTCCCAGAAAGAAGGAATAGACTATGAAGAAACCTTTGCACCTGTAGCCAGATACACTTCCATCAGATCGGTACTTGCTCTGGCTACAGTGATGAAATGGAAGATACACCAAATGGATGTCAAGAATGCCTTCTTGAATGGTGTAGTAGAAGAGGAAGTGTATGTGGAACAGCCACTCGGTTTTGAGACACATGACAGGGATTCTAATGTGTGTAGACTAAAGAAATCCCTGTACGGTTTGAAACAGGCACCCAGGACATGGTATGGAAGAATTGAAAAATTTCTATCCAGTTTGGGATTTACCAAGAGTAAAGCAGATTCCAACCTTTACTACAAGGTGGAAGGTGGAAACCCGGTGATACTTCTACTATATGTAGATGATCTGTTTGTGACAGGTATGGATGGGTTGATTGCTGATTGGAAGATAAATCTTGCTACTGAGATCAATATGAAGGACTTGGGAATGATGAATTATTTCCTAGGTATGGACGTGTGGCATACTACAAATGGAATATTTCTTGGACAAGGAAAGTATGCAGTAGAGATCCTGAAGAGATTTGGGATGATGGACTGCAAGGCATTGACCACACCTATGGCATCAAACTTGAATCTATTGAGTGATGCTTCATTAGAGATAGTTGATGTCACAATTTATTATCAGATGATTGGGTCCTTGATGTACCTGACGAACACGAGACCAGATATTTGCTTTGCTGTGAACACCTTGATCCAATACTTGACAGATCTGAGACATGTTCACTTGACTACTACAAAGCATATTCTAAGGTACCTGAAGGGTACGGTTGATTATGGACTCAAGTATAAGGCTGATCAAAGGATTAACCTGGAGGGTTATGTTGATTCAGATTGGGTAGGTAGTGCCATCGATAGGAAGAGCACTTCAGGGTGTTGCTTCAGTATGGGATCAGGTGTGATCTCATGGTTTAGCAAGAAGCAATCCTGTGTGGCACTGAGTACAGCTGAAGCAGAGTATGTTGCAGCCTGTTCATCTAGTTGTGAGGCAGTATGGCTGAGGAAGCTACTATCTGATTTGTTTGATCTCCAGTTAGATGCTACTTGTATATACTGTGACAACCAGAGCTGTGTAAAGTTGTCAGAGAATCCAGTATTCCATGACAAGTTGAAGCATATTGAGATCAAGTATCACTATATCAAGGATATGGTGCAGAGAGGAGCAGTGAAGCTCCAGTATGTTGCGACAGACAAACAAATAGTTGATGTGTTGACTAAGCCATTAGCTAACGTGAAGTTTGATTACTTTAGGGAGAAGCTTGGTGTTCTCCAGATCGAGGTTCCTCCCAAGAGGAAGTGATGTGTCCGTGCTGTGCCATTCTGACATGGTGAGAGGATTGGTTCCTTCCATGGTTGGATGTAAGAGCTGTGACATGGTGAGAGGATTGATTCCTTCCATTGTCAGGTATATGTGGATGCCACATCCAGCATGAAAAAGGGCTGGCTCTGTGAATGCTCATCTAGTATGAAAAAGGACTAGCTCCGAGTAGCTGCCACATCTGGTATGAAAAAGGACCAGCTCTGTGATGCCTCATCTGGTATGAAAAAGGACCAGCTCTATGATGCCCTACCTAGTATGAAAAAGGACTAGCTCTGGGAAGGCTCATCTAGTATAAAAAAGGACTAGCTCCGAGTAGGTGCCACATCTGGTATGAAAAAGGACCAGCTCTATGATGCCTCATCTGGTATGAAAAAGGACCAGCTCTGTGATGCCCTACCTAGTATGAAAAAGGACTAGCTCTAGGAAGGATCATCTAGTATGAAAAAGGACTAGCTCTAAGTAGCTGCCACATCTGGTATGAAAAAGGACCAGCTCTGTGATGCCTCATCTGGTATGAAAAAGGACCAGCTCTGTGATGCCCTACCTAGTATGAAAAAGGACTAGCTCTAGGAAGGCTCATCTAGTATGAAAAAGGACTGGCTTTGTAGAGGTTCCTATGACGAGAAGAATCAAGAGATGGCACATGTGATGATGCCCAGTGATGATCCAGATTGAGTGATGATGATCCAGATCCAGTGATGATGATCCAGTAGTGATGATCCAGCAGTGATGATCCAGATCCAGTGATGATAGACAGTGATGATCCAGATCGAGTGATGATCCAGATCCAGTGATGATGCCTCATGATGATCTAGATCGAGTGATGATCCAGATCTAGTGATGATGTCCCATGATAATCCAGATCGAGAGATGATCCAGATCCAATGACTTGAAGATGAAGATGACTTGAAGACGAAGATAACTTGAAGACTTAGAAGACCTAAGATGTAGATGACGAGATGATCCAGTTGATACAGAGAAGAAGACCAATGCTGAAAATTGTGTTGAAAGAATACCTTCCTAGTTAAGAGGGAGTGTTGATGTATTTGTAACTTTGGAATGTATTCATCTATGTATCTTATGTATTGTAACCCGATGTTTATCCGGGATGTATCTATAATGTAATTGAGTCATGTCGTCATGCCCCGATGTTCCAATCGGGAGAATCAATAATGTAAACAATTCATGTCAATTCATAGTGTGTAACCCTCCGATTGCCTAAGGGTTAAATTCCCTGCAATTCTGGGGCACTAGGGTTATTAGACTCTCCTAGTAGAGGTCGGCCCTGGTAGGGTTTTAGTCATGTTGGGATTAGTATAAATAGAGAACTGGAGTCTTGATTTATCACACAACTCATCCACACTCAAGTGTAGCTCATAGTTGAGGAAGGAGAAGACACTGGGGCTAGATAAGAAGAATATTATTGCTGTCAGGAGATCACTTACTGTTTTGGGGCTTTTACTGTTTTGGTGTTGATTCTATCTCTAAGGAAGTTGCAGTGTTTTCTCCATTTATGGTTTCCCCAAGGATAAATAATGTGTTGATTATCTCTTGTGTTTGATTGTTGTGCTTGTTTTTCTCTCAATAAAGATCCTAATATAATGCTAGCTTAATGATGAATTCTAACACATCAGTAGGATTTAACACTTCAAATTCATAATCTAACATTGGATTCTTCTCTTTCACTTTTTTCTTTTATTTTGACATTGAATTATTGCTTATTTGAACTATAAGAGCATGATCCTTGCTTTTGCAAATTTAAGATCTCCCATTTGAACCAATTTGTCTTGCTCTTTAGTAATTGAATCAATGAATGAACTCAAAAAAGGCATTTTCCAATTCAAAATAACAAGCCTAGTAGCATGAAAAGTTGACACAAAAACTGAGTAATCAAGACATAAATTTTGAAAGGATGGAAATAATCAATTGATATTTCTTCTTCTCAATCCCACATTTCTTGAGAATAATAATAAGTGACTTGAAATTGGTGAATAATCCTTCCATGGATTCAAAACTGCTTGGACTCAATGAGATTAACTCATTCTCCAATTGATGTGCTGAATCTCATCTTTTACTCCAAAGAGAGACTCAAGTTTGGTCCATACTTGGTTTAGAGTGGTTAAACCATCAATATGAAAATAATATCAAGAGAAATAGAGAGACAAAGCAACCCATGAGCTCCATCCATTCGATTATGCCACTTAGATTTCTCAATAATATCATTTCTCTCATTTTCTAAAGCCCTAGAATCTATGTAGAGACCCTTACTGCACAATATAATTCCAATCTTGGCCTTCGATTCATGATATTTGTATGGAGACAGGATCATAGTTGAATAAGAATCCAAGCTTAGTTGTTGATGCACTCTTGGAGATTCTCTTTGTAACTTGCACACACAAAAAAATTGAAGAGATACTTTGTAAGCTCAATCAAGCTGATAGTTTAAACTCTCTTGCTAGTAGAGCTTGGAATATTAAAAAACCTTGTGCTATGATACCATGTAGAGTGCTGATATATTTATATCCTTGTCTCTGATAACATGTAGAGCTTTATGTCCTAAGCTCCCTTAGCTCTGAATTCATGTAGAGATTGATAAACTAAGAGCTCTAATACCATGTAGAATTATTAAAGGTAAGGCTTTGATTCCATGTAGATAATTGATATCCTATGCTTTATTAACAAGTATAAATTCAGCAGGTGAATCTTCCACAAAAGATCATCTCTCTTACAGAGATGCATAAGAAAACTAGAGAGACGAATAATGAGACTGAATACAAGAGAAGTGAAGAATAATGGAGAAATATTCCATGTATTATTAGTGAACAATAGTGTACATAAATAATACATCCTTTGAATACAAAATCAAGTTGCTAAGGAGACAAATCATGCTAGCTCATAAAGCAGGCTTACTAAATATGATAAACCCCCATAGGTGACTAGAGAAGTTTCCAAATCAGTCCTAGAGCTCACGAACTGGATAAGGCATGAGTGAGTGATGATGAGTGATGGAAAAGCTTGCTAATCATGGAATCTAGAGATAAAATCATGGAGGATGGGTTGGCCATAAAATATACCAGTTGCCAAGTTAACTAACTTTACCTTATCCATTGAAATGCAAGAAATGTATTCTAAAGGTAAAAAAAAGATAGGAAGGCGTGGTTTCTAATCCAGTTAGTCCAAATAGTTGGAAAAATATTATCCATAATTAGTATAAGGCGCTACTGGGGTAAATATGGAAAGTATTGACCAAGTGGTGCAAGTGGAGGCCAACTACTTGTTGATCCTAGCTTTGTCATCATTTTTGGCAGTTAAATTACATGTTTAAACATATCTTTTTGCATATTTTATCATCTTTTATCATATTTTTGCATATTTTCTAGCATGCAACTCATTATTCAGCCCCAGGTATGAATGAATTTAAGATTTATGAAAAATTTATCTATTATTATCATTTCACGATTTTATAAATTAAAATTGACATTATTTGAAGCGTTCTGATATATTAACTTATGTATGCATATGTTTGCAGGTTTTGGACAAGCTAACAACAAACACGCATTCAGCTAGATATGCATATAGCATGACCATCTTACCATCCAGCTCGCTAGTTAGACTATGCGATATTCGTTGGCATGTTTCCAAGCATTAAAACATTAGCATGAGATTGTTATTGTAGACCATAGTCTTTAGCGTGCAAACAAATAGAAAATGCATTCATCCTAGATATGCGTAGAGCATATCCAACTCACTGTCCACCTCATCGTTCAGTTCACAGTTCCAACCGTGCGTTGTTGATAATAGATTCCCGGGTGTTAAAGCATGGAAACTATTTATTGTCCACACATTTGGGTGATGCAATGGCTCCCATTCTATAAGGATCACCAACACACTGCCTCTTCTTGACATCACGACACCAACCATGCCAGAGTAAATCCTGTGCACCACATCACACGCTGAATAAAACCGATTCGTGAAGGAGAAGGAGAACGTCGTGTGTTGGAATTCGACTAGTAGATAGCAGTAATGGTTGACTAAATTTAGAGAGCAGTCGATCACTAAAGGGTTGACTTGCTCACCTCTGTAAACATTGTGTATATAAACGCCTCTACGCGAAGAGCTATGGGGTTGATCAATTCATTAGTTAGACAGTCAGTTTTTATGAGAAGCACTCTGTAACTATGTTCCTTATTTTTAATATAAGCTTGATGTTCTGTTGTTCATGATTGTGTTCGTGTAAGCACTAGCAAGGCATCACCCCTAATTGCTGAGAGGGACCCTCATCAACCAGCGGTTTCTTTTCTTGTGTAGTTTCATTACCTTTTCTTTTGTAGTTAGTTTGATTTCTAGTTTGCTTTCATTCAAATTACTATAAATGTTTATTTCATTGTTTTTGTAATGCATTAGTATAGTTTCATTTCCAAAGTTAATTAGCTAGTTGCGCGCATAGTTTTCTTTCAATTTGCTTTTAGTCATTTAATTTCAAGTTTTATTGTTTTATTTACAACTAGATAGAATAGATTGATTTTATCAAGTTATAATAGATTCAACTATGTTCATTTCCTTTCTATTATAAGTTCATTCAAGTTAAATTCCAGTTTGTTTCTCAGTATAATACGCAATGATTTCTTTTTACGAATTATTTCAAGATTATTTCGCTGTCAAATTTGATCATTAAGTAGGTTTATTTACTGCCTTTATGCATTTCACTTGCATGTGCACAAATTCAGCTGAAGATTAGATCATTTAGATCATGTGCACAAATTCTGTTATTTTAGTTGTTCAGACTGTCATTCGAACAACCTATGTAAACTGTCATTCAGACACCCCTTTCAGACCTACAGTTAAGTCTATCATCCAGTTTGTCGTTTCTTTTTTAGTGTTTTTAATGTGTTTTGAACCTATTTAAAGCTCTATTTCTTCAGTTTATAAAGTATGCTTTGACTGTAAAAGTTAGATGATAGACTTAATTAAAATTAAGACTAAAAGTTAGGTTGTTTTAGATTATTTATTAAAGTTTTATCCTTTCACCTTGAACATGTTTTGATTTATGTTATGTTTTGTTTCTTTTGTTTGTTTCTGATTTCTTTGACTAATAATGTTGTACTATTTTGTAATCATGCCTTTGGATTGATTTATCCGTTTGCATGTAAAAATTAGCATTGGAAGTGTTATCTTTAGGAAACTATAATGGTACCTTGTAGATCGTCTATAGTAGAAGGAATAGTTCCGCTTTTTACTGTGTGATTACCGAAAGAGACTTGTAGAATAGAATTCAAAGTTATTTTTATTAAGTTTTCTACTTGCTTATTTATTAAGTTTTCTACTCACTTATAATTTAGGTCTTCCTTGCATCCTAGTTTCTCACTTGAAAAGTTAGTTGTTGATAGTATCATTTTTCAGTCTTAAGTTATTTGCTTATAAAATAAATTATCAATCTAGTTGTTGTACTATGTTTCTAATATACATCTTCTTTGCATAATTAGTTCTTGAAATTATTGAATAAAATCTACTAAAAGGGTTAGCTATTTAGTAATTGTTTATAAAGTAGAATGGTGCATTTTTTATACTCTAATCTAATATTCGGTTTGGGTTCAATCACCCTAATAGTTTAATTATTAGGACTTTGACTTAGTTTTTCATTTTGAAAGATCTTTCGATCTTTTGTTTGTTAAAATATATCCATGACACCCTAGGAATTCCTCTACCTTCACATATATTTTTTGTCAGCTCTAAGCCTACCAACCCTGGTCGATAATTAAATATTAGGTGAATTAATCAAGATGATATAACACCCAACACTACCTAGTCTAGAATATAGGAAATTAACAAAAAATTATTAATTAATGATATCCTAAGTATGTAGTGGGTTTATAATATTATAATAGATACGATATTAGTTAAAAACACTCTCTCCAACTGGAATACCACTCCTTTCCACAACAACATCCTAAACATGATATGGAGCCTTGTCCTCATCTTCATAGCTTGGTTTGTCTTGAAGGAGCATAACATAAGAACCTTCAATGGAAAGGAGAAAAAGTTTGAACAGCTCTGGAGCACCCTACAATCTAATATTCAAGAAATCCTCAATCAAACCCCGTGGAGAAATGAGGATTCCAAATGTGAACCTCAAGAACAAATTATATAGAATAGTTGGAATATGATCATCAACTATCATCAAGCCTCAAAAGCTCCTAAGAACATTCACCTCCATAGAAATTCTCTTCGGAATCCTCCCCCTAAGGATTTCTCAATATTAACTTTGATGGAGCCTTAATAGGAAACCCTTGTCTGGTAGGGTACGGGGGATCCATTCATAATCATAATGGAAAATTTCTATGGATTTTAACAGGTTCTCAAGGAACCAAAACAAATAATGTAGAGGATATGTAAACCCTATTGTTAGGTATCTATAAGGCCGTTGATAAAAATCTCACTAAGCTTATCACAGAGAGGTATTCACAAATTATGATCTCGACCCTTAGAAAAATCATGCAAGGATCAAAAATTGAGAAATCACCAGAAGTTGGAGATTTACCTACAGGCTAAAGGAATTTCCTTTCCTACTCCCATACCTCAGCATTTCCATTCCCTCCCACGTCAAAATAAATGGAAATCAATTGGATGATAGTATAGCCAACGTTGGCATTGACAATGAATATGGTGAGCTAAAACAACTCGTACCTCTTATCCTTGACACACTTCCCATATCATAGTTATTGGGAAGGTGAGCACATATCAAGGGCAGAGAAATGGTGATGGCCCCACTCAAGGACATGTTGTCAATGCAATTGCTTACTTGAATGATAGCACCATTGAAGGAATTGATGCCACCCAAAGAAGGTGAAGAAAGAAAGAGGATGGTGAACATTATGTAGCGTACTATATTCCATTTAATGCGGTGGAAGCGAGCTTCCTTCATGTTGGATCTCAATCTACTTGATATCCAACAAGCAGCAAGATTTTTGTCACCACATTAAATGGTTTCTAGTAGGATGAGTAATGGCACCGAAGAGGACACATTTCATAGGTAGGTTCTGATTAATTCTATAGGACTTAATATTTTCTCTCCATACGTCCCTTTCCCTTTTCGTTAACATCATTCTATCTAAATATCCCATATGCATGCCCTTGAATTTATGCATTTTACATCCTCCCTCATCATACCTTCCAATCATCGATTTAACTGCTCATTTATTTCTTCTTGATATGAGCATATAGCATCCCCTAACTCTTCTTGAGTGTAGTATCATCCTCATTATGACTAGCCTCCTTCTCTCCTCCTTAAATTTTTCCTCCACGTCCTTCGTCAAGCTCATCTGTATCCAATTTTTTCCTTTGCTTGTTTTAAACCCTCCTTGCTTCCGACCCCTTGATCTATATTTACAAAATTATTGGCCTTCTATATTCATGGAAGGAAAGAGTGGGTCTGAGACTTCTGATGACGATGACTACATAATTATAGAAAATTAGGAAGGAAACTCTCACCACTTTCCAAATATGATAACCAGGCACATTCACAAGTATGGAAGGGACACTTATGGCATGGAAAAGTCCTGGGAGATTAAAAGGGCTTGTCACACTACCAAATTTTATAGAAACAATATCGAGGAAAAGGTGCACACTGACTTTGAGAAAACGAAAGCATAAGTTCGTTCCTCCAAAAATACTATTGATGACCTAGCACAAATTGGAAGCTTTTTCCAATTGGATTATAGAGCTTGAGCACTCTGGAATCCTTATGAATGTCTTCAAGAACTCTATGGGCCTATATTGTTCCATGAAAACTCTCATGGCCAAAGAAATGGAGGAAGTGGGGGGTTCAATCAATAATCAAAGTAACAAGCTTGAGGAAATCATTGATAGGATGAATACCCCTGAGAAACTCCCCCTACAAATGAAGACCATTGAATCCAAGTAATACCTCATAGCCAAAATTTAAGGCTATAGGTTTGAAATCACCAGTGTGGTCGAGGAATAGGTCAATTTGATAAAGAATAAGATGAACCCCAGCTTCCAATAGCTCATCATCCTCGACGATGAACAAGATGCTCCAATTAGCCTCTCTCTCAACTAACATGATTTCAACCACTTCCTTCTGTTTCTTTTTGGCATTATCTTGGAATGGCTTGGGTTCCATTAGTTAGTTATGACTTTTTCTCCTTTCCTCTATCTGGATTTAATGGAATACTTATTGAATTGATCTTCTTGTTCAAGCTAAGCATTGTTGGTAAAGCCACAAATCTTTGTTTTGTTTAGTTCGACATATTTAGCCTATTTTCTTAGTTCTTCAAGGCTCTTGTCAATATTAAATGTCAATCTCAAGAAAACCTCGGCTTTACCTATAGGATTCTATGTTTCCTTTGAGGGGGCACTTGTAAGTAGGGTCTTTTGTACTCTACGTAACTTTACTCCTCCTTTTAATATAATAGTTGTCTGTATCTCTTCTTAAATATATATATATAGTGATTTTTTCTTAATACTTAAACAATAGTTTCAAATTTATTATTGTTGAAATTGTTTTCAATAGACAACAATGTTCTTGTACTATAATATATGACTCTTTTAATTATCCATAAAACAAAACATCCACTACTTAATCCTAGAAAACATGTCATACAAGAAAACACCACTTCATCTACCAGAATACCAATGGAGAAAGAACCCAAAAATGATCCCCCAACAAAATCAGTCTCATTGACATTTGTTACAAAAAAATGGAAATGAAATCCTTGTATTTTGAACATTTAAGTAACAACTTAAATTTTCTCATAATGAACTAAAATTTATAGTCACTTATTATAATATGTTATACACTTGTCGAAGTGGAAGTTGGTATATCATTCACCTCATTCTCTTAAAGAGCAAATCCAATGTGGTTAATGATATTGGATGCCTTCCATTGAATATCACCACCAACTACCTATGACAATGTATCTGCACCTTTTGATGGATAGCAAAATTGAAAATCTGGATTTAAAATCTTGGTAACATTTATAATGATACATACATCATGAATGTGGATATTATGCAATATTTTTCTTTCTGGAAAAGGGATTCCTTCAACAACTTTTAATCCATTCAAAAGGAAGTTCACACACTGTTGAGAACCAAGATCAATTTCATAAGTGATTTCTAAAATACAAAATAACATGAGCACATTGAAAATAACATTTATGTTAAACAAAGCGAAATATTTCCCACCAGTATTTATTATCAATTATATTTATGCTCTACAGGTTAATAAATGAGAGAACAAAGAGAGAAATATTTCCTAAAAGAGATAGTAGAAATTCCAAATAGAATGACCAATCAATACTTAAAAGTTAACATGTGTCCCTATTTATGAATAAAATGTTGATATTTCTAATGACAATGATCTCTTGTAAATTTACTATGTTATTGTTTTTTGAGAAGGAATCAATTTCAGACAGAGCAGACAATCCTTGTTAATTGGATCAGATGTAATTTTTGCTTAGAATAAATCCATGCTCGATAAGGATGTGCCATTGAATGCTCAAAAGACACTCTATTGTTTTCATTGGAAGGCACTCAATGCGATGATGATTGGATGAGTGATAATTATTTGAGGGAGGAGTGGTTGTTCCTTCCTAAAAGGGTCGCTTGGACCATAAAGGTTGGCAATAATTATCGAGATTATATATTAATAGTATGTTTTGAATATTATACAGGGGCGTGAATGGCCACGGGTGAATTGATAAATATTTGAGGTGGCAGATCAAGGGAGGCAATGGGGAGAGATATGAGAGGTAAAAAGACTTGGAAGAGTGACATAAGAGTCGATAAGAATATTATCATGGTGATTAAATTTGGCATATTTCTATTTAAATCTTGGAAAGGTGGATGACATCTTCGTCGAGGTTGTTTTCTTCATTACATGCATGTTATGGTTAGGCATAAAATTAGAGAGGGATTCTCTGTGTCTGGTATGAAATGGAGATGGGGAGTGAGGTTGTGGGCAGTAGCATGGAAATAAGGAAGAGGGTGGGCAAGGGGAAACCCCCTTGTTAAAAGAGTAATGTTGCATGTGCTCAGAATTGGTGTTGGGTATATGTTATATTCTTTACATGTGCATGAGGAGGGGAGGTGTGCTTGTCAGTGTTGCGTCTAGAGATCTATGTAGGAACCTTCACAAGAATAACCCGGTAGGCCTATTTCTATTCGAAAATGACCGTTAGGCCATTTCTGACATGAGCGCAAGCAAGAAAAAAATTTGGTTGTTTTCGGTTATTTTAGGGAATTTTCTAAAAGTATGTAATTTAATCCTGGTTAAGGGATTGGAGTCTATTTTATAATCTGGGTTAACGAATTTGGGTATTGGATGTTGTTTAATACCTAGATGTTTTGTATTGTTAGGGATTCATAATGATAATGAGAAAATAAGAGGTGTGGCTCTAAGGTTTGTTAGTTTTCTCGATTAAGGGTTTCCAGGATGAATATCTATGTTTGTGTGTGAATGTTGTGTTGTAATCTATGTTTTGATTAAACGGATATGTATGCTTCACTTATCTGCACATGTTTAAAACTTACATGTGGTATAAGAGCTCGATTTTTGGCATTAGGGAATTCCTTTATTGTTGAGGGTTTGACATGGTTAATAGATCTTGGGTTTGTGATAAACAGGGTTCAGTGGGAGCTTTGTAATATGATTTGTGCATTAAAATACAATGGTGAGCAGTTCAAGAATTGAGATCGAAACATTTAACGGCCATAATTTTGAGCTATGGAAGCTCAAAATGGAGGATCTTCTTGTAGATGGAATAGTGGATTGTTTTGCATCAGGGTAAAAAACCCATTGTAATGTCACAAGGTGATTGGGATAAATTGGAAAGAAGGGAGACGAGTACAATACGACTATGTTTATCAGACTCTATGTTTTTTAACGTATCTAGTGAATATAGTGCGATAAATATTTGGGGGGGTCTATGGAGTTTGTATTAATCAAAATCCCTTGTGAACAAGTTGTTTATGCAAAAGAAATTGTTTCATATCAGAATGGATGAAAATGACATAGTGACAGAGAATCTGAATGTATACAATACTTTGGTAAATCAAATAACCTATGTTGGCATTAAAATGGTCGAAGAAGATAAATGTATTACATTATTTTGTTCTTTTGCAAATTCTTGGGACAACCTAATTGTTGCAATAAGTAGTGTTAGTCAAACGACCTTACAATTTGATGAAATAGTATCATCCTTAATATCAGAAGAGATGAGGTGGAAAACCATGGATAATCATAGCATGGATGCCTCGTATGTGGGAGGTTTCCCCCAGGAGAGAAACAAAAATAAGGGATATGGGAGGAGATCTAAATATAAGGGTAGATCTAAATCCCTAGGGAAAGGAATAAGTTAGTGTTGGAAATGCAAGAAAGTTGGGCACTATAAAATGGATTTCATATCTAAGGATGTTTAAAAAGAAAAGGGATCTGAGGATACCCTTCCATAGAGGAAAAGAACTCCTCATAAGAAGGAGGGGATGTGTACCTAGCTTTCATTGGTAATCATTCAGAACATGATATATGGTTGATTGAATCGGGTGTGTCATGTCATATGACCTCTCATAGGGAGTGGTTCTATGAATATGAAAAGTACAATGGAGGAGATGTGTACTTGGTAGATGATTCACTAGTCAGTATCATTGGACGTGGTAGAGTCAAGATAAATCTCAAGGATGGAAGGATTAGAACTCTACCTGCATTGAGGAAAGAGTTAAATATGACAGAACCTTGATTGTGTTGAGAGGAAAGACAATGGTATGGAATAAAATATTAGGGCATATCGGAGAAAAGGGACTTCAAGAATTACAAGGTAAAGGTATAGTTGAAGCTATGAATGATTGCACTCTGGATTTTTATTTTTGTGAACATTGCATATATGGAAAACAGAATCGAGTAAGATTTGCATCTGGTGCTACAAGAGAAAAGGGAATTCTAGAGTTAGTACACAGTGATGTATTTGGACCTGTGCTTGTTCCATCATTAGGTAGATCTGTGTATTATGTTTCATTTATAGATGATTTCTCAAGGAACACGTGGATTTATTCACTTCAAAAGAAATATGAAGTATATGCTAATTTTAAAGAATTTAAGGCTCTTGTAGAAAATCAATCGAAAAATAAAATAAAGGTGTTAAGGACAACTAATGGTGGATAATTCTGCGAGAATGAATTTGAGAGCTTTTGTAAGAAGTGTGGTATATCAAGGAAGAATACTACTCCATACACACCTCAACATAATGGAGTTTCCAAGAGGATGAATAGGAGGATAATGGAAAAGGAAAGAAGAATGCTAAGAAGTATTGGGATAGGACAAGAATTTTTAGGAAGAGGCAGTGGAGACAACATGTTACTTGGTAAATTGATCGCCCACATCAGCATCGGTTGACAAAAATTCACAAGAGGTATGGACTGGTAAGAAACCCTCTATTAAGCATCTGGAATTTTTTGGTTGTGATGCTTATGCACATGTTCCAAATGAGAAAAGGAGCAAGATGGATAACAAAGCCGAAAAATGTATCTTTTTTGGCTATAAATATGGCATGGAAGGTTATAAGCTTTGGAATCTTGTAACTAATAAGAATGTTTACAATTGAGATGGTGTGTTTAGAGATGTAAAATAAGTCCTCATACACGAAGTGAATCCAATGGAAAATGAATTAAAGAAGATAGCGTTTGAGTTAGAAGGTTAAGAATCGAACTCAACAGAACAAGTTGAATCAGAAGAAGAAGAACCCCATGCCCTAGTTTTGAGGAGATATTTTATACCCAAATATCATCATCAGCATGTGATAATATCCCAAACTTCAGTATTTCCCTCAATCCCAAATTTTGAAGCGAGAAAATTGGTCCAAATATCAATTTTATATATAAAACAATCCAGCACCACCTCTGTCTTTTAGTCAAAAAGCGGCACCTTCTTCAGCGCCGCCTCAACTCAGTTGAAAATCAGTGGTAGAACCTCCTTTACCCTTTGAACAAGGCACGGTTCTACCCAAAACCTCTCTGTCATAGTAAACAAAGAGCGGTGCCCTTGGTAAAAAGTGAAAAAGAGAGGCTCTCATGAAGCTTCTTGAAAGAAGGCTTCGTGGCACCCTTATCCCTGATCACTAGGGTCAATTGGGATTGGGATCCATCCTTGTAGGATCTCCTAGCCACCTCACCCACCAATTTCTCAACCTTTCCTATCCATGCCAAGCCTATAAAAGTAGGTTCAATTCCCATGGTTGAGAAGAGAGTAATGTTATGTTGTTGCTTTGATAATCTGGCCTAAGTTAATCAAGAGAGCTTGAGAGAGAAAAGTTGGAGCTATTGAGGACAAGTTGTTAAATTTTTGAAGTAGCATACCAACACTAAGGCATAGTTTGTAAACTCTTTCTTCATGTTATTAATATAAATTTGGTTCCTTTCCCATATACTTGTTATGTTATAATCTTGCATGTTAGTGTCAGATTCCTTAGTCACTGGCATAGATCTATAGATGATGTTCTGGTATCTTTGATCTCTTGTGTGTTTGGTGTTTATGCAGGTGTTTCCTTGGAGACCTTTTGTCATAGGAGAAGAACCACATCAATCCATTAAATATTGCATTCCAGGTATTTATGGCTTCTAGGGAAAGTCTTCCAGCCTTATTGTGAACTATTTGTTCTGGATCTGAGCCATTCAGACCAGAGGAACAACTTCTGTCCGCAGAAGGTGAAAAATTCCTAACAACAAATATGGTGACCATACTGGGGAAGAGATTCAGCTGATCTGATCTTCCTTGGTCTTTTTCAAGAACACTTGTCTAAAATCCAAGATCCTTTCCTTCATCAATTTTATCAGATCCACTAGTTGATCCACTGATCTAGTGGTTATTGGTTTGGTATCTTCACATATGTTCAGATATGAGTTTTCTTCGCCCTTTGTGCTCTTAAATATTGTTAATTCATGTCTTAGATGCCAGTTGCACAATAATATAACCTTGTGTTTTCACCATTTTCTTTGTTTTTATGCATTTACAGGGAACCGCACATGTGTTGCAGGCAATAAGTAGTGCCACCAACTGAAGGAAGTTAGCAGGACGTCATGCCACTGCTTTGGACCAGCAATCAGGAATCGGTTCTAGATCAAAACCTCTTCGTCAGTGACTTTGTGCACACGGTGCCAAGTAGGCATTTTCCAGGCTTAGTTTTTCAAAAAATTTGCAAAATAATTTTGGTTAGTTGTCTTCAGTTCTGAATGTCTGATTTTGTATTAAAGATATCTGAATGCTTGAATGTCAAAATTGATGTGGTAAAAAGATTTTTTTCTGAAAATCAGAGAGCTAGGATAGGTTCATCTGTTCGTGGGCTTGTATACTTGGTTTTTGTTTCTTCAAACGAAAGTGTTTTTGGAGAGCTTAGCATTGATTAGATATCAATCTTATCATTAGATCAACCTGAAAAGAAAGAATTGCTTGATTGTTTGCCTTTTCTTGTTTTTCGTTAAAAAAATTTTGAAGGACTTATTTTTACTTTAAAAAAAAGAAAAAAAATTGTTGAGAATTGTTTATATCTATATTGGAGATCGAATTGTTGGATACCTGATTAGCCTCATCAACTTTCAGCTTTCTATCTTTCTTCTCTTTCCTTTAAATTTCCATCTCATCAAAAGAAAAATACTAAGTAGTTTTAAGTTAAATCTTTTTAGTTTTTAAAGAAAAACTGAAAAAATCGATTATGATTTTGAGTGTGTTTCAACTTTCTTCTTAGAAAAAGAGATCTTACCCTAGTTTGCTTGCTTTCAAAATTGGTTTGAAGTTTGTTTCTTGTTCTCTTTCTCAAAAAAAATTTAGTTCAGTGTAGTTGTTTGAGACAAATTTTGCTTTCAGAGAAGAAATTGAAAAGAAAAAACACTCTCTCCCTCCCATAGGTAGGCTTTTCTTGAAAAGTAAAGTGAAAATATCAGCATTTCATATTTGCATGGTTTTACATTTCTGTCAAAATATCATGCATTCAACTAACCGCTCAAGATAAAATTAGCCATAGTTATAGGTCTAAAATTGTATAGAAATTTGAGTGATATGTTATTGACGTGTTAGGGCGTCGTAAAACCTAGGAGTTGCCGTTACTTGCCTGCACTGGAACCTGGAACTCACGCGATTCTTCCACATATAGTCGGTATATCAAATGACCTTTTACATACCCTTGAGGTATATAGAAAGGTACTTCACATACATGATTGTATATCGAAAGGCCCCTTGTGGACGGTTGTGCATTAGACAAAACTACTACCGATTTGATCTCCCACATACCTTGTGTATATCGGCTGACCCCACTAGGATTCCTTGTCCATCTGAGAAAAACCCTTTGGTCATCTTGTTTGGAGCAATACACTGTGAACAGCACTCGAGGAGATTACTACGCACATTTCGTCTAGGTAGTTGGGTATTCGGGTGAGGGACGGTTGATCCTTCTCATCGCATTTTACTATTGGACCCTTCGGTATAGCGCAAGTTGCGCCTTCTTCACAATCCTGGTGAGAGACCAACTATTTTGAGCTCATTCTATCACTTAAGTTTGCTTGTGGCCTGTAGCTTGTGTAGGAGAAATGTTTGTGTGTTTTTTATTAGTTTTGAAACCCTAGGTTAGGTTTAGTGACTGATACAACCTGATTGAGTTTCAGTTGAGATGATTTAGAAGGAATAAAGGCTTACCGCCCAATTTTCCTCCTGTTATGGGAGAAATTCCAATGGAATCCATCGAGCAAGGAGTTGCAACCTGTTCCCATGAGGAGGAAAATCTGGTTGTAGAAAGTGGAGACCAATTCACTTCTTACATTAATCCCTTGGCTCAACAGCCTCCGATGGTTGAAACTTCCTTTCATCCTCCTATGGAAGGATGGATTGATAGTCTTGATGAACCACAGTATGGCCCTGATGCTCTATTTTGGAGAACTTCTATGGGTCATGCCATTTCCTCATTTGGGGTCAATAGAACCTCTCCTGAACAAACTTCTCTCGGTGAAGAAGAATATAGATAAATCCAAGCATCTATTCACTATGCATAAGACTTTCAAGAGAGGATGCAAAGACTAGATAGAGTTCTGGCCATGCCTGCACCTCATGAATCTATATCAGCTATATTACCCCATAATACATATCCTTGGCCTGTGGCTAAAATTAGGACTTCCACTGATGGTTTTCCACCACAAGGTGAGACTTCTCGCAATCTAGGTCAAACCTCCAATTCCACACCTGCAATTTTGAATTCCAGGCTTGCCCCTAATCATCCTATACCTTCTATGACTAGGGGGAAACCTTCAGCTCCAATGGCGTCTTTACCTTCTAATGCCAAGGGGAAACCCCCGGTGCAATCTATGTTACCCGCTAGTGGAATTCTTACTAATAATAGATAGGTTTCCACTGCAGGATAGTTCGTAGTATATGTTCCTCCCACCAATACAAATATGGTAAACCCTCCATTAAGTTCAGGTCAACCCCTAGCATCCCAACTTGTAGTTAATCAACCCTCGTAAGGTTATGGTTACCCAGCAAATCAAGTACCTGTAGGAAGTATGAATTATCCACCTAACTCTACAGGAATTTCCTACACTGGAATTTTGTACCCTGGGAATACATTTACACCGTGGGGGAAACTCAACTATTCTTACATGCTAGCAATGGGAGGAATACCTATTTATACTGTTGGAGGTGTCGGAGGACCACCTTATGGTGGTCCTCCTCCTGGTGTTCCTTGTGGCCCTGGAGGTCCTGGTGGTCCTCCTCCTAGTGGTCCTGGTGGTCCNTCCTCCTTCTAGTGGTCCTAGTGGTCCTGAAGGCCCTACAGGTCCTCCTCCTGGTGGTCCCGAAGGCCCTGAAAGTCTTCCTCCCAGTGGTCCTAGTGGTCCTGGTGGTCCTAGTGGCCCTCCTCCTAGTGGTCCTGGTGGTCCTGGCAGCCCTAATCCTGGAGATCAACCCCTTTCAGGTGGTTCTTCAGGAATTTCATCATCTCATCAGCCATTTCAACAACCTGTACATCAGTCAACATATGGCCCTACTAGTGGATATATGCCCTATCAATACTACCAGTATGTGTAACCCAATCGTTAGTTACCTTTCCTCACAACTTTGGATTTACCTGATTTATCCAAATTGACAAATGATCCCATTCGACACAACCCTTTGTGGCTCGCAATTCTGGTAAAGTTGCCATTGGACATTCCAAATTTTGATCAAAAGCAGGGACATGATCCCAAAAACCATGTTATGACCTTCCATCTATGGTGTTCCTCGAACTCCTTGATGGATGATTATGTCTGTTTAAGGCTCTTCCAATGCACATTGACCAGTAGATCTATGAAATGGTACATTGAACTTCCACAACATTCATTTGTGGACTTTAGCTCTCTGGAAACTATCTTCCTTATGCATTTTTAGCTACCCATTCATTATGAAATGGCTACAGATCTTTTAACTTCACTCCTTCAGAACACCTCCACGCACATATCAGATCATATTCACACGTGGAGAAGGCAGAGAAGGCTTATTAAAGCTCCCATCCCAGACCAACTACTACTTGATTGGTTCACTAATTCATTGTTACCTCCTATCGCCCAAGATGTGGCTATGGGCGGTGTTGTTATTGAAGAGCAGGCTATTATTCGCGCTCGGTATCTAGATTTGCTTTATTCCCAGTCTAGAACACTGTATGATTTAATTCCACAAGCTCCTCTCCCCAGTACAAATCCCGCTAAGCCACCAACAGAAACTCCTGTTGATGGAGTGGTTGGTTCAATCCAGCCCTCGTCAACAAAAAAAAATGCCAAGAAACCTAATGCTTCCGCAATTTCTCCTTCAAATCCTATGGTTTCTGCTGAGGTAAATGCTGTTCAAAGTACAAAAACCCCCGCCAATAAGAAAAAAGGAAAAGGTAAGAACAACAAACCTGAAAACCAACAGGATAATCCTAAACCTATGACCAATGAGAATGATAAAGGGAAGAGGAAAGACAAATATCCCTCCTTATTGTGTGTGCGAGATCACTTCACAAAATAATTTCCTCGTCGCAACGAGATTAATAAATTTTTGAAGAGTAACTCCACACACGCAATTCTTTCTGGTCCTTTTCCCTCTCAACAGCAACTGAGAGACCACATGTATAATCAAGGGAACCCTAGTTCCACAGAATAAATCTGGATGATGTATTCTGAGACCGTCAGTTTCAGTACTCATATTCAATCATATGACAAACTAGTCGAGAATAAGGATGAAAACTACTCTTCTGAGAAAGTCCCTTCAAATAGTTCTCCTCCATCCTCGTCTAATGGTCCCCTCATGATCAAAAAACCTAATCTCTATTCAATTTTATGACCATATAAGGCCACCCTCAAGAAGTCAGTTTTCAATCCCAATTCCTGTGCTGCATAATTTTATAATGTTGTTGAAGATTTAGCTCAGGCACATTGCGCAATGTCAACTCTTGAGGTACTCCAGAGTTGTCCAATGAAGCGTTAAAACCTGCTAACATCTTTGGTGGCATTAGACCCAAATAATAATAACCTGATTCATTAAAAAGATAGAGAACTACAAATACATGTTACTCCACTAACTCACCTTTCAGATTTCATCTAAAGTGGTTGAGAGAAAGGTCCATCGGACCGTCCTAGATGAAGGGGCTTCAACCTTGGTCTTGTCTATTACCTGTTGGAGGGCCATTGGTTCTCCTGAGGTGATGAAATCACCTACTATGTTAAAATGCTTTGATGGACGAGGTTTCCATCCCCATGGTCTATTGCCAACCATTTCTGTCGAGCTTGGGGGAAATATTGTTTCCATTCAGGTGGAAGTGGTTGATGCCCGGCTAGATTAAAATCTTCTATTGGGGACAAATTGGTTTTACGCTATGACTGTTGTCGCTTTGATAGTATTTCAAACTCTCCAATTTCCACATATGGGGAATATTGTGACTATTGATCAACTTGACTATTGTACATCGAATGTTACGACCCCTATGACAAATAACATCCCTATGCTAGGTCAGTCCCCTCCTCCATATCAATCAATTGGGGTAGGCATGCTGAAATACTCCACCCTTATGGGTGTGTTTCCATCAACCCCTCCTAGTACAGAAGTGGTGACACTTAATATGATTTCCACAACTAGCTATAGTGCCAAGGGAAAAGAGATTGTTGAGTCATCCTCCCTTGGCCCATATGAAGCAATGTATGATGTTATCCAATCCATTTCCGATGACCATGTTGATGACCTTTGCCTCATGGATTCGAACCCTTACCACCTACCTTACTAGTTAGAACCCTCTCTTTCCACTCTAGATTATCTCAAGCATACTTTTCCCTTAGATGAGTCCATCCTAGAGATCATGAGTGGAAGTGAACCCGTATGGGAAGACCATCATCATCGATATTCTTTCCTTCCCAATGCCACTTCAGTAGTTTTTGACCTTCAATCACTTATCAGTACCGATACTGTCACCCATCCTCAAACGCCTGTATTGTTGAAAAATACTAAATCTGAGGGAAATCTATGCAACATTACTAAAACAACCCCCATGGACATATCAGTCAAACTTGGAACAATTGAGCATGTTCACATAGGGCAGAACTGCTCAACCAAATAAATTGAAGCATATAGAGCATTATTCAAAGAATTCCAAGATATTTTTTTTTGGACTTATGAAGAGATGCCTGGGATAGACTCATCTATTGTGGTTCATGAAATCAAAACCTATCCTATAGCAAAACCTGTCAGGCATAAATTGCGTCAAGTCCATCCCCGGAAGGCTACGGCTATTAAAGCCAAAGTAGAAAAACTTCTGAAGATAGGATTTATTTATCCTGTACCCCTAACGGAATGGGTATATTACATTGTCCCTGTGAACAAAAAGCAAGCTACCATTAGAGTCTGTATTGATTTCTGAGACCTAAGCAAAGCTTGTCCTAAGGACAACTTTCTGACTCCGCATATTGATCAGATTATCGACAACTGTGCTAGAAGTGTCATCTTCTCATTCATGGATGGCTTTTCTGGCTAAATCAGATTGAGATATTGCCCGTAGATCAGCACAAAATGCCATTTATATGTCTGTGGGGAACGTTTTCCTATAGGAAGTTACCTTTTGGCCTTAAAACACCGGAGCTACATTCCAATGTGCCATGTCCTATGCACTTCACGATATTAAGAACATCATGGAGTCGTACCTTGATGATATCCCAACGCATTCAAAGCAATGGGAAGACCACCCTAAGCATCTTAGGGACATTTTCCTGAGATGTCGTCATTATAACATACGGCTCAATCCACACAAATGTGTTTTTTTGCATTGAGACGGGACGTTTGCTTGGCTTTGTGGTTTCTAACGATGGCATCTGGATAGATCCACTGAAGATTGCTACTATATTGGCCCTACCTTCCCTGACAAATATTGTTGAGCTCCAAAGTTTGCAAGGGAAGGAAAACTTTCTCCGTCATTTCGTTTGCAATTTTGTTGAGAAAACGCACGATTATATGTGTCTCCTGAAGAAGGACACTCCATTATTCTAGGATGACTAGACCCAATGAGCCTTTGATAATATTAAGTACACTCTGACTCATTCACCCATGATAAACCCTCCAGATTATTCAAAGGATTTTCTCTTATATGTTGCTTCCTCCACTACTACCATTGGAATGGTTTTGGCGCAGGAAGATCCCAACGGTCAGGAGCACGTGTTATATTATGCTAGTAAGAATCTCATTGATTCTGAAACCTAATACTCGCATGTGGAAAAGTTAGCATTAGCCACGGTCATTGCTGTTTAGAAATTTCGTCACTACATCTTTCTTCGCACTACCATGGTATTTGCATATCAGAATCCTATGTACTATACCTTGACTCATCAAGTACTAAGGGGGGAATATTCCCATTGGATTGTCATCCTGTAGTAATTTGACCTTGAGTTTTCCAAATCCACTTCAAAGAAATCCCTGTTCTTCGCAGAGCTGATGTGTCACCTTTCCTGTGCTTTGATGGATATTGAGCCCAGTGATTCATTTCCAGATGAATTCATGTTCTTGATAAGCATGAAAGACTCGTGGTATGGAGATCTAATCATTTATCTCCAAACTCAAAGATTTCAGCCTAATATGTCCCATGACGATCGACATCGTCTCCATCACCATGCAAAGTACTACCTTATCTTAAATGATACATTGTATAGACGTGGTATTGATTCCATTGTGCGGAGATGCCTTACACATGAAGAGGTTGAACATGTCTTGAATGATTGCCACTCTGGAACATGTGGCCATCATCTTTCTTGGATGGCTACAGCCTAGAAAACTCTTTGCTTTGGCTATTTTTGGCCTTCAATCTTCAAATATTGTCATGAGGATATTAAGAAATGCCCACCCTGCCAACATTGCTATCCGAAAAAGTGCACCCACCCTACTCCTTTACACCCCGTCATTGCAGTTGTCCCTTTTTCCAAATGGGGGATTTATTTCATGCATTGTAATCCTTCCTCAGTCGGGGGGCATGGTTACATCATTGTAGCCGTTGATTATTTTACAAAATGGGTTGAGGCTATGCCTACATATGTAGAGGATGGAAATATTGTCACCCTCTTCTTATTTAATCATCTCATAGATAGGTTTGGAGTCCCAAAGTCTATTGTCACTGAACACAGATCACATTTATGGAATCAGATGATGACCGAGTTAAGTACCAAGCTGGGTTTTCGCCACAAACACTCAACTCCTTACTATCTGCAAGCTAATGGTCAGGCCAAGGCCATTAACAGAGTTTTAAAAACTATTTTGCGGAGGATGGTTGGAGATCATAAATCCAACTAGCACCTGACTCTCTTTTCTGCCTTATGGGCTTATAGGAATTTAGTAAAAATAGCAACTGGTTTTACACCAAGGCTAGTTAGTTTATGGACTAGAATTTGTCCTTCCTATCCAATGCCAAATTCCGTCACTAAAATTTGCAGTAGAACTTCTACCAAACACTTCCACTGAGGAAGAAATATTTCTATACCTAACTAATCTTAACGAGACTAGAAAAGATGTTGTCTTAGCTAATGAGGCACATAAGAAGTGCATCAAGGCCCAGTATGATAAATCTGTACAACCTCGAGTTTCTAATAAAGGTGACCTAGTTTTTACCTATGATCAGACACATGAAAAACTAGGTAAAGGGAAGTTCGAGTCAATGTGGTATGGTCCCTTTGTCATCAGCAAAGTTTTAGAGAAAGGAGCTTATGATCTCATAGATTATGACGGGATACACTTTGGGTAACCTCACAATGGGTTGTACCTGAAGAGGTACTATGTTTAAAAAAAAAATTGTATGGTACCGTGTATATATGTATAATTTTTGGCTTTCAGCGTGTTGTTTCTTGATTCAATATGGTGTTGAGTTTAGTATCCAAACTGTTTATACCATGTTTGGTTATGCAGATCAGGTTGCTTTTTATGGCTTCCCTGATGGTGCTTTCCGTCACACCCTGAACCTTACTTCAGCTGCTTGGGTTCTCTATTCCCCGACTCATGACTTGATCAGTTCAGGAGCTGTTTGTATTGGTCCCGCTATCAAATACATCGTTGAGTATCAGGTAGTAATAGGTTTATTGACTGAGGCTGCATTTCGGAACATTCATGATTTGGTAGTGTTTATGGATTCACAGTTAGTGGTTTGTCATCTAGGCTATGTCTATACCATCAGGAACCCTATACTTCTTCATTTATTTCGAAGAGTGCGGTTATTAGAGAGGTCATTTGAATACATTACTTATAGGAATATCCCTAGGTAAGATAATACGATTGTTGATTCATTAGCAAACTACATCCTAGACTGGTATATTATTCACACATAATTTGCAAGATAAACATGGTTCATTGTAAAATAAACTATAAAGGACACATAAAACTCATGTAAATATGATTTCCACTTGAGACATATAAACACCAGTAATGATTGTGTGTGTGTGTGTGTGTGTGTGTGTGTGTGTGTTTTACAAAATGTGGTCACGAGACCTCGTCTGAAGCACTATGGATTTCAGGAAATACAAAATCATACAAAAAATCTGGAAGCTGCTAAGATTTCAGTAGTATATCATGCGGACCATCTTCTAGTGATATTCATGGTAACACATGATGGCCCGTGCTATCCTATGAAGCAGATGGCTAAAGTGGCCTGGTACTCCTGCAGTGTGTCTCTGAAACCTCATGGGGAGGTCATATATAGTCACATCAGGAATGTCAAGTGTCAGCCGCTCTAAGTGTTAAACTAGTAGCAACAGGGAAGGTCTTCCTGCATGCATGTGTTCTTCCATGCAGAAGACTTAAAATAGGAAACCAGATGTATTTAATTTACTTTTCCTAAGTTTACTTTGGAAAATAAATTAAAGTGAACTAAATTAACTTTAGTGAACCACTAGTTAAAGTGAAAGTGAAATTAGGGTTTTTGATTTACCACTATTTAAAGTGAAAGTGAAATTAGGGTTTTTTCTTTACCTAAAGTTATAAAAGAGAGATCAATTGGTGGAGAGAACACACACTTGTATTTTGACAGAAACAGGATACAAACAAAGAGAGAAAATCGAACAGGGGATTTAGCTAAGAAGACGAAGGAGCAAGTAGCAGTATCGTCGAGATTCATATAGCTGGGTCATATAATCACATAGGAGGGTGTTGAGATTTAGCTAGGATTTTCCCAGTGATTCTGCAGGGTACTGCATTCACCAAGTTTGGGTGAATCTGTAGTGATTGTAAAAGTTCCATATTTTCTCATAATAAAATCTATATTTGACTGCTGCACCGGTTTTCCCATATTGGGTTTTTCCGGGGGTTTCCATACCCAAAATAATAGTGTCATTATTGTGATGTGATGTTGTGATTTATTTCTCAGTTTTATATTCTGCTACATACTGTAAAATATATTCATGTGTGGTTACCAGTTGATATTTTGCATGCATTGTTTAGCCCTAGTTGAATATTAAAGAAAATTTTACATGGGATTAGAGCTCTGGTGAGCTAAAGTTGAGATATTTGCAGCAGCAATGATAGATCGGGGGAAAATATATAAGAAGACACAAACCTAGACATCCATATCTAGGGTTTAACAGGTACATTGTTGATGTATTTGTAACTTTGGAATATATTCACTTGTATATCTTATGTATTGTACCCCAATGTTTACTCTGGGAAGTATCTATAATGTAATTGAGTCATGTCATGCCCTGATGTTTCAATCGGGAGATTCAATAATGTAAACAAGTCATGTAAATTCATTGAGGTTACCCCTCGATTGTAAGTCGGGGCAATAGTCCCCACAATTGTGTCAAGGTTAACCCTCCTTGTTGATCAGAGGGAAAATTCCCCACAGTTGTCGGGCACTAGGGTTATTAGACTCTCCTAGAGATGTTGTCCCTAGTAAGTAATTATTAAGTTGGGCCGACATGTTGAAGTGGACATTAAGTGAACAAAAGAATATAAATAGAGAGTGAGCCTCTCTATTTATTACACACACACTCACTCGCTGTGGCACATGAGTGAGAGAGGAGAAGCTCTCTCAAGTGAGAGAAAGAGAAAAGCTGTGGAGATCATCTTTTCTGTCTTTGGGTTTTACTGCTGCCATTGGTTCTCATTCTATCTCTGAGGAAGTTGTGGGTTTTTCTCTTTTATGGTTTCCCCGAGGAAAATTCGTTGTGTCTCTTGTTTCTTATGAATTTTGTTGTGCATGTTATTCTCTCAGATAAGATCCTAGATCATATTGCTTAAATGATAAAAATATAACATGGTATCAAAGCTAACCTAAGAAGAAGACATTGTGCAGTTGCAAAGGCTATGGATTATTACTTTTTGGGTCTCTCTCCACAATCCATCAGCAAAAGTATGATATACTGACTCTCCATTGAAGGGTGCATCTTTCTGTCGAAGCAAAATTTGATTCCGAGCATTTTCAATTTTTGTTGCGGGAAATTAGGGCTTCTTACAGAAGAGGAATTTTTGAGTGAGCCCAACATAGGATTACTCTCCTCATAAAAACCAAAGTTCAGAGACCTGGGTCGATATTTTTGGTTGGGTGAAACTATGGAAAATACAAACCCTAGTTTGACCCGGGGCCTTAAAAACCCTAAAATACTGAAACATATAGTTTTGGTATATTCACTATATCTTGATATTGGATAAGGCTCAGGTTCCGAAACATTTGCATGTTGAATATAAAATACTGATGTACACTGTATCCAAGTTTCAGCCTCAGATTCGCTATATTCTAGGAGATATGATTCCTCCAAATTAGGGTTCCAACCTCTCCCAGGATTCATCCCTAAACAAGACACTTGGGGAGAATCGCTATATCTCGGGCTACGAAGGTCCAAATGAAATTTTTAAATATTTTCTAGAAAGGGAACGGACTTTAATTTTTGTCTTAAAATTTTAATACCTTGAAGATGAAACGTGACACATGGCAGTCTGTACAACTTCACTATGTTGAACAGTCCTCAAACGGGTCAACTTGGGAAAATGCTCATAAGTATCAATTGGTGAATACAAGTCTTCTAAGACCTATGGAATTGGAAATAAGACATATAAGGATATGTCAGTGCGAATTTTTAGACACAGAGGAGCAGTACTTTCAGATATTATGTAGAAACGATATCATGAATTTCTGTAATAGAAACTGGTAAACTAGGGCTTCCTGTTCCGGGAGCTTCCATCCACTGTTTTCAGAAAAGGAGTACATTGGAAATCTCTCCTTGAAGAGGTCTATCTTTCTATCCAATCATATCTGAAAGATTCCAAGTTTTGAAAATTAGGGTTTCTATGACAAACCCTAGATCAGCCAACTTCAGGACCGGGATGGACACCTCAAATTGGTAAGATATAATATTTTTCTTTTACAGTTGAGGTTCTCATTTCAATATGACTAATCACACTAGCTTGATGACAATCTTGGTGAGGCTGACAACTACCAAGAATGGAAGTATAGGATCTCACTAGTTCTTGAAGGAAATGAATTGGGCACCTACATAAGTAGAGAGGTTCCAATTCCAGAGGGAGATGAGGCTAAAAGCCTTACACAAGAAGAACTTGGTCAAGGCCAAGAATATCATTACTATTTCAATCACGGATCACCTTGTACCATAAGTGTATTCCCTAAAGACACCAAAAGAGATGTTTGATTCCTTGACCAAGCTATTTGAAGGGAAGAACATAAATCGGAAGATGACCTTAAGAAACCAGTTGAAGAATGTGAAGATCCACCATACAGTCATACTTTACAAGGGTCTCTCAAATCAAAGAACAACTTGAAGTGGTAGAAGAAGAAGTGGAGAATGCAGAAGTTGTGATAACCACCTTGAATGGACTTTCAAGATCATGGTATTCATTCATTTGAGGAATGTGTGCCAGAAGGAAGTGATTACTTTCAGCAAAATCTAGGAAGAGCACACACGAGAAGAAGCTCGAATCATAATAAGGGAAAAGAAGATGGGAGCAACTGAAGATCAAGCTCTCACCATCCAAAGAAGATCCCTCAAGCGATGAGGAATATGAAGAACTCAACTCTTGAAGAACCTTTTATCCATCTTAGCATTTGGATAAGAAACAATGATATTATGAATGAATAAGATGATGAAGCTGAAGGCTCAAGAAGGAGTCTACCCACGAAACAAATAAAGATAAGTATTCAATTGTCATTTCATGATATTGTTTTTGTTATGCATTTGTTTATATTCAGCTGATGTATTATGCATGATAGAATGTTTGCATTAATGACAGTATACTACTAATATGCATGTGATGGGTAAGTAGCTCATGGTGCTATACAACTCTCCATTGCTACTTATCTAGAATGAAACCTCTTTGCTGACATATTGGATTAGTGCACAATCTCAATGTTGTCCTGGAAGAGATGGAAGGCATCTAGAAAGTTTCCGTGAGATATGGATGAATGTTGTATTGGATAAAATAGTTGCATGATCATATATCTTGATGTAAAATATTTTTAATTATGAATATACCTTATGAATTGTTTTTAACCATACAACTAATGCATTTAACTTGTAGGAAAAATCGCATACAATCACCTACAAGACAAGAAGGACGAGACTTGTTCCGAAGAACAAGTGATGACAGTTTGAGAAATAATCCAAGAATGAAGAATAATGTGACAAATGCAGCGACATCATTGATGCAGAACCTTCCATATATGAAGAAGTTAAGACACCTAAAAGGAAGAATCATGTGTGCAAATGAAAGAAGGCCTTGTACGAGCTCAGAAGACACCCATGGGATAACGCATACATGAGGAACTTGAATATCACCTAGAGTGATGAAGATCTTAACCTTTTCTACAAGGTTGAAGAGGATGACAAGCTCACAGATGGGTGCAAGAAGAACTTTTGAAAAGGTTCAAGATAGAGGATATTGGTATCCAGTGACTTTAGATGGATACATAGAATATTAGTAGTAGAGGAAGCTAGTTGTCACTCCAATACAGAATGTTTCAGTGCATAGAGTACGAAAGATAGAGGGAGAATGATGTTTCGCTTCAGAGGGAGTGACTGCAAAAGATCTCGAGGTTCGACATGGTATGATAGGATGGACAGCTTATTGATGGCTCTAGGCTTTACTCAGAGTAAAGCGGATTCCAACCTTTACATCAAGGCTGAAAGTGGAATACCAGTGATGCTCATGTTATATGTCGATGACTTGTTCCTGGCAGAAAAGAGGAACTCATTAAATTTGAAAGAAGGAGACTTGCTTCCGAGTTCAAGATGAAGGACTTGGATATCATGCATTACTTTTAGGAATGGGGGTGTGGCATAATGCGGGTGGAATCTCCCTAAGACAAGGGAAGTATGCAGTAGAGATCCTAAATAGGTTCAGGATTATGGAATGTAAGGCCATAACCACACCTATGGCATCAAACCTGAAGCTATTGAGTGATGCTTCATCAGAGACAGTTAATGCCATGACGTATTGTCGGATTATTTGTTCGTTGATGTACCTGACAAATACAAGACCAGATATTTGCTTTGTTGTGAACACATTGAGACATGTTCACTTTATGGTTGCAAAGCATGTAGTAAAGTACCTGAAGGGTAAAGTTGAGTATGTGCTCAAGTATGATGCGAATCAAAATATTAACCTAGAGGGTTATTTGGATTCAGATTGGGTAGGTAGTGTCATTGATAGGAAGAGCACTTCGAGGTGCTACTCCAATATGGGATCAGGTGTGATCTCTTGGTTTGGTAGGATGGATTCCTCCTTCTTGTTGAGTACAGCGGAAGAAAAATATGTTGCCACTTGCTATTTGGGAGGTAGTATGCTTCCTTTGAAACCTACTATTTGATTCGGATGATCTGACTTGAATTTTTGTATGATGTAGAGAGGAGAAGTGATCCATATCGAGATATCTCGAAAGAGGGAGTTCTAGCATAGCCGATGAAGACAGGTTGTCTAAGCATAAAATCTTGGCAAAGATTGTAGGTGGCACAGACATAAATGGTCCTATAGGTTGTCCTCGGATGTAATAGGTCCTGGCGAAGCTTGCAAGTTATCCTTGGATGTAATCAGCCCTGATGTGATTCTATGCTAGAAATGGCTAGAGTGAATTTTGATTACTTCAGGGAGAAGCTTAGTGTTCTCCAGATCGAGGTTCCTTCCAAGGGGAAGTGATGAGTCCATGAGCCCTTTTGACATGGTGAGAGGATTGGTTCCTTACATGGTCAGATGTAAGTGCTGTGGCCCTTCTGACATGGTGGAAGCCTGAGCTTCACATGGTCAGATATAAGTGTAGAAATGTTCTGATGTGATTGTGGGTTGTGTTACTGCATGATCAGTCCAGATCCATTATGATGTGATTGAGGGGTGTGTTCCCACATGATCAGATATAAGTGCTGAAGGCCATTCTCTGGGAGAATGGAGGCACCTGGTCAGTTACTAGGAAATTGATTCAGTCTGGGACTGAAGCTCAGCTTAGTGCTGAGAGGCCATTCTCTGGGAGAATGGCGGCACCTGGTCAGTTACCAGGAAATTGATTCAGTCTGGGACTGAAGCTTAGCTTAGTGTTGGGAGGCCATTCTCTGGGATAATGGAGGCACCTGGTCAATTATCAGGAAATTGATTCAATCTGGGACTGAAGCTCAACTTAGTGCTGAGAGGCCATTCTCTTGTGAATTTTGTTGTGCATGTTATTCTCTCAGATAAGATCCTAGATCATATTTATTAAATGATAAAAATATAACATACACTTCACTATGGTCATGCAGTTGAGAGTTGAGGATAAACTCCAGGGTGCTCAAAACTTTCCTACATGGAAAGAAAGGATCACAATGATCTTGGACGTTAGTGATTCAGAGGAGCACATTGAATCCATGAAGGTTGCACCCACATATCTGACAGATTTAGCATCTTGGAAGAAGATTGATTCCAGAGCCATGTTGATTATCAAGGATGGATTGAAGGACCATATAATCCCTCACCTTTCTGGTAAGAATATCGCAGTAGAGATGTGGATGGATTTGGAGAGTCTGTACCAAAGCAAGAACGAGAACTAGAAGATGGTGTTGCAAGAAAGGATGTGCTACACCAAGATGGCTAAGGGACAAGGAGTGGTTCCTTATCGTACGAGGCTCACACAGATCAGGGATTAGCTTAGATTTGTTGGCTCTAAGACAGTGGATGAGGAACTAGTTCGGATAGCCCTCAATGGCTTCTCTAAGCCATGGGACACCTTTGTCAAAGGTGTTGTGGCTAGGGAGAAGCTCCTTGATTGGAAGATACTATGGGATGACTTTATACAGGAGGAGACCCACATGGGTCAAGGATCAGGCTAATCCAGCAGTGCCCCACAGATTGTAGATGAGGAGGCTCTAGCCCTTACATGGAAGAGCAAGGGGAAAGAAAAGAGGAAGAAGGATGGTAAGAAGAACCTTGACGTATCAAAGGTCAAGTGTTTTCTTTGCCACAAGCAAGGACACTTTGCCTCCTAGTGCCCAGACAAGAAGAAGAAGAGTAACACTCAGATGGCTGGATCTGCAGAGGTGGATGAGTTCAACAGGAAATTTGATGAGGAGTTTTGCTTGATAGCTTACATGGCAAACACCATAGGGAGAAACATATGGTGCATTGACAGTGGATCATCTAGTCACATGACTAAACATAATAGATTCTTCAGAGACTTGCAAGAAGGTGGAATGGGGATCCACATTGAGTTGGGTGATGATGTGCGGTATCAGGTGTAGGGAATTGGCACTGTTTCATTTAAGAGGGAGTATGGCAAACCCCTCAGTTTTGTTGATGTGTTATATGTTCTAGGACTAACCAAGAACCTTATATCAATCTCACTCTAGAGGAAAAGGGATATCAGGTTAAGTTTTGTGACCATAGAGTGTATATCAGTACCAAGGGGTCAAATAGGAGCTTGGATCAGGTGATTGGCAGAAGGAGCAAGAAAGTGTACAGATTACACTTTGAGCTTGTAAAGGCTCTAGTCAATAACAGCAACAACAACAGCAGCATTTACGGTAATTTGTGGCATAGGAGGATGGAAAACTTACACCATGGAGCACTGAAGCATTTGAGACAAGTAGTCATTGGAGTTCCTCATGTACAAGAGGAAAAGCATCACCATTGCAAGGGTTGTGCTTTGGGGAAGAACATTAGGAATCCTTTCTCACAGAGTGAGCACAAGTCTAAGGAGCCCTTGGACTTGGTGAATTCGGATGTATGCAGACCTATGAGTGTTCATTTGTTCAGTGGTTACAGTTACTGTTTAACCTTCATTGATGACTATTCCAGGTAAACCTGGATCTATTTCCTGAAGGCCAAGTCAAAGGTATTTGAGAGGTTTTGAGAGTTCAACACTCTTGTAGAGAACCAAACAGTAAAGAATATTCAAGTGTTGAGGACAGAAAATGGGGGTGAGTACACTTCCAATGAGTTCATGGAGTATTGTTCAGCTGAGGGGATTAAGAAGGAGCACATTGTGCCCCATACCCCATAGCATAATGGAGTTGTAGAGAGGAAGAACAAGACTATGGTTGGAGTAGCCAATTCCATGCTATTTGATCAAGGAATAGCACTATTCCTATAAGTCATACAGGTCTGCAGTATACATTCAGAATAGGTGTCTCCACATAGCCTTGGGGAGGAAGACACCGGAGGAGGTCTTCACAGGCACTAGGCCATATGTGAGTCGCATTCACATATTTGGCAGTGTCTACTATTTTCATGTTCATGCTGACAATAGGAAGAAGTTGGACCCTTCTGGAGAGAAGGGGTTACTTGTTGGTTACAGTGAGATTTTGAAGGCATATAGAGTTTACATTCCTGCTCGCATGAGGATCATTGTGAGTAGGGATGTCCAGTTCGATGAGGATAGGGCCTTGCAGAGATCTCTAGACTTACCAACAGAGCAGCAACCAGCACATGAGTTGGGAGTCAAGTTGGAGGAGCCAGATGTACAAGTATAGGTACAGACATAGAGCACAGGTTCTAGTGGTCAGAGGGAGTCAGGTGGATAGGATCCTTCCATCATTGACTTGAAGGATGAGTTGCAGTAGGAGATGGATATATTGTAGTTATAGCAAGTTGACACTAGGCCAAGGCCTAAGTGGTTTAGATCCACAGTGCAGGATTCCATGCAGGTAGATCCTCCACATACATCTTTTAGATGGAGTGTACCACTAGAGAGGCTTAGTTATATGACACTGATGAAAGAGTTTATTAACTCTGAACTTTCCATCTTCAGGGAGGCTGCACAACATGATGTGTGGCAGTAAGCTATGGTTGAGGAGTATGACTCCATTATGAAAACCCAGGTATGGGATGTTGTGCTGAGGCCACAAGGGAAAGAGGTGGTGGGATCCATATGGCTCTATAAGGTGAAGCATGCAGCAGATGGAAGAGTGGAGAAGAACAAGGCACACTTCATGGCAAAGGGGTTTTCACACAAGGAGGGTATTGATTATGAGGAGACCTTCACCCCTGTCTCTAGGTATTCTTCCATTCGAACCATTATCTCACTAGCAGCTGAGATGAATTGGTGTGTCCATCAGATGGACTTCAAGACTTCCTTCCTCAATGGAGTGATAGAGGAGGAGGTGTATATTGAGTAGTCAGAGGGGTTTGATGCAGATAATAGGGGGACACATGTATGCAGACTGCATCAAACTCTTTGCGGGATCAAGCAGGCACCTCAAGCATGGTACTCAAGGATTGACAGCTATCTACGGGAGATGGAATTTTAGCAGAGTGAGGCTAACCACAACCTGTATTTCTTGATAGGTGAGGTGCCTCTCATATATTTATTATATGTGGATGATCTATTTTTTACAGGAGATGAGAGGTTGATTGGAGACTACAGGTCCAACCTTGCAGTGGAGTTTGAGATGAAGGACCTTGGGTTGATGCATTACTTTTTGGGATTGGAGGTTTGGCAGAGAGATGGATGCTTCTTCATCAGATAGGGAAAGTATGCAATAGAGATTCAGGATGGAGGAATGCAAGCCTATGGACATACCTCTAGTTTCCAATTGGAGGAAGCTTGATGCATGAGGGTCAAACGGATTTGATCCTACCTTGTATCAGTAGCTTATCGGATCACTTATGTATCTGGTCAACACTTGACCAAACATCAGCTTTGCAGTCAACGCTTTGATTCAGTTCATGGTGGACCCTCAGAGAGTGCATTGGACGGCTGTGAAGCACATACTTCGCTAAATCATAGGTACAGTGGAGTATGGATTGGTTTATGAGCACAGGGGGAGTGTACAGTTAGCAGGTTTCATAGATGTTGACTGGGCAGGATATGTAGAGGACCGAAGGAGCACTTTAGGCTAATGTTTCAGCATCGGATCAGGGGTTGTCTCTTGGTCCAGTAGGAAGTAGAAGTCAGTTGCATTGTGCTCGACAGAGGCTGAGTACATGAAAGCCAACATGGCTTCTTGTGAGGGTATGTGGTTGAGGAAGTTACTTGCAGGGTTGTTCCAGTGTGAGCTAGAGGATACAGTAGTTCACTGTGACAATCAGAGTGGCATCAGTCTATCTGAGAATCCAGTATTCCATGACTGCAGAAAACACATAGACATCAGATACCACTTCTTGAGAGATTGTGTTCATAGGGAACCATTCGGTTGGAGTACATAGAGATAGATGAGTAGGTGGAGGAAATTTTCACCAAGGCACTTTGCAAACAGAGTTTTTTGAAGTTCAGGGATAAGTTGGGGTTGCTACCGAATCCCTTCCTCATTGAGTGGAAGTGTTAAACTAGTAGCAACAAGGAAGGTCTTCATGCATGCATGTGTTCTTGCATGCAGAAGACTTAAAATAGAAAACCAGTTGTATTTAATTTAATTTTCCTAAGTATACTTTGGAAAATAAATTAAAGTGATCTAAATTAACGTTAGTGAACCACTAGTTAAAGTGAAAGTGAAATTAGGGTTTTTGATTTACCTAAAGTTATAAAAGGGAGATCAATTGGTGGAGAGAACAAACCCTCTCAAACTTAGAAACAATCTAGAATGGACCCAAAACTAAACTACTTTAGCTCTCCCTACCAAAATTTTGTCAGTTGATCCTTAAACATAGGAAGAAGTTCCTCCACCCAGTTAAATACTGTAGGGTCCATAGCTTCCAGGGCATATAGAATGTGTGCCCTAAATGCCTGATGAGGCCCTTGGATTCCATCCAGCCTCTACATGACGAACAAGACTGTGAGAAGTGGCATATCTACCATAGCCCTAATAGGAATCTTCTTGCCTGACATTCTTGTGCTAGGCTGACAATGACGGTTGATCAGCTCCTGAGTAGTCACATCCCCTCCTCGGGAACCAGTAAGAGAAATGAGAGCCCCTCGTCTGGATAACCCTATCAAGAAGTAGATGTCCCCTACCTCAAAGTATTGCTGCTCTGGGTTCCACATATGTAGAATATGCTCCAACAAGCGGGGATGTGAAATCATACTGGGTGTATTGAAGAATTTTAGAAGCCCACAACCCCTTAGGGCACCAAAACAACCCATATCTTTTGTGGCAGTAGGATCATCTTCATCATGTTGTCTCTCTTTCTAGAAAACCATTTTTGGATCCAATAGACCTACCAAAAACAATTGAAAAACCATTTAGAAGCATTTCTTATCCATAAAATTACTTGAAAACTTTTTCTTAACTGATCCATTAGTTTTTTTGGACCTCACGGTCGGCACCGCCTCTGTCTAGTTAAGAGAGAGCGGTGGTACTGCCTGTGCTAAACTGAACCAAACTGGTTTGTATCGAACACTGCCTTTCCTGTAAGGGCTAGGAGGGGTGCCCGCATTTCCCATTTTAGGTTTGGCCATGGAGGCCAAAAAGCCATGAAAATTGGAAATTGGAAACCATAAAAGGAAAGAGGATGGATTTAGATGTTACCTGGAACTGATGATGCAGAAAACGGATTGTGGATGCTCCTGAAATATTCAGCTGAAATTATGGCTTCAAACTGTCCAAAATGCTCTCCAAGATTGGTAAATAGTGAAATGAGTTGTTTTTACTATTTACATAATCTTTTATAACTTTTTCTAGGGTTTTTTATATTTGAAAAAATATTTTTAATGAAAATACCCTTTAATATAGTTTTTAAAAGTCTTTTTATTGAATGTTTTGGGAAGCTAATGATCATTTTCAAGTCTTGCAGGGACAAAACAAGCAGTAAAAATCTATGGGGAAGTTCGTTTTTTACATTTTCACACTTTGGAAAACGGAAAAAATCCTCAAGCATTCGTTTCGATACTTTGAGCACGCTCTCAAAACTCAGTATAAAAGTTCTGAGTATTTTTCTGATTCTTTTCAGAATCATAAAACCTCTTATCATGAAAAGAGACCTAATGGAGTCTCCTTTCAACTCTTTTTGGACTCCCTAAATATGAAACTATTGTTGAGTACTTGCCTTCTTCATACTCATAAAAGTATTTGAAGAGCCGTCTCTCCGACGGCAGGTTATCTCTTTTTTGGTTCCGATGGACTATTTATGAAAAAGAAATGCTATAGCCAATCATGACTGGAAGAGTTCTCCTAGGAATTATTTTATACTTTTTTGAGCCCTCAAGACTAAATCATACAAAAAAGGACCCTTTGGAATCTTCTTCCGTCTTTGTTCAAACTCTCTAAACATGAACGATGCTGATTTTACTTTCATTGGACTCATTAAACTAAACACTGAGGAACCCTTTTTTGGGAACGAACCCATCATTTCTTAGGTTCATAAAATGTATGAGAATGGACTTGTCTTCAGATAAGCTACAACGAGTGTTTGTTACCCTCTTTGAACTCGTAAAAACTGAAAGAGGCACTCATCAATCGTGATGGGGAAATTAAGGGAAGGGAATCAATTCATTTTTGTAAATAATATGGTAGTTGTCGTCACCTTTGAACATGGCACTTATCTGCATTCCATTCAGTCAATTTGGTATATCAGCTTGTCTCTGATATGATCCACTTTCATGATTCATGCCACTCCTTTGATTCGATCAAAAGAATGCATTGTCCAATGTTACATCGTGTTTCACCTTGTCAAGTCAATGCTGCCAAGTCTTTTGTCGTTCCACCCAATGTTCAAAGGGAAGTTAGAAGTTTACCTCTACAATTAGAAAAGCCTTTGTGTCAGTACTTTTGAGTCAGCCCTATCATTTACACTAGTTACAACATTCCAAAACTTTGGTTTGAGTTTTGTGTCGTCGATGTGGGATTCATCATGGCCCTCCTTCGACGAGACTATTCCTGCCAACATCAACTCATTATCCGGGAATTAGTCTTAGAAAAAAAATTTGTACCTTGATATATGTATGCCTTAATGACAGATTCTCTCGCTCTCGACATAGGTTCACATCATTGACCTTTGATCAAGAGATTTGAATGAGTGTTCAACATCAAATCATATGTTCACACTTAGTAGATTGTACTAGGGTACCTTGGGAATCATTGACATTAATGATGATCTCCCTCGCACTTGTTAACGGTTCACATCATTGATAGGTAATCAAGTGGTTTCTACCATGTTCGACCTCAGATCATTGCAATCACTTGGATAGAATTGTACTTTGTGGAGGACGGAACGAAGACCCTGGGTATCTATTGAAAATAACTCATGGATTTCTCCCCAGGTTGCGAAGGAGTATATTGTATGAAGTACCATCATGGATCCACATTTGTATGGTCATGGCTATGCTCAAATTTGTGTCTGTATGACATAGATATACATTGTGTGTCTGGTAGCTATGTCCAAGTTTGAGTCTTCTATCACATGGATCTACACTGTATTTGTAGTAGGGATTTCTCCCTTACTTCAGGGCAGGAATGGCTACCTTTTTTCTATAGGACGAAAGGGTAGGGTTCCCGATGGTAATGCAAGAAAAATGAAACAGAAATGAAGCAAAGAGAATAGAAAAGAAAGAAATGGAAACCCTACACACAAGGTTAGACTCCAGAAACCTGCATACAACTTGTTAGAACATAAAATGAACCTGCAAGCAAACTAAGTTAGAAAAACTAGAATAAAAATGACAATAAAAAAATCTTATACCTCTTGGTGGAAATGGGCCACCATGCCCTAGCTTGGAGAAGCACACCTCTCTTGAGAATGGGGGAGCTATGGCTCAATGGGAGGATGAATGAGAGGGAGTGTGGGTGGCTTAAGAGGAAAATGGTCTCAAGAAATCCACTCGGGCAACATAACAGTATGCAAGAGAGGAATATTTTGAGAGTGACCCCCACCCCTCTATTTATAGCTTTTTTTTTAGGGTTCTAAGCCCCTAGTTAGGGCTTTAGCCCCTTTCACTCAATCTTTAGCTCCTTTTAGGGTTTTAGGCTCCTTTGAGGGGTTTTAGCCCCTTTTTGGAGGCTTTAGCCCCTATGAGAGCTATTTAGGCTCTTTTTAGGGGTTTTTAAGCCCCTTTTCATGTTTTTAAGCCCTCTTGAGGGTGTGGGATCGAATGGGGTCATGTATGGGTATCCTTGGATGGTGTAGGCCATGTAGAGATGAGTGAGGGATTTTTTGGGTTAACAGATTGCACCCTAATGTGTGAGGGCAGGAGCTCATTGTATGGCCGACAGACATCATACGATTTTCTGCAGAGAGGTGGTGCTTCTTGGGCTGGGGCATGGTGGATTTTGGTTTTTGTATTAATATGGTTCCCATCAATGGGTGAGATACAAAGAATCTGTGACCTGTATATGGACAAGGCAGGCATTCCCATGCTCGTAACAATGTCAAAATAATAATGTGATCTATGCTCCATAATACAAGACTCAATCATATAAAAGTGATGATACATAGTGGTTTCCTCAATGAGAGGCTAAATACAATATTGATTCAAAGAACTACTACATTGGACCCATGGCATTCTCATGGAATGCTATATCTTCATGACTGATAGCCTGTTGAATTTGGAATGGTACATAGCTGTATGGACTCACTGATGGAGATTCAGAGTCTCTATGGTACAAGTATGTTGCATCAATCATAAATCTATATAGAAGCACAGCTGGGGATTCTGAACACTGTCTCCAACGCAACCCAGAAATCACAAGGGACATAAACCTGTTTAGGTCCCTCGAATAGACTCATCAATGTGCTAGAGTCAGGTGACATCCAAGGTCTTTGACCAAATACTGCATGGACCAATACCCTGTACGAATCTCAACGGTGCGATGATGTAGTTGGAGTCGAGCACGTGAGAAACAACCATCCCAAGAGGCACTAAGGACTCCTCTCAAGTGGTCCGAGGAACTCATCAATGAGGTTAATGAAACCCAGATATAGGGACCTCTAGGACTATCCTATGGAATATGTGTGTTGTCGTCGACATAGGGAGACCTGCCCCTGGTTAAGGCAATGGTGTTTCCTTAACCAGAAGCACGAGGGAGACAACCAAAAGATGTGAGACAATCTGAGGACTGACCCAATGAATGGGAGGGGGGGGGAGGGAAAGAGTTGAACAGGGGTAGAGGGAGTGTAGTAGACTCAAACTTCCTTTGTTCAGAGTATGATGGAAGGGCGTACCAAGCAGCAAATGAAACTGACTCATGGGAATGGGATCATAACTGTAATATCGGGAGTGTCACTGCAAATAGGGAATACTTGGGGGAAGTAGATACTTTTGGTACTGATGGGATCCAAGGAAGACACATTGTAGAGTACTCTGAACAAAGGAGACCCAAAGTGGGAATGCTACCAAAAAAATTTCTGTGGGGTGGTGTCTAGAGACATTACTGTGGTAAGATCTCGTGGATTTTTGGTGAGCCCGAGAAAGTAAATGCTTGATGGTGCTTTCAATTTTAGAGAGTCTGAAAGCATGAACAAGAATCCAGTGGGGGATATTTTTTGTTGGTAGTCTCCTGTGCCCAAAAAAGGATAAAAGTATACATAGGAGAGATCGCCCATCCTGTAGGGGATGAGAGACTTCTTTACCATTGGTAGTCCAATCAGGCTGAAAAAGGTTAAACCTATACTGACTGGATGGTCATTCAAAAATTTTACGAGCATGAACGAAACCAAGTTTGCTCGATGAGCTTTTCTTGATGAGAAGGCTAGAAAAGAGCTTAACGACAACCCATGGTGAGCTTTTTCATAAAGTTCAGCCCCTCTGCCAGAGAAAGCATAAAAGTATGCAGAGGGGAACGGTCTTGGCTTGAATGTGCCAAGGTGGTCCTTTTCGTTTGATGGTCTAGATAGTCCGCAAAAGGAGATGAACGAGACGATGCAGATGCCCTTTCCTATACTTTAACGAGTGGGAAAGGAAGCAATTGTACTCGACAATCTTTTAATTCTTTTAGGAGTCAGAAAAGAGCTTAAAAGAAACTCTAGTATGGTCAATCGACTGTGGTGGCATAGGCGGTGCCCCATCTCGGGATGGTGGACAGTGGTCCAATGGTCATCCGCGCAATATGGACAGAGCAAGTGGCTCTTAAACATACCAATACATGCACAGGATAGATCGCAGCAAAGGCACGCGAGTCGGTGTGGCATAGGCACACAAACCAAGGTGGCTCTCTGATAGAGGTCAGGAGAGACATGTGTGAATTGTGGAGGACAGACTTGACTACATGTGATGTGAGTACAAGTTCGGAGGTAGTTATATGCCAAATACATGCAAAAGAAATGATTCGTCTTCTGGATGATGGTCCGGAGATCAGCATAAGGTGTGGTGGATGAAGTAGATGGCTATATGTTAAAATAAAAATGATGTTCCTTACGGGCGGTGGCACGAGAACCCGGATGAGTGGCGGTAGGTAAGTGTGATGCAAGTACAGGTCTGAACACACTTGTATCATGATGATGTGGCTTGTAAATTGAGGTAAATTATGGGAAGCGGTCCTGAATTTTTTTTGTTAAACATGAGACAATGGTCTCATAAGGAGATATAGGGTGAAATTCATAGGGGCGTCACCTAGGGACCAATATGATATCACGTCCATTCATATTGGGGAGTTAAAAATTAAAAAATTACAAGTCAATATATTGGTGTTATATTAAGGGTAAAAAGGGTTTTTTTTTAACTATATAAATATCCAATATGTTGGGGGATATTTTATTCCACAATCCTGCCCACGCCCTTCACAATCCAGCCCACGCCCAATCAAATGGTGCAATTTTTGCTGGTTGTGACCCTCCTTTTCAAGCAACTTACAGTGTACCGGTCGCAATGGTGCTGCGTCCTCACTCAGGGAAGCAAGCATCATCTTTTTCTATTGGTGTTTCAGCAGGTCCGAACATTTCCAAGCCCCTTATCTATGAAGTAAATGACATTTCAGCTCTCAGTTCTAATCCATCCTACCTTTCCATCGTAACTGAAAACATATATTCTAACCCCTATGCATATCATCCTACCGGTATACCATTTTCTTCGATGGATATATATACTTCTATGTATCCAATTCAACCTAGTGTGGAAGTAGGTGCTTCATATAAATCCCAAGGTATTGAAAATGCCAATGAAGTTATCTGAGAGAAAAGTTCAAATGATCAGCAAGCGAGCAAAAGCACGGAGACTGGACCTCTGCAGAAGATAGGAATTGAAGTTCCTGATCCAAGGTTGGAGAGCAGATCAACTGAGGCAATAGTTGATGCCTTGAGCAGTCCAAGTTTTGATATCCTCACTGGTGATTTTCAAAATCACTTGACCAATCTTGTTAAGGGAAGAGCATGCCAAAATCCTCTTTGGCATGGTTCTCTTGCATAATCTCCAGTTCTGCCTCAATATACCCAAGAACACAGGCCATGGGAAGTTCTTGAAAGATCTATTCATCCCAACATGGGTATGCCCTCTCACATGCACGGCCGGGGTTTTGTTCTGAGATATCCAAATTTTCAGGTTGTTTATCGAGGAGCAAATTCTCCAATCCTGCCAAGGCCCTTCAATGTTGAGGAAATGCCAAGGTAAAGAAGTGGAACGGGGATGTACTTACCAAGTCTGGTAGAGTTTTAACTTTCATTTCAATGTTTGTTTTATGGTGCAGGATAATTTTTTCTGTTACTAATAATTTAGGTAGTGCTAATTTTAAATATTTACAACTTTCAGAGCTATCATTCCTCTAGAGAGAAAAACTTCCCTAAAGGTAAGCATCAACATGGCACACTTACACATGATTCTAGTACTCGAGAGGGTGGTGCACACCATAGTAGTAGCAGAAATCAAGTGGGATACAATTCAGGATTATCCTGGTAGACTGGATATCCAAACATTGATGGGAACTTTACAAATGGAAACCTATCCAGAATAGAAAGACCACACAAGAGCTCATATCTACCAATTTCTCATGCAGTAATGGGGAACATAGCTATGGATTCACAACCAGGATCAGGGGCCCCAAGGATGCATTCGCTGCCTCATGTTAGTGGCCAGGAGGCACCTTCGTTTACAGTAGTTAGCCCATCTGGTCCTCCATTTGTCCCACTTTATCCCTTTTCAAATGGTATTGCTTTTCCATCTGATCCTCCAGAGTTAGGAATACTTGGACCAGTACAATTCAGTAATGATCAGGTGAGATCAAAGACAGGGGGCATGTTAGCTCTATGCTAAATGAGAAATATTACATGTCTGGTGCAGCAGCTCCCTTACCTTCTTCCAGTGACAGGGGACTACAGCAAGCAGCTGCCGCTTTGAAGCAAGACAAGTATGACATAAAGAGAGACCAATATTTTATGCTCATATCTAAATTTTTTATGCAGAACCAGTTTTTTTTACTTTGGGTAACGTGTAGATGTATTATCTGTTGCAACTTCTTATTTGTTTTACACTTGGTTTTTAACATTGGGTTTACAATGATTTTATTCTTCTAATATCCAGGGCAGCAACACGGAGTTACCAGATGAAGGAAGAAGATTTCCCTCCACTTTCTTTCCAAGGGAAACATAAGGGCATTTCAGCCACTGATGGAAATGGTCATAGTTGCAATGGTAGAAGTTCACATAGTTAAGCCCTTGTTATAACTTGTAACTCTTTCATCATAGTTTAACTCGAGTGATATTGAAGCCAGGGGGCCATGTTAGTTATGTGCCGAATGAGCAATCATACAAGTTTGGTGCAGTAGCTCCCTTACCTTCTTCCAGTGAGAGGGAACTGCAACAACCAGCTGCCATTCTCAAGCAAGATAGGTATGACATAAAGAAAGACCAATCTTTTATGCTCAATCTAATATCCCTTTTATGCAGAAACTATTTTCTCTGTATACAGACTTGAGTTTGGTTACTTCGAATAATTTGCAGATGTATAAGCTGTTGCAAACTCTTATTTTTTTTGCACTTGGTTCTTAACACTAGGTTTACAATGATTTTATTCTTCTAATATCCAGGGCAGCACCACGGAAATACCAAATAAAGGAAGAAAGTTTCCCTCCACTTTCTTTCCAAGGGAAACATAAGGGCAGTTTAGCCACTGCTGGAAATGGTCATAGTTGCAACGGTAGAAGTTTGCATAGTTAAGCCCTTGTTGTAACTCTTTCAGCATAGTTTTTTAATTCTTGTTCAACTACCTGATTAAGCTACTTTCAATGCTCTGTCTAAAATTAGGCAAGAGTAGCAACCAAAAGGTTTCTCTATATCCCATTGGTTTAATTTGGATATAATTTATGTCTAGTTTATAGACTGTAAAGTTGTTGCCCAATTTCATCTGGTAACATGCCATCCCATTTTTGAAGGGCTTTAAGCCAGAGATTCCTGCAAGTGAACTAGAAAGGGAAAGAAATTGTTGATGTGGTGGAAATTATGCTGCCACCACATTCTACTTGTCTATTGTGTATCCTATCTTGGTTCCACTGTAACGAAATTCTACTCATCATAGTAGTCTCAAGGTGCCCGCTGCTTTTGAGTATTTACATGCGGGGATTTACATTGTTTGTATAGGCTCTTTGTGATATTGATGTGGCTAACTTCTTTTGGTTGCTTACGAAAAATAAAGGATATAGTAGCATATTAAGGTCCATTGAGACCAATTTAGTATGTGAGGTATGTATTCAATTAGGCTTTAATGGTAGAGGAAAACCAACTCTAAGAGGTCAAACACCCCAAACACCAACTCTAAGAGGTCAGCATGCCCCAAAGCAGGTTGCTTATAAATTAATGGAATCTCAGGAAACCATAATTGCCTTCACTAGGAGGATTTACTGAAGGTACTGGATCCCTCTTCTTCTTAAAATCATTTGTCTTCACCTTTATCTTCTGATCCCCGGGGGTGCAGCTTGTTAGTTAGGATGGCTGTGACATCTCCATAACCACCACTGGGACAATAGCATCACTCATCCCTATGGGAGGAAGGAGCAGGTCATTTGTAGTAAAAATGGGCTCAGAGTCCTCTTGATACTTAATTGGTTCCACCAATCAATCATATATTCCTTCCATTAGGAGGGCTTGCAATTTATTCTCTTTTTTCATAAGAAGCATTTGCCTTAGGACAAGAAGCTACTAAGTGCCATTGCTAGTGCCTGAAATATAACCAGTAACATGTAATGGAAAGCAATATGTTCATGGTCCAATGCTAGTGTCCAGTTGTGGTCTTCATACTTCAACATGATTTTTTTAGGAAGATCCTTGCTCAAACCAGCATAAATGCATATTCATGGTAGAAAGATTCAGTTGTATTGCCTTTTGTTATATGGAAATTTAGTAGAAGTATGAAATTTGGTGAAGTCTCAGTACAGTATGTCTATGGTATGGTCAATGTACTTCTACTGTCTTTAATACTATACGATATACCTCATGTATTTGATACCTATCCACCCCTAAACCAAAAAAAGGCCTCCAAACCCCAAAAACATTAACAAAAACCTAAAAAGGCCTATAAATATAAAACTAAATCACCAAATTTTCAAGGAATGATATTTTTACTGATTTATTGTGCATTCCTGAGGATAAAATTCTTCTAAAATGTGGAACAAAATGCATTTTCTTTGTATCTATGAGATGTATACTTCTATATTGGATATGTACTAGATTTTCTCATTATTTATTATTTCCATACTGAATCATATTCGAATCTTGCTACTATGTATGGAATCCATTGAATTCCCCATCTGAGAGGCCAATGTAATAAATTTACCTAGAGTATTACCAATAGCCAAAAGAAAATTATGGTTTCAAATATTCAATAGGGACGCTGTGCATTCTAACTCAGATCAGAATTGATGATAATGATTATGTATGTGGGTTGAAGCCTGGTTTTCAGACCCTTATAAAGAGACTAACTTTACCCATAAACCAATGGCCATTATTGACAGTTAATGTTGACTACCAAAGAGAGAAATTATAGGATAATTAATCCTTTAGTGAAAGGGTGTATCACCATAATATCCTTCAAGAGAGAACCCTAGGATTCAAATACCAAGCCTAAATATCTTTTAGCTTTTGCCATAAGCCATTGCATTTGCAGATCATCTAATTCTTCAGGAAATAATCTTCTTCCTTGACTAATGAGGGTTCAAGCTACAAAACTGGTACCATGGTGGCCTCAATGATTCCAAGGATGGGATGGAGGGCTTGAGAGAGAGAGAGAGGGAGAGAGAATTTTTCAAAGAGGCCTTTCAATGGGCTGCACCTTTGAAGGGTAGAGCCTTTACAACCCCTTTTAAATTTAATGTAATACAATATATATTTTCACAAATAGTTTTTAATAATTTTCCTATGTTATTATCTATTACAAATTATCCATAAAATCAATGCATTAAGTATAACAGTGAAGGGAGGCAGAGGGAATGAACTCAACATTGACTTCAGAATCAAGCGTTGAATAGAGTGACTTGACAATGTGCAAACAAGAATTAGAGGATTGAATGAAGGAATGAGACAGATAATCTGAGAGTATAATATAGATGCATTGGTCTCCTATGTTTTAATTTAAATCTTTAATATATTGGCGGGTCACAATAGGGCCTACCATCCACCACAAAAAAGGAAGGAGGAAGCAGTTGGTTAGCATTTAGATGGTTTCACTAAGGAAGAAGGAAGCAGTTGGTTTAATTCAGATATTTTTTCATTTTCTATAATTAGACTGATCTACATAATGGTGGATATCGACAATGTTTCCTGTAGTTGTACTTTGCAGTTGGTTAGCATTAATTTTTTTTTAATATAATCACAGAACATTCGCAGAACAAGATCAATTTCACGAGGTATTAGCCCCATATGGGACGAAGAATTTGAGTTTAACGAGATTGAAGGTGATCAGTATTTGAAATTAAAATGCTACAATGTATACTTTCTTGGGGATGAGAGTATGGGAAGCGCTCATGTGAATTTGAAAGGACTGGAAGAAGGAGAAACCAAGGATGTTTGGATCCCCCTTGAAAAAGTTACAACAGGTGAAGTAAGACTCAAAATTGAGAAGAAAAATCAAGAGCAAGACACTGAGGTGAGTTCATTTTCGTTTATATGTAATGTTATAATCAAACTTTGTTATATTTTTTTCATTTGTTCCCTTGATCACTCTTTGTATACTTAAAGCTTATCATTCAAGTGACATAACATGTATCCTTCCGTGCTTCTGTTTCTTGTCTGATAATCTTGAAAGTTTGAAACATAATTATCATATGTTTTCTCATTGGGTACACTATTTGATATGTCTTTTTAGTTGTCATTTGATTTATGAATTACCAAGCAAGCAATATAAGATTTTGATTAGTTTGTTTTATATGGGTTTGAAAGGAAATCATCCCCATTACATAATGGGGAAAAATAAAAAACTCAACATATCCCAAAGGGACTTCAGAGTTCATGCAAGATGGCTAAGAGAGTGTTGTCTACCCTCGTCTCTACGAAAACCAAGACCAACATGAAAAAATTAGGAGAGTGGGAAAATGAACAATGAACATTTTATCTGTTTCAAAAATCCATCGATAATGACAAATTATAAAAACCAGATTTAAAAAATTGTATTTGTGGGAAGTTATACAAGAATACCCAAAGTGTAGGAGTTGCTTAAAGATTTATTCCATGGAGAAAAGGAGTATTGTAAGGCCATCTAATCTAATGAGGTAAACCTCATACTTTGAGAAGTCACTCACCTTAGTCCAGAAGTATTCCAACAATATCTAACCATACCTTCATATTCAAGGAAACTATTAGATATAATCCTTAGAAGTTGAGATAAGATAGAATTTATGAGACGAGCATGTCATGTATACAAAATTCATGAGCTTTGGCAATAATTATGGATAAGCTGAAAGATTAGCTCAAATGCAATATCTGAAAGACTAACTTTTTTATAAATACTCGTCACACAAACTGAAGAAGATAGAAATTTCCACAGGTCGATTACAAGGAATCAAGTGTTATAATTGCAAAACTTTATGAGTAAGTGTGAGCAATTTAGGAATGAAATGTATGTGTGAGATCTTCCATTTGGAATATCATCTAGATTTCGTTTACTCTCTATGTCATCAACACCTCTGCGTGTTCCATGTTCTGCCTCTGAATGTAATGGAATAGAATGCAAATGCAAATTAACATTCTCTACCTTATTTTTTTGAAAAATACATCCTATATTCTCAGAAAAAATATTTACAAAAAGAAATGCAGAAAATGACTTAAGAAGAAATAACTTGTAAGCAACTATGTAGCATATAAATTGCACTCTTGACATCTTTGTGAGCCAACATGGCATTCTTCTACCTTTACAAGCTGTGGGAGAGAGCTGTCAATCATGGAGACTATGATTGCAAGCAATGATAGGATTGTTACTGAGAGTAATATTGAAAGTACTTCAGCTCCATCCCATTTGGATTTGATTTTCCGAACACTTCGAAGTGGACGGCCAGGAAATCGTTTGAGTAGCTGGGCTGACGATAGTCAGCAGATTAGAGGAATTATTAGCACTACCATAGCATTGGGGATTTAGGAGCAGTTTGTTTCTCAGTTACATAGAGCTCAGCCAGTTGATGATACTCCATCAGATCAGGCCCATGATACCACCAGATCACAGGAAAAAGGTGAAGCTACTGCTTCACAAGCTGTAGAATATGGTATTGGAATGAAAAAAACTCTACAATCACAAGAAAATGATATACAGAGAACAGAGGAACATGAGCAATCCCATATTGAATATAATAGTGCCAATAATACCAACACTATTTCAACTCAACCTTTGCAACAGGCTTCTTTGGAGCAAGGAAATCAGACTATAGGTATTGTTCACCATGACCTTGAGATGCAAGATGAGCGCAATGAGCGAGTCATGCATGATGTTGAAGCTGTGAGCCAATATAGTAGTGGTAGTAGTGCTACATTAGGTGAAAGCCTTCACAGCTTGGAAGTAGAAATTGGAAGTGCCAATGGAACTAGAAACCTCAAACAGATTGATGCATGAGGAAATATGGAAGGTGTGCAAGATGAAAATAGTAATAGAGAACAAGCCCAGCTAGAAATTGCCAGGGAGAGCATTCAAAAAATGCCTGCTCATACTCCCAGTGAGCAATAGCAAAATACTGTGGTGGCGGGATCTAATTCTATTGATCTTACATTCCTAGAGGCTCTTCCTAAAGAGTTAAAAATAGAGGTGCTTGCTTCTCGGCAGAATCAGGCAGCACAACCTACAAATAATCAGCCACCAGCTACTGAGGAGATTGATCCAGAATTCCTAGCTGCCCTTCCTCCAGATATACAAGCAGAGGTCCTTGCACAGCAATGAGCACAGAGATTGCTTCAGGCTCATCTCTTTGATGGACAACCTGTTGATATGGATAGTGCTTCAATACTTGCAACGTTTCCTCATGAACTTCGTACTGAGATATAATCTTCTTATTAGTAGTTAACAGTAATACTTTACCCTTTTACTAGTTTATTTTGTATTAATATTTGACTAAACCTATTCATTGCAATGAGAGTAGGGAGGTGCTTACAACCCAGCATGTGGAGATGTTGAAAGCGTTTTGTTGTGTAACGTTATGTAACATGACATTCCCATAAAATAATAAACAAATTTGCAAATGATGTAGGCTTAAACAAATATATTGAACTTGGTTTTCAAATGGTTAGAAATGTAGTTAGTTATTTGGTTAGAAATATGAGACAAATTGTTAGAAAATGTAGTTAGTTATTTGGTTTTCTGAACTTGTACTTGAACTTGTTTTGGACATCATGTAGAACCTTTATGTGACTGTCCATTATTGAGAGGAAAAAGGTAAAAACATATCTCTATTTGTCAAATGAATTTAACAATATTTGTGTAGATATACTCTAATTTTTATCAAGCCTTTGGTGTTTTTTCTCTTGATTTTGAAAAATAGTCAATTAGTGTCAAGTAGTGAGTGTTTAGCCATGTTTTAGACATCATGTAGAACCTTGATGTGAATGTCCATTGTTGAGAGGAAAAGGGTCAAAGGAAGAGTGGCAAACTAGTGTTAATTTAGGAAATGAATGTGATCTCTATGATGTTGATCATTGTGGGTGAAGTAATGTGCATCCACAATATACATCGAAAGAAGCAAGGTGCACTGTAGAATGTATGTGGGGTATCATGTCAATATACTAGGTAGAAATATAAAGGGGTATAAAAAATGTGAATGAAAAAATGGATACATGCAATATATAGTGAAAATAAGGGTTTTTTAAGATCAAGAAGGCATATTGGGAGGGGGTTAAAAAAACAATTTTGGGAGGTATTTTCCAATATTTTTTGAAAATAGGGGTATTGTTTCATATGCCACAAATGAACGTACTATGCCATGGTTTCACTAAGTGAAGACCCCGTGGTGAAATTCTGAAACCAATGGCATGAACGGCGTCTCAAATGGTCTTTGTATGGTCCTGTTGTGTCGAACGGGAGAAAATAGGTCAAATGGGGCCTATATAAGGGTGGGGACCACTTTGTGAAGTGTCATTGTCACTATTCACTGCAGAGTTGGAGATGTGGGCCCTAGATTTTATTTTGTTGATTTCTCCTGTTCCGACCGACCGTTTCAAGTTCTGTGACTTGCAAGTAAGAGCTCTTCCCAAATTTCTTCTTTTTGGTGGTTTACATTCTGCATTTAGTCACCTGAAGGTCCTCCATGAGCCTGTTGTGGTTTCATGGAGCCAAGTCACACCTTTCGAGGGAAAAAGAGTGACCTGGTCGCACCTATGGGGCATTTTTGAGCGACCTAGTGGCTCATTTTGTCCAAATAGGTGCGACTTGGCCCTTAGGTGACATTTTTTTATGAGAGCAGTGGCTGACATCTGTGTTTTGCTTGTGCAGGATGGATGAGATTAAGTGGTGGGAGAGAGACTGTAAAGACCTCTAGCAGGTGGCATTGCAAGATAGCAATGTGCATGATATACTGGCCCATTGTGGTTTACTGAAGTTCATGAGGATACCCCTTATGAAGAGCATGCGTTTGTTGTTGCAAACATTGGTGAGATTTTTGGATATTGGAGAGGAGGCCTTCCTCTTCCAGGGCCAGCGTATTGAGATCACGGTGGTGGATGTGTACTTCTTAATTGGGCTCCCTGTGTTGGGAGTTATTGGTGACTTGGCATGTCAGAACCCCAAAAATTTTGAAAAATTTAAATTTTTTTAAATAGCATATATACTCATTAAATGCAGTCATTAACTATTTGATTAGTTTTAAGTTACTAGAGTTGTAACTGAATGATCTTTTGATTATACTTAACTTTAAAGAGTAGTTTCTTTCCAGTTACTGATTGTTTTTCTGTTTGCGACACAAGGCGGGTTTGTCATGAACGACTGGGCTTACTTAGCTTTCGAGCTAACGCAGCAGTTTTCTTCTATTACAGGTATACATGTAAGAAGTACGGGTCGCTGTTAACAAGTCTCAGAAGTTCACAATACGATTTGATGTATATAAATTAATTAGTAAAAGTACATACATGCTAGAAAGAATTACCATGCTTCTAGAGGTACAATTTTAACTAAGTTTCCTTTGAGACTTAATGCTAGAGAATTGAATTCTAAACATAGAGATGGTAGTTAACTATTCTATACAGAAATATAGAGCTTTAACAAGTCTACAGAGTACGAAACCATTAAATGTCCATACTGAAGGTAAATGTAAGAATGTAATAATTATTTCTTTACTTAACAGCTAGCATGGTAGAAAATCACAACATCAAAGGTTTACTTCTAATATTCATAGTTACTGTAACATGTCATGTTTAGATTGCATCATAATCAGATTTTCAACTGCAGTTGTAAATGATAAGATATTACAAGTATCGATTTATACTTTTATTACTTTGAGCATTTACAAGTTTATTGTTTGACACAAGTCTTCCCTTCATAAATTTAGGGTTCTACACTGCCTTGGAATGCTACTCTACTTCCAAGATCGACATTTGGATAGAAATCAAAACGCCTTTAGGATCAGTCCTAGACTTATCATATTTAACCCCTTAATGAATTTTCAAGACTATACTATCAAACAAAGAAGGTTAAACATAATGAAGCTACCTATCACACATTAACTTATAAAATCTTTGATAAATTTTTGAGCTTAGAAAGTGACAAAAGTCTAATTGTCACCACCAGGAATCTGAG
>LPNX010017582.1:68845-148993 GCA_001517045.1 Pseudotsuga menziesii | reverse complement strand
GGGATTAACCACTGCCAAGGTAACCAATATACTCGTTTTCTTTAACGCCAAAGCTAATCATTATTGTTATTACATTTCCTTTGCATTAATAAAGTAACTAACATTCGGCTCTAAAACTGTTTTGCAGATATACCTACTACCTTTCTCTGCCAACAAAAAGAATGAGGGTTACGACAATACTGGCCACGGTAAGCCCTGGTCTCTCCACGGCTTGTCCACTTTGTGTGAATCCTTAAGGGATTATGATGGGTTGGTCATTGCGGCCCTTTTTGGCCTTCATGGCCTTTGGTTGTTTGTTTTTAATGTTAAGCATCGTGGGTTAAAACCCTAGCTCTTATGCAGAGCTCTCCGGCTTCGACCGTGAGTGTAAAACCTCGTTTGTAATTATTATTGGGTTTATAAAATTGAACATGCTGTAAGCCTTCATGTTTACTGTGTTTATAAGATTGAATAGGCTGTAAGCCTTCATGTAAATTTTTGTTACTGTCGTGGGTTATTAAACAAAACAGAGTTACAGTTGTTACCTTTGTATTATTTTGAAAGGATAGGGTTTTACCCTCAGTTATTATAAAAGTTGGAAAAATTGTTTCCTTCTGTTGCATTTCTCCTTAATTACAGTATTGGAAATTTGAATGCTTACTTTGTTTTATTTAATAACCCGGCTGTGAGAAAAATACTGTTTGTTCTTCCACCTGTTAATTTATTTGAATAAATTAAGTTTTACTAGGTTTAACCCTAGTTGACAGGGAAGGAATAACCCCGTCCTTATTCTTTTTAAGGTTATAGTTAAATTAAAAGTACTTATATAAAATAATAGGGCTATTTGTTATGTTTAATAATATATAGTTTAAGCTTTGGTAGAAAAGCAAACTATATTTCTATTGTTTACTTCCTGTAAAAAGAATACATAGAATCTATTAACTGATAAGGTGTGTTGTTATCTGATTTATAATTTATCTTCTTCTTACTAGTAAGAAATTATAATTTATGTATTGTTATACTCTGTTAATAATGTAGGATTTTATATATTTTTATTTATTTGTTTATCTTAGTACTGTCAGTAAATTTTTACTTATAACTCAGATAGTAGAGTAGTTCTGAAATACAGTATGAAATATTTCTAAGTTTTTACTTACAGTATGCAAGAATACTCTCTATGTTAATAATATCAATATTCTTGTAATGCATAAATAAATTACTATAAACTAACTATATTAACTCATAGTAATTACTATATATTCTAGATTATCATTCTCAGTTTATTTTGTAAATATATTGAAACCAGTACTTGCTATTTGATTCTTGTATAATTTATACTATACTATTATGTTCTGTATTACTTAATTTATTTTCTTAGTTATGTTGTTTAAGTATAAATATACAGTAATATAATTAACTCGTTCAAGACGAGTTTATCTTGTAAGTACAAATATTAACAATTGTTCAGATTCTATAAATATAAGAAGAAAACAACTCCGAAAACTAATTCGAACTTAGTTCCATAAAATAAAGAAATAACTGCATCACAAAATCTTCATAGAGTCTATACCAGATTCGTTTAATAGTAGTATCTAATCCTGGTATAACTATTCTGATGTTCAGTTTAGTATAGACATTTTGTATGAAATTACTTAATACAGAAGAAAAGACTATATAGCAACACAGTATTAAATCTAATCTGTCATCTACTAGCTGTTCTTTACAACTTGAATTACTGGAAACAAAGTGCAGTACCAGGAAAAACAGTTGGTAACTAAGAACTCATAAAATACTGGTTAACATATCTTTTCTGGTAATAGTTAAAGAAAACAAACTACTACACTGAACTCTCATCATGTAATCCTTATTTTAATTTTAACCCCTGCGCTGGAGTACTATCTGGTAAAACCCAGATGTGGAAAAACACAGAGGGTATTTATCATTCATCGACATTTTCTAATATTGCCATCTAAGAACATTTACATTACTAACCAATAAAGCCTTTTCATCATAACTATAAGGTAAACATTCAAGCATTCCCAGTTACTAAAAAAAATATAAACAGTCAAGTATCAGAACCTGTTTAAGCTGTGGACAACAACAGCAATGGGAGGCCGTTCCTCCCTACCAACTCCTGGAGAGCGCTCAGACAGCGACTCTTCAGGACCCCCAAGCTTGCTTTGGTCTCCCTGGCTAGAACTAGGTGCAGCAAATTCAGATACCAATCTTCAAACTCAGTTTTAATTTATAACTCTTCAATAAAGTCTCCCAGCTAACAAGCTTTAATAAAACAAGTTACTGCAGTAATCCTCTCAGACAACTTCCTTACTGTTTTTCCCTTCTTCCTCAATGAATTTCCTAAATAACATTCACCTGAATGAATTCTCTCTGGAAAATATCTGAGCACCTCAGCTCTCTTCATTGAGTACTTTTAAAAGATTGCCTAGGTCTTTTTGGGTTAACTGTCATTTAATGAGCCACCTGCTCTGATCCCACTTTCTTGGGGGATCATGACCCCAAATGTAGGGAAGTTGCCACCTGCAACTTAGGAAGTGTTTGAGGATGCTACCACTTGTCTTTTTCCTTCCACCTAGTTCCATCCACCAGTTTGACCAATAACCTCTTTTTAACAGCTCTCCCATGCTGTTGTCTCCACAATTTATTTATTAATAATAAAAATATTCTGAATTACATTCCAAGTCTGTTGACTCTGCTGAGTCATCAATTCCTACTTAGCATTAAATTTAACATAATGTCTCAGGAATATAATTAAAACAATTTACATAATTTTACAAAATTGGGGTATGTGACATGACACCGGTGCTGTCTCGGGGGGAGACACTGGAGGAGCTATGTGACAGGCACTATTACGCTACTACGTATGTGCGTGGCTCATACATCTTGATGTGTGACATTGAGGACCTGTCGACACAGGTGGTGACGATATTACTGTTGCATATATTGGGTTCCATAGGGAGCCACAAGATATCTGGAGGGCAGCTGCAGTTGGTAGAGCGTGCTATGGGGGGCATGTACTATGGGTGGGCCCAAATGTATCTTCAGGATGTTCGGCATCAGCTGAACAATGCGAAGGCATCTGGGGCAGGATTTTGCTTTGTCTCCTTTCTATGTGTTTTTGTTTTTAAGAAAGTACCTACTCTGCGTCCGCACCGGGCCGTACAGGATAGTGGTCCATGGGAGCCGTGGACGCACAGGTGGTGCCAGATGATGGTACAAGAGGGTAGCGATAGAGTGGGTCACTTCTTCACTAAGGAGCTATTAGGGCAATGGCACCAGCTTCCAGTGGTCATTGAGGAGTACCCGTATGTGGGTATGAACTATCATGGGGACCCCGAGATGCCCCGACCTACAGGCCAGTCATGGAGACCAGCTGGTATGTATGTGTGATGTCTTTATGTTCATCTTTATACATAGTGTAGTTGAGCTGGTTGATAGTTGTATGATTACATGTCTAGACTGATGGTGTCCTTGTTTCTGTATGTAGATATTGGTCCACGCCCACCACCCGGGTATCATAGGCGAGTGGTTGCTACTGCACCTGTGGTGGTTCCTGTAGGGAACCTTCACAGGCTACGGCAAGAGGTGGATGAGTTTCTGCCACATCTGGAGCAGCTTGTTGATGGGAACTCTGATGATGGCTCGCAGCATTTGAACAATGATCTAATCGCTACCATTCATAGTTTTCCTCCATAGTGGACCTCTGTGATGAGGAGGGTGGCCATGGCCTGTGATTACCTTCGTCGAGCGGTGAGAGGCAATCTTCCTGGAGAGGATGAGTCTTCTGAGGAAGATGATGATACTAAGCTAGATGATGAGTCTGAGTCAGATTAGTAGCCTAGTGGGGCTACCCCCTAGTGCATTGGTACACTTAGGAGTTTTTGCATCGCTATGTATATTTAGCTGAGAAAGCATATGTGGCTTCTCATTTTGTACTGGACATATTTTGGACATGCGACTTATCTATCTATATATATTTTTTGATGCACGTGGATGCACTTTTTATGGTTTTATATGCGAGTCTTTTTATGATGATGTGAAATGCCTACATGATGTATTTTTACACTTTTGTGTGTGTTTTATATATGATTATGCATGATGTTGTGGTTGTATGTTTCCTATATGCGATTATGAATGTGCCAATTTAGAATGTCATTAGCCATTTGATCCGCTACACTATTGAGGTTTCTGGGAACATGTGTGAATGTAATGGACTCAAATGTTCTAACCATCTATTCAGTGCGCAGGAATTTTCTAAAGAGGCAGGGATTACGCACCCGGTAGTAGTTGTTCAACTGGGAAACAAGCAGCTGGGAGTCTAAGAAGACATCGAGATGGCGAATGCCTAATTGGAGAGAGGCATCCAATAGGCCATTGACACCATCATACTCAGCCTAGTTGTTGGTCACACTTCCCATGCATATCCCGTCGAAATGGATCAACTCGTGCAACGGAGAGTAGATGACCCATGCAGCCGAGGAGAGGTTTGGAGACCATCTACTCACTCCATCAGCAAATTTGATGTACCAGTTTGAGGTAGGATCCATCTGGAGCAATGAGGGGAAGCAATACATAAGACTCACTTTCAACAATGTGTAAAACAAAAAAGGGAAAAGACTATATTACAAGCTACACTACCGTCACTTAAAGAGGTGAGGTTAGAGGGAAAGTGGTTTGGACTTTTAGGGGATCAGCGGTCATTCCTTTTTGTGACACAATGAACCCTAGGAGACAGCCTATTGGGACACAGAAAACACACTTGAAAGGGTTCAGGCAGATTTCTTACTTGTGACATTGTAGGAAGGCTTACCGCAAGTCATCTAGGTGTTGTGCTTGCTTCTGTGACCGTGCAATGAGGTTGTTAAGATAAACCAACATGATGTGGTTGAGGTCACAGAAACAGTGTGTCATGGTGCACTGGAAGGTGGCTCCAGCGTTTTTCAGGCCAAAGGCATGACCTGATATGTGAATGTGCCCCATGGGGTTTTGAATGCAGTCTTGTAACGATCTTATTTCCGGATCTAAATTTGGTTATATCCAGAAAATCCGTCCATGAAGGAAAAGACCTCATGTCCGACGCATGCATCGATAATCTGATCGATGAAGGGTGTTGGGAAGTTGTCTTTGGGACAGGATGCATTTAGATTACAGAAGTCTGTGCAAATGCGGATGGTACCCTATTTTTAATTCAGGGGAATAGGATTAGAAACCCAAGTGGTGTACGCAATGGGGTAAATGAAGCCAGTTGTGCGTAGCTTCTCTATCTTGGCTTTGACCATGGCCGCTTTGGAAGGATGGATGGGTCGTTGCTTTTGGTGCATGGGGGCCACATCAGGCCATGTGTCGATGTGGTGTTCCACTATGGATGGATCCAACCCAAGAATTTCAGTGTAAGAGCAGGAAAATATGTCACGGAATTCTTGGAAGAGAGCTTTGTAGGCAGCGAATTCTTCCGGGGAGAAGGATGCCCCCAGCATGATTTCTTCAACCACCTCAGGATTGGTTGAGATGTTGCTTTTGATGGTTGGTGAGATGTTGGCCATGTTCCCTTCTTCGAAGCTATCTGGTGCTGAAATGGGGTTTTTAAACCAGTCGACTTTCCCATGAATGAAATATTTGGTTTCCACGAAAAACTGGTCAGACTGCGACACAATTTCTTCGAGCAGGAAGAACAAGCAATGGTGCATGTCGTCCCATGGGTATTCCGGGGTAGTTAAGGCTTCAAGTATCTCCTCATCATTGCAGAAGCAACAAAGAGACAGGTCTAATGGACCATCGTTGGTGGTGGAGACAAGAGGGTCAGTAGAACTAGACATCATGTAAATGGACATGGTGTCCGAAGAAGGAGGTGGGGGATGAACTTCTTCAATCAGGGTGATCTCAGATTCAAGGGAATTTTATTGAAGGTCGGCTAAAGCCATTCCAAACTTGGACAATTCTTGGAAATGGTGAGAATAATGTCCATACAATCTACAAAGGGCGCAAGCATGGTTTGTTCTCAATGACTTGTTTCGTACTATTGGCGCGCTTGGAAGTTCAACCACAGGAAGGTTTTCGATTGTATCCATGGCATCTAAATGCACATGGATTATGGGAATCTCAGGGTAGTTCTGATTTGGACGGTCATGTTCTTCACAGACAGCGCAAGGTAGGATCTATCAAGGTTCAGTGACAGCTTTTACGTTCTTGCCCCTGGCCCTTTTTGGGTGGGGCTGTGCGGGTGCGGGTGCAGTGGTTGGTTTTTGCATGCCGAGTGGAGGATGAGATTCGACTACAATGGGTTGCATGGGGGTTAAGACTACCTGGGTCATTGGTGGTTGCGTCGGTCGATCAAGATACCACATGGGAATTCCCAATGTAAAGTTGGGTAAGTTTAAGGTGGCCATTACTGGCTTGCTCATGACACCAGGTGGGGGAAAGAGGAAGGGAATTGTGTGGACTGGGGAGAAGCCCAGATAACTCTCTGATGGTTGTATGTGGGGATGAGGTTGTGTTTGTGACTGTGTGTAATGCTACGGCTGCGGATGATGTTGCAGCTGCTGTTGATGTTGCGGCTGCGAACGGTGTTGTGGTTGCAGTTGGGGGTGCAGCTGCAGTTGTTGTTTGGGTGCAGCGGTGCTAGATGAGAGCATGCACAAGTCCACAGTCTCATTTGGTGTTGGTGATGGTGACACTAAGGGGAAATAATCCATCATGGTGGTATCGACAAATAACCCAGGGCCCACATTCAACAATGGGGAGGCTGGTATGTTTTCAACTATGGTGTTGACCATAGGGATAACATTGGCGAGTGTGGTTAGCCCTTGTGGATCAATGGTGTTGATCGTAGGGATAACGTTGGCAGGTTTCATTAGCCCTTACAGATCGTGATAAGTCAGTTGGTCAACCATCACGATTTTCCCTTCGTGGGGGAACATCATGAGATAGAAGACATTTGATGCTAGGGCTCTCATGGCATACATATAACTTCTTTTGAGGAGAATTTTATAGTCTAATTGAGCATTGACAACCTCTATGTCAATCAGTACTATCTTCCTAGCTAATGTGATGGGGACGTGGGGGAGGATTCCTTGGGCTTTAGTGGGATGGACATCATAAGCCTGCAGAGTTGTGGAGGATGGTTGCAGAATTGGGGATCCAAGCTTCTACCAAACTAGGGTAGACATAACGCACATGGATGCCCCCTCATCCACTATGCATCGGTGCACAACCAAATTCTGGATAGACACCAGGATTTGGAAGGCAATGGTTGATGGCATCCACGGTTCTCCATTCTCCATGTCGAATGTGATCAACTTGGAGTCAGAGGGATCCATGGCACCAAGGGCAGCTAGTAAGGCTTTCCACTACATTAGGAAAGTTTTGAGTACCTCAATAGGGGACATGACAGTAGGTGTTTGGGATAAATCATCCACAATGTTGTAGCTGACATCAGCTCTAGCCGTGGCGTTATTGGAAACTCGGCGTATGGGGGGGCACAGGAAAGGGGGTAACTAAAGAGGTACATTGGCTATTTTAGATGTAGATATCGCTGATGTGTCAATGGGTTTGGTGTTGGTTCCATACTGATTTCATCTGGTTTGTAGATTGACCTCTTCATTTGTCATAGCTAGCAGGTGGTGGACACCTGTTTCTGCCATGGGAGGTGCCCCCGAAGCGTTGGGATTGGGTTGGGGAAGGGGTGTGGTTACCACCAATCCTTGGACTGGTAATGGGTTTTGGAGCATCATAGGAGGAGGTCCTTGTGGTGCCAGGTTGGGTTGGGCTTGGACCGTTGTATTGGTGGCATGTTGAACCTCGTTTCTAATGGCCTATCTAGCATGACCCATGAAGGGACACTCGAATGTGTAGTGCCCGTAGATCTTGCATAGTGTGCATGGTTGGTTTGTCCGCAACGGAGCGTTGCATCTCGATGTATTTGGTCATTGAGGATTTTGTGCTGGCCGGTTTGCCACGGCATTATTGGGAGGATTTGGTTGTTGACTGCCTCCCTGCTGTTGATTGTTGCCTTGGTTCCAGGGTCAATTATTCCTGGCTTTCCCTTATTGGTTATTGGGGGCTGGCTGGTTGGGATAGTTTATCTCTGCAAACACATATCCCAATGGAGTAGGTGGAGCAAGGGTGGGGGCTTGAATAGCTTGCACCAGTGGTGCATAGTAAAATTGGGTAGGTGTCGGTGCCACAAATGTGGGCATTTGTCCCGCGTATTGCTATGTCGGCCAAGCTAATTCCTGGGCCTACTGTGGTGGCACAGGTTGTGCATTAGAATTTGTGGCTCTATACTGGGACATCATTCTTGCATAGTCTGGAGTTTGGTTTTGGTAATCAACACTAGGGTTGTTGCTTGGTTGTGGTGGTATTGCAAGTGGTGTCAGACGGTGTTGTGGTTGGTGAGAGGCAGAACATATGATGCCATCTGCAACATGGGATGCCCCAAGCACATCTCGGTAGGAGTTTCCTGCATGGGGAGAGTCTAGAATGACGGTGTAAAGGTACCCAGACTGTGCATAGATCAGATCAAACTATTGGGCTTTCAATATGGCCTCCTCTTCGGATTGGGGACGTTCGGATGCGATGTCCTTTGCTATGGGTGGGAGCAAGGTTTTAAGGAACCTGTTGTGCCCTGGCTCAATAGCCTTTAAAAAACATTATTTCATCTAACAAAATCCTATTTTGTTTGATGAAATGTTCGAATTTCTCAGTGCAAAATAAAGAAGAATTACAGCTACTGAAACAATGCCATTTTGTCAGCTACTGAATTGGGGAAATTCGTTGTTTTTAAAGCAACCTTTACAACTATAGAATATTTAACAAAATCATCACTAATGAGTTATTATTTGTTTTTGGGTTTTCAATTAAGGGATAAATATTAATCATTTCTATATCCTTCGTCTTATCCTAATCTAGAAATTAATCCTAAAACATTACGAATTGATTTTGGTGATTTTGTTATTATAATTATTACTAGGGTTGAAATATTATCAATGGTTGGTTCGTGGTGACTTTGGTCAAAACCTAGAGTACGTAAGCCAAATGTGTGACAAGCCATTTCCGACATATCCTAAGTTCACAAACCATGGCTGACATTACCTCAAATATCTATGCCGATCATTATTATATGGTATGTTTTGCAAAGTCGATTCTTGATTTAATGGTTTGTAATTATGTTTTATTATCTGCCACCTTTCAAGGGTAAGTCGAGGCTAAGGTAGGGGGTTATGCATTATGGTTCAACGTCAGATCAAAAACTATGTTGTAGCCTCCACCCTGATTCATTCGCTGTGAAGTCGATATGCAATCATAACAATGGTAATGAAACCTGTCCTTCGCGTTGAAGTCTAAGTACTTGTCCTCTGCCGTGGCTGCCTGTCAATTGGACACTTGTTCTGGGTACTGCGAAGGGTCATGTATCATTAACGTCGGTTGAATAGTGATAACATGACTTACCCGGGGTCTTCTACTGTCATTCCTTGTTAATCAATAACCTCTTGCAGTGATGATGCTCTCATCCATGCCGAAATTACAGGGGCGCACTCCGTGTTCGTTCATGGCTTGTTTTCCTTATCATGGGTCTGAGTTTCATTTCTCGGTCTTGCTTAGGATTTATCCTGAGTGCTCATTATCCGGTCCTCTGTCGTTCGTCGAGCTGTGGTACTTATTGTGTGTGCGTTTACGTGCCTTAACACGGTCGTTCATGGCGCCTGTGGTGAGGGTAGAGCCGTGTGAAATGAAACTGCTAGATTCGGACCCTGAACTATCAGCAAAAGTTCAGGCCATTGGGTGGATTCCATTCATAAGGAGGTTCTCTGACTCAAACCCCGAAGTTACAAGGGTTTTCACTCTCTCCCTAGCGAATTATCAAGTTGAAGTGGGTGACCTCTGTTTCTGGGTTGATGAAAGATCAGTGGCGCTTGCTACAGGTCTGTTAATAGAAGGTGAGCGATGGTTTAACTATAAACGCATGGATATAACAGAGTGGCAGCAGCTGCTTAAAAACCCCTGCCAAGATGTTTCATTTCGAACCGGGGTAGCTCGCAAGTACTTCAAGAAAGAGTGGCGTCCTGTTCTTGACTTGATCCACCGATACCTCACCTGTGAAGGCCGCCTGTCATCAGCGTACGTATATCATCTCAGACTTATGTCTGTATTCATAGGTTTCCCGATGAACTTACCTTATTATCTTTTGCATAGTCTATTTAAGATGTCTAATGCGATCAAAAGGGGTCCTAAAAATGTCAATCACAGTCTCTTCCACCATGGTTTAGTCCGTATCTTAATCGATAGAGAGTTGTCGAAGTCGAACCGGTCTTGGGATGAATTCATTGAGGCCAATGGTTTTTCCTCGTTCTGTCATTGTATGTTTGAAAATACTGATGAGTGCAACAAGCACAAAGACCCGAGTTCAGTTGCAGTCTCTCTTTCATGTAAACCCTTGTCAAGCCCTGGCCGTATGAACCCTCAACCTTGCAAAGATCCTATGCCTACTTCAGTAAGAAGTGCTGATACTCCATCGGGTTTGAAGCACGTAAGGAAGTCTCCCTCCCTGTCACCGATTACACCACACAACGATACAGATAAAATTCGTAATCGTGGCCAAGATAGACCAAAGGTCAAGTCGGCGGTTAGATTTACCAAGAGCATGGCAAAGGGGAATACTGCCAAAACCCCAGCGTCTGGTGATGCTCGTATTGATACTGTGGTGATTGATGATGAAGCCGAAGACCTGCCTGTGAATGATCAGTCTGCTGACCATGAGTTCAATTTGAACTTTGACCATGATAACCCTCCTCCGGTTGATAAGGGAGTTCAGGTAAATCCTGTCATTGGTCATCCAACTGAAGAGAAGCCTGTAGATCTAAACTCACCTGGTTCTTACTGCATTGATGGTATGATGCATCCTCTGTTCATTAACTGTCTTTTAGACAAGATTCATAGAATGGAGGAAAGAGTAAAAGAAGTAGCAGCAAATCGTGATTCGATGAAGGCTGATAATGTTGAGTTAAAGGAGAAAATGTTTTTCAATGATAAGCAGCTCTTATGCTTGAGGAATCATAAGAATAAGTTAATCAGACGAGTTCTTAAACTGCAGTCCGAGAATGACCAAAATGAAGAAAAGCTTCGAGAGCTCAATGCTCAGATTGCACTCATGCAATTTAAGGGACAACCATCAAACCCGTCAAGTGGTGTGAATATCCAGGTCTTTAATGCTCCGGTAAATTTGTAATGTTTTGGCGGTGTGTTATTTTGATATCAGGTTTGAAGTTTTTGATGATCAAGTTTTATTTACAGGTATTTGATTGGTTTGAAATTGTTTATTAATTATTTTATTTGTTTTTCTATTTTAATTATGTTTCTTTTGTCTTGCATCACAGGTGGTATCATGAATATCTTCCTCCCCCGATTTTGATGATTTCGGTTGTATGGATGATCCCTCTATATGTGGAAGCAAATCGATCTTGCATGAACTGTTTTCCAGGTGTCATTACCTTATCTGTGTCCTCGATCTCCTGTTATGGATTGAGTATTCAGGCATATGCTGAAAAATGACATGTTCCCACTTGTCATTTTTATGCGAAATCAGTTAAGGATTTCAATGTTGATTATCTCCAACTCTTAGAAGGTTTTATTTTGGGGAGATTAAAATGTATTTATAGGGCAGATAGCATAAGGGATAGGGGTCGATAGTTTGGGAAAGGGAGGACAAGACCGCTGTTTGATCTATCTGTGACTCGAGATAGTTAATTGTCAGTAGCTACAGCATTTGGACTGGTGATGTTTAATACATATATACAGTTTTTACACTTTACATATGATTTATAATATCTTTCGGTTTTGTCACTCATTTTTCTATATTATAAATGTTTGTGATAATTTCTTTGAAGAATTGTGCAAATATTATTTACAAGTATCGACTGTTACTGTTTCCGATCTTGTTGATATGTCATGTTCTGTAATTAATGATTGATATCGTTGTTACATAATATGTAACGATTTCTGTATGGTTTTGTTAATATTTAAATTTCTTTAAATATTATCAAATGTTTGCATGCAGTGTCCTTATCAGCATAAATCGATTACAGGTTAAATTTTCCATTGCTCCTGATCAAGATAGAGTGTAGATTAGGATAATATGCGTTTAAGTTTTTATTGATTATATTATTCGAAAAATCTATTTGAATCAGATCCTTTTATAGGAATTACCAATATTCAGATTATTTCTGTTGTAATTATTGTACACTGTGTATATTATACATCTCTGTAGGGTATTAACTCTGTTAATTTTTATCTTTCTATTATTGTGTTTATAATTAACTGCTTTAAGTAGGATAAATATAACAGTTTGTCATCCTGTAATATATAACATGAATTAACCTTGGTAATCATAAGTGTAGGACTGAATAACAATCAGTAGCATTAATTTTAACCTTTAGACATTTAAATTTCCAGGCTAACAGAGCCTTTAAACCTGTCGGGAACAACCATTCCAAACAGCTTGAAGCCTATCCTAAGGATCCCAGTCTGGGTTGTTTTCCCCCGTTGCGGGCTTAGTCAAATACGCCCGTCAACAGAACCAATCTAGGAAGATCCTATCATCAAGTTGGATATTATAGAAACTACGGTGTTGTCGCCACTCATGGATGTGGTCGATTATGTGGGTCGCAGTATTCTGGCGGCAAGATAACAAGATCTCCACCCCTTCATCATATTTGACGAGGAATTGGAAATATTGCAGGAATATGAAATCTAGGGAGTTGAAGTCCGGGTACTTGGCTTGTGGTAGCTCAATGTACCACTTGGTTGCAGCACCTATGAGGGTGCATTGGAATAGTCTTAGTCTGATCGAATCATCTACGATGTTGTTTGATGAGAACCATAGATGAAATGTCATGATGTGGTTTTGGGGCCACTACCCTGCCTTCCCTTCAAACTTGAGTATGTTTGAGGGGAGTTTAGTTGGCATGGGAGGCCAATAAGTTTGATGGTGGATAGGTTCATTTGTTAACCGAGCCAAGTCAGGCAAGTTGAGACGTGTCATGAAAGGGAGGTTTGACCCAAGGTTGATGTGAGATGGGGCCACCATGGTGGTGGGGTTTGCAAGGACATGATGCACCTGCATAGCTGGGGGTACTTGTGGCACAATTGTGGACAAGCCAATGCCCCCAAGTGTGGTGGGAGGGACAGTGTGGGTGGAAGAGCCACTGCCCCCATGTATGACAAGAGGGGTAGTGTAGGTGGAAGGGCCACTGCCCCCATGTGTTGTAGGTGGGACAACTTGACTGGTCAATATGGGTGGTGGTAGCTGGCTTATGACGATTTAGATGACCATGCTGGGGCCACCTGCAGGGGTATTGGTGGTGTTTTTTTGTGTGGACATGGGTCCACTAGAAATTACTACGTCAGAAAATGAATCCAGGTTTGCACCAGTCATGGGGCTTGATGGTGCAATGTGCAGATCTAGTTCAGACTTATATGAGTATGAATCTAAATCAGAGGCTATGTGGCCTTCTGATGGTGTAGATGGTCGTCGAGAATGGTCTCGACGATGTTGGTTTAATGACCCGTACTGTGGTGGTTCGCCTCTCAGGCGTGAGGAAGAGTGTGAGGGATCAATCGTGTCATATTTGTATGTCAAAATGGTGGTAATGATTTTTGGACCCCGGTTTCAATGGCTTCCTATTGGCTACAGGTGGTCACTCAACCAATAGGACTGCCAGAAGACAGCGCTTTTCTTTTTCCTCACAGGAGTGCTATTCAATCGGTGGGGGTCATTGCCCATTTCGCTTGGCAATTCCTCTTAGCAGCCAGCTACTTTGGGGTTCCCGTGGTACTCCTCACAATGAGTTTCTCGGTTGAGCCCAAGTACTTCCCACAGTTAAGGCAGTCAGGGACTTATGCCCTCCAAGACTGCAGATGTTTAACTTAGTGTAAATTGTAAATTTTAATGGCTCACTCAGCGTCATGAACTGAGTTGGGTTGATTTATATGGTATGGTGTGTATGCCTTTTGTTTTTCTATTATACCCGGTGGCTGCTTAAATGGTTTATGAATATTCCACAGAGTTCATAACATTGTGAATGAAAGCAGTAAATAGTAATCATAAATTTTACACATTTACCCTTTGTGAACCTAAACTATGATAGCCTGACTAGGTGACTACCTTGCACCTATATTTCTCTTCAATAAGGAGAGGGTGCTAGGATCTCAACATAATGGGACTAATCCCATCTGTAGATCCACAGGTCACCCTTCAGATGCAAGGTTGGTCAACAGGGAGGATGTTGAGCACCATGAGAAGCCCTCCTTCTCTAACCCCTTTACCTTCCAAGTCACTCGTTTTTTGTGGCTTCGAAAAATAATAGGTGAAGTGCCTATTACTATACGAGCTTCACCCTTCGTCTTATCCGAGAATACCTCGAAGGGTGATGACTGGGTAGAGGAGGAAGGGCTAGGGAAGATGTTTATTTTAATTAAATTTTAATCAAGATTTGTTCATTAATCCATTAACCATTGATTTACACTTTGATTTACACATACTGCAAATGAAATGAACAGAAACAGAAACAGTTTTGATGGACAGAGGCAACTGAGCGGCACTGATAGTCCTTAACTTTTAAAAAATTAAACTCTGAGAGACAGATCACACTTTTCAGGTCAAATGTGGCAAGGGGGTCACCAAATTTTCCCAAAAACAGGTGAGGGGGTCACTTAGAATCTGCAGACAGAAGCGGGATGACTTCTGGAAGGGGGTCGCACCTTTCGAGGCTAAATGGGCGACCTGGTCGCACCTGTCAGGCTAGAATGAGTGACCTGGTCCCCTCTCTGGGCTCGATAAGAGTGACCTGCTCTGGAAAGAAAAGAAAAAAAATGGTCCTTAGCCAGATCTAGCCGACAGTAACCTGTGCTGTGGCCAAATGGGATCAGAATGGCCCTGAGGAGGCTTGGTAGTAACTAGAAATGCAAATAAACAGAGATCTAAACTAGATTTTACAAAAAATTAAACTAGGTTAACAGAACAGAAATAAAAACTAAAACTTTGAAAAATAAACCCAGGGATCCTATGGGATCGACCTGGTATGGTGGCCAGTTTTGTAGCAGGGATTTCTCCCTTACTATAGGGCGAGAATGGCTACCTTCCATCTATAGGATGGAAGGGTAGGGTTCTTGATGGTAATGCAAGAAAAACGAAATAGAAATGAAGCAAAGAGAACAGAAAAGAAAGAAATGGAAACCCTGCACACAAGGTTAGACTCCAGAAACCTGCATACAACTTGTTAGAACATAAAATGAACCTGCAATCAAACTAAGTTAAAAAACTAGAATATAAATGATAATAAACAAAGCTTATACCTCTGGGTGGAAATGGGCCACCATGTCCTAGCTTGGAGAAGCACCTCTCTCTTGAGAATTGGGGAGCTATGGCTCAATGGGACGATGAATGAGAGGGAGTGTGGGTGGCTTCAGAGGCAAATGGTCTCAAGGCATCCACTTGGGCAGCATAACAGTATGCAAGGGAGGAATATTTTGAGAGTGACCCCCACCCCTCTATTTATAGCCTTTTCTTCAGGGTTCTAAGCCCCTGGTCAAGGCTTTAGCCCCTTTCACTCAATCTTTAGCTCCTTTTAGGGTTTTAGGCTCCTTTGAGGGGTTTTAGCCCCTTTTTGGAGGCTTTAGCCCATATGAGAATTGTTTAGGCTCTTTTTAGGGGTTTTTAAGCCCTTTTTCATGTTTTTAAGCCTTCTTGAGGTTGTGGAGGTCAAATGGGTTCGTGTATGGGTATCCTTCGGTGGTGTAGGCCATGTAGAGCTGAGTGAGGGATTTTTTGGGTTAACAGTATTCTAGTAGCTATGTTTGTTTATCTCTCTCATGGATCTTCCTTGTATTGGTCTGCAGCCATGATGAAGACACATTTTCTCATAAGTCAAAAGCATTTATGTATTACAGGTGCCTGGTTTATTATCTCTAAACAAACTGATTCTTTCCTCGAAGTGATAACTTGCTCTGTCAAAGCTCTTTCCTATCGTATCCCTTTAGCCTAATGCTTTGGAGGGAATTATTTTATACCCAAACCTCATAATCAACATGTGATAAGATCCCAAACTTCAGTATTACCCTCAATCCCAAATTGTGAAGCAAGAAAATTGATCCAAACATCAATTTTATATATAAAAAAATCCATCAGTGCCTCTGTCCTTTAGTCAAAAAGTGGTACCTTCTTTAGCACCCCCTCAACTCAGTTGGAAAGAATCGGTGGCACCACCTTTACCCTTCAAACAAGGCACGATTCTACCCAGAACCAGTATGTCATAGTGAACAAAGAGTTGTGCCCTTGGTAAAAAGTGAAAAATAGAGGCTCTCACAAAGCTTCTCGAAAGAAGGCTTCGTGGAACCCTTATCCCTGATCACTAGGGTCAGTTGGGCTCAGTATCCATCCTTGTAGGATCTCCTAGCCACCTCACCAACCAATTTCTCAACCTTACTTATCCATTCCAAGCCTAAAAAAGCAGGCTCAATTCCCATGGTTGAGAAGAGAGTAATGTTATGTTGTTTCTTTGATATTCTGGCCTAAGTTAATCAAGAGAGCTTGAGAGAGAAAAGTTGGAGCTATTGAGGACAAGTTGTTGGCTTTGTGAAAGAGCATACCAACACTAAGGCATAGGTTGTAAACTCTTTCTTCATGTTATTGATTTTGAAGTAGAGTATATAGATGTGAAGACAACATTCTTACATGGAGATATCGAAGAATAAATCTACATGAAGCAAGAAGAAGGGTTCATAGTAAAGGGAAAGAAAGAGTTGGTATGTAAACTAAAGAAATCCCTTTACAATCTAAAGCAATCTCCAAGGATGTGGTACTAAAAGTTTGACACATATGTACTTGGATTTGGGTTTATAAGAAGCAAGGTTAATCACTATGTATACTCCAAATAGATTGGTGAGCACGTCATTAACATAGTATTGTATGATGGTGACATGTTTCTCATTGGGAACAACAAATATGTTATAAAGGAAGTGAAGTCTCAGTTGTCCTCTAAATTTGACATGAAGGATATCGGTGCTCCAAACTTCATTCTGGGAATGGAGATAAGAAGAGATTGTGTAAATAGGAAGATATGGTTAAATTAAAGAAAATATGTTGAGATGGTACTATAGATATTTAACATACAGGAAATTAAGTTGATTAAGGTTCCTATTCATGTAGGTGTAAATTTATCTATAGAGCAGTGTCCCAAGACACATGAAGAGTAATAATATATGTCACAAGTTCCATATGCTAGTGGAGTTGGAATTTCAATGTATGCAATGGTCTATATTATACCAGACATGCTCTTGCAATGGGAGTTTTAAGTAGATATATGTCCAAACCAAGGAAAGAGCATCGGATAGCTGTAAAGAGGGTCTTCAGAAACTTATGATGTGGCACCACAGATGCAATATGCTACCAAGGAATACCTATACCATACAAAGTAGTAGATGTACATGGATTTTTTTTGTGCCTATTGGGATGGAGATCTTGATTGCAGAATATCTACAATTGGGTACATGTGTTTAACCTATTTGGAGGAGTTATCAGTTGGATGAACAAGAGATAGGTTGTAGTTGCACTCTCAACTACAAAATTTGAATACATGGAAGAAACACATGCCAACAAAGAAGCAGTATGGTTGCAAATATTGTCTTCAAGCATTGGATTTGTACATAAATTTGTATAGCCAAAGTGCAATATTCTTGGCAAAGAACCCTACTTATCATGATAAGACAAATCATATTGATGTGCAATATTGCTTTGTGAGAGATATGGTTGAAGACAAGAAGGTGTTGCAAGAGAAGGTTGACACCTTGAAAAATGTTGTAGACTCATTAACAAAGTTTTTCAATATAGATAAGTTCTCTTGGTGTAGAGAAACTATGGACATTGATTCCTTGAACCTATGAATTTATGAGTGCATGACTCATTGTTATGCAAAGAAAAGAACAATTGGGAGAATGTTGGGTATATGTTATATTATTTGGATGTGCATGTGTAGGGGAGGTGTGCCTATCAGCGATGTGTCTGACGATCCCTCTCAACACCTTCACAAAAATAGTCATTAGGCCATTTCTAACGCGAGTGCAAGTGAGCCAAACATTTTGGGTTGCTTTTGGATATTTTGAGGAATTTTCTAAAAATGTGTAATTTAATCTTGTTTAAGGGATTGGAGTCTATTTTCTAATCCGGTTTAAGGATTAGCGTATTGGATGTTGTTGAATACCTATATTTTGTATTGTGAAGGATTCATTATGATAATAAGAAAATAGGAGGCATGGCTCTAAGGTTTGTTGGTTTTCTCGGTTAAGGGTTTCCACGGTAAATATTTGTGTTTATGTGTGAATGCTATGTTGTAATATTTGTTTTTCTTAAACAAATATGTATGCTTTTATTCTCTAGACAGGTTTAAAAGTTACAAGAATGAAACATGGGAAGCTTATTACTTTATGGAACATGTTGTCCACAAACCAAAAGACATGTCTATTTGAGGAAGGAGAAGTCTTTATTTTTCAAAATGGCCTCTTGTAGAATAAATCTTGGCAATATTTATATTGATAATATCTGAGAATTACATATACTATATTAATTTGTTTGTCTTTGAATTATAAATCGAATTTGACTATATCATGAAAGTAAATTCTCTCTTTCTCTGTCCAGTCACAATATTCCTTGACGGTGTATATGCTATTGAAAACTTCAGTTACATCATATACAATTTGTTGAATTCCTGGAACTCTAAAATGGACCTACTTGGTGAAAAGTTGGTCTCTCTTTCTTCTTACCATATACTTTCTCCAACCCCAAAATGCAAACCCTTAAGAAAGGATCGACTTCTCTTTCTGAGATAAAAATATTTTCTGAAAGGGTACATGCATATAAGGATCAACCGTTCCTTTTATGTCCAGTACCCATGCTCCTCGTATGGTTTAATGATCTTTAAGTGATGTCCATATTCACCTAAATTATATATGATATTATAAATTACCAAAACTCCACTATAAACCTACATGGGGATAAACTGGCAGACATTTCTCCTTGGCATCTACTTTCACCACCCCAAAACATAACAACTTGAGGAAAGAGTAGTCTCTCTTTCTCTGAGAAAATTTCTACTTTCCAAAAAACTGTATGAAGAAAATTTCCTATGAAATTTTTGGTTGAAGTATTGATATCCACTTTTCGCACCCCTAAAAAGAACCCCTTTAAGAAGGACCAATATCTCTTTCTCCTCACCATGTACTTTAACCACCCCAAAAAGGAACAACTTGAGGAAGGAGCAACTGTTCTTTCTTTGAGAAAATTTGTACTTTTCAGGAAATTGTATGAAGCATATTTCCTATGAAATTTGTGGTTAAAGTGTCGATGTCTAATTTCTGCATTCATAAATAGAACACCTTGAATAAGGAGCAGATTTTGTGTCTTCTGATCATCTACTTTCAAGACCCCAAAATAGAACAACTTGGGGAAAGAACGGGTACTCGTTCTCTAAGAAAATTTGTATTTCCTACGAAACTATGTAAGCGAATTTCCTATCAAATTTGTGGTTAAAGTGATGATATCTACTTTATTTATACCTAAAAAATTCCTTTAATAAATAGTGACTGCTCTTTCTCCTCAACATCTGCTTTCACCACCCCAAAATAGAACAACTTGAGGAAAGAACAATCGCTCTTTCTCTAAGAAAATTTCCACTTGCCATCAAACATTTTGAAGCCAAATTTCTATGAATTTGTGGTTAAAGTGCCCATATCTATATTACACACCCCTTCAAAATAATCCCTGGAGGATGGAATAGATTCTCTTGAATCTCCTCAGCATCTATTTTCAACACCCCAAAACATAACAACTTAAGGAAAGAGCGGCTACTCTATCTCTGAGAAAATTTCGAATTGCCAGAAAACATTTTTGAGGAAACCTTTCTAACAAATTTGTGGTTAAATTGCCAATATATACTTTCCCCATCCCTAAAAAAGAACACCTGGAGGAAAGAATATAGGCTCTTTCTCCTTAGCATTTAAATTTGAGGGTTTTTTAGGTGGGTCCAACGGTTTTAGTTAACTAGAGTGGTTTTTTCCAAACCACGACTCCAATGGATTGGGAGTTTTATACAACATGTTTGTAAGGGAGTCACCACTAAAAAAATGTCATTTGTCCATTTTTTGTCATTTCTAACTCCTCGTCAAGACAATTTAATGTCACAACATTTTTTCAAGAAGTTGTCAACGTCCACCGTTGATCTACCGATGCACTTTTTGATAAGCTTGCTACCCTTTTTGTCTCATGAACATCTTATCAATGACCTATTAGTAAAAATTGTTGATATTGATATTCACTTTATTGATCATATATTCACTCTCTCTATCTCTTGAGTACTTTACCTGTGTAATATTCATCGCAACCATTGATCTAAAAACATATTGACGATTTTTTTGGTGGGTCCAACGGTTTCAGTTAACCGGTATGCTTTTGTCCAAAACACAACTCCCAATGATTTGGTGGTTTTATACAAAAATGTTTGGTGATTATTTACCTCTAAAAACATGTTATGTGTCCATTTTTTTGTGTATAACTCCTCATCGAGACAAATTAAAGTCATGACATTTCATCGAGGAGATATTAACCTCCAGCGTTGATCTATCAATGCACTTTTTATTAGATAACTACCCATTTTTATCTCATGAATATCTTTCTGGTGAGCTATTAATAATAACCGTTGATCTTGAGATTCACTTTATTGATCAGATATGCACTTTCAATCTATCTCCTAAGTACTTTACATGCACGCTATTCATCATGGCCATCAATCTAATAAAAAATCAACAGTTTGTTGTTACATTAAAGCTAGCACTCATATTCACCTTCTTGGTCACATGTCGTAACTTTTTTCTATGCCCTTCATTTTTTTTAGCTTCTTTTTGAAATAAAACTACCATTGTTAATGGCGTCAGGGTAGAAGTCTGAAATGAGGTGTAATGATGCCAACCCATAGTCCAGTTCAAATAGAAAAAGATATTTGGACTTGATACACATTCCCATTCACCATCATCATTTTATTCAAAATGTATCACACAATAGTTATCATGTCTACACCATTATTGTTGAGTAATTTTATTTATTCACCTACTATCTTCATGATAAATTATCTTATTCCATTTGGTATGTGTGTTGCCATGCACATGTATTTTTCCTCTTTATACAAGTAATAAATATTAACAATAACTACGTGGTACATGAATTTGTTATAATTTTGAAACTAATTAAATGTCATAAAATTATCTTAATCTACCATGCATGCATGCGGTCATGTAAGTGTGTCTTGTTTTCTAGTTTTAAAGGTTATAATTTTTAATCAACCATCGTTAAGATATTCATATTATCTCTAACAGGGGATGAAGAGAAACATACAGACATGAACATTGATGGTTATGATGACTAGAATCCCCAAAGTAACAAAAATGAAAGAACTAAAAGGGAACAAGAGGTAGAGAAAACAGTGGTGGAAAAAGAAGAGAGTGATGATCTCCCAAAATAATTAGCTGATATTTTAGAGAAACCACCAATCAGTAAGAATGTGCCACCTATTAGAGTTACCATTATCTCTCATTGGAGTTTTAGTTGCATCATATGCAATAAGCCCTCCCTATGGAGTACCAACACAGGTAAAACTAAATCTTCAAACTAAATGCATGAACATAACACAAAGAAATATGAATATGGTTAAATATCTCAGAGGAGAGGTGGGAGACCAAGATAATAGGTTACTAACTGTGGAATATAATAGAGCCAATACCCTAAGGATGGTGTTCTTAGAACCTAAGGACCCCTTTCCTATGTATTTTAGTGATTGGAGAGTAAATAAATATATAGTGGACTTCAAGCATTTCAATAAGATGGATAAAGTATACTTTTACAAACATACTAGTGACACGATGTGCAAAAATGTATCACACTTTATTGCCAATAAAAATAAGTTGATGACAACACTCCAAAATTTTGAGCAACTTTTAAAGGCAAAAAGGGTGATAAAGTGTAACTATCAAAGAAAAGAAGTTGACCATCAGAGAGCTACAGAGAAATATTGTAGATTTGGGAGTGGATCCAATAGAAATATCTCACTCCAATTCTCTCATGCACATTAATTGAATTACTGAATTCTTTCTTTAAACATCAATATGAATGCTTCCATTAAGTGCATGAGATTTGGGGTCAAGACACCTCATTTTTTTTGTTCCATCTGTTAATGTTTGAATGCATATCATTGAATTGCTCTAAAGTAAGGTTTTGTATCAAATATTCCTCCAATATTTCTGTCATTTGAGAGTTGTTAAAGAATACTAAATCTACATCTCATCCCAACCAATTAATCTCTAAATCGTTAATATTAAGACTCACCATACCCTGGGTCTCGTAAATTCATCCTAAGATATATAAGGGGTTAAAACATACTATTTCTAGAAGTTACCAAAGAAAATATTTATATTAAAATATGGAATCATGTGAACCTCTTATGACATAGAGGATATAGAAACTATAAGCTAGTTTACAAGCATTGACATGTTTGTATTGAGAAAGAAACAATAATAAAACAACACATACAACCAAATAGTGCATATTGATCATGTAATAGTTACATTATATTAAGCCGATAAATTTCATAAGGGTTGTAGCCGAACCAAACAGCGAGATAATTCAGTTGAGTTATCTTTCATCCCAATCATACAAAATGAATGGAAGACCCTTTACAAAATACGTCAATCAGATACTATCCTTCCTTACTTGCATTATTCTATTGTCCCTCTAAAATTAAATCCCTTACAAAATACCTTCCTATTCAAAAAGAGTAGAAGGGCCTTTGAAAAATATGACACAATCCTTCCGTTCTATTCTTATACTATCAATAGAAAACTAGAACTGGCAAACAAGGAAAACTAATAAAAAGGGAAAAACAAAAAATGATAAAATAAGAAATAAGAAATACTAGTGGGTGTGTCACATGGTTCCCTCAACCAATCTTCATATTTTTTGTCCCTGAAGGAGGCCTGTCAGCTAGAGGGGATTGTCAAGACCCTACCGAATTTGATGGGATCCTCTCATCATGACATTGAGATTGGTTGGTTGCGACGTGTTCGCTAAGGAGCACTTACATCATTCAGTTAGTTTGTCATTATAGCATGATAACTTGTGGTCGATGCTGTGGGTCAGTTGTTCACTTTGGGTTTCTAACTTGTTTTCTATTTTGTCCCCAATTCTCTTCTCCATGGATTCCAATTCCTATTTGTCACATTTTCCCTCGAGCTTCTGTAGAAGTTCTACTATCTGCTTTTCTAACTCCTCCACTCTTTCTCTATTCACATCACTTCCACTAGTCCCATCCAATAAGGACACAAATCCTACCATCCGTGATTATATAATAAAGAGATAGGCTTAAAGAACTTGAGTAGCAAAGCTTCCTATACGTGTTCTTGCCACTTAGTAGAGCACTAGTCAAAATCTGTTGGTTGCCTTGGTTTGAACCTTCAATACCCAAATGAGGAAGAGATCTAGTGGAGGGAAAAATCGTTGAATCCAAAGCTATGTTAAATAAAAAATTTCAACAAGCACTAAAAAACAGGGATGTATCTTATTTAGAAAACTTACTAGTAAAAATGAAAATAAAACCTAAACCCCTAGATACAAAGAAATCTCCAACATCACCGAAAATGATTTTGAAAGTACTTGAAAGAGAGGGTATATTAGATTGCGCGTGAGAGACATTACTCTTGTTGAGATTTGGATGTACGAATGGGACAGATTCATTGCTAGGGTTTTCACATATAATGATAATGTGATTGTGAATGACAATTACAAATCTAGACTAAAATTCATGCTCCAAAGATACCTGCCTACACGAAATCACGATTTTATCGAATAAAATATGTAACTTCATTAATTTTAGTTCGACGGATTCGACATAATGGCTGAAAATTAGGCGGTCTGTCATCACCTAATTTTGGAGTCAATCAAGCTTATTTTCACTTAGATCAAGATTCGATGCAAACTCACCTTATAATATTTTTTATCAATGTTTGAACAAATCCAATCACACCACTTGTGTACTTCTAGGTTTATGTTTTTGAAGAAAATATTTTTTTATAATAATACTTATATGTCGATTTCCTACTTTTTTCCAAATTTTCCAATGGGATATGGGTGGGATCAGAGCATGTCATTTAAAAAAACACACACAACATTGCTAATAATAAACATAGGCAAGCTTAGGCATAGAGTGCATGAGACATTCATCTTGCAATAGAGAAACATGAGATCAAAATCGTCTTGCATAGTAACTGTTCCTGACTCCAACAACTGTTTGTAAATAATTTCCCATAATTATAATGAAAATGAAATTAACATGACTGTGCAGAGGTGACAATATAAAATATCATCTAAATTATTGATAGGATGGACCATCATGTATCACGACTTGGAGGCATAGAAATGACGAGAGTTTTGCACCAATGAAACTTCAAGTGCACAGTTTCTTATCATATTGTGACAACATTAAGATTTTGGTATTTTTATTGTAACATTTTATTCTAGCTATCATGTTTATCTCTCTCTCAAGGATTGTTGAGGGTACCCTTTGGGCCCTATAAATTTCATCATATTTATGTAATTATATAGTTTAAAGGATAAATATTACATTAACGAATGAATAGTTGGAGCGGGTATAACCAGTCCAACCTCTCTTATGATGTATAAATACTTATCGAATATGAATACTAAGGTGGATTGGATGTCCCTTCCCACATATTTGTGTTAATGGTTATGTGTGTTTTATAATATTATGTTGAGTGTATGTTAGAAGCCCAACATTTGTCAATGTTGCCACTCCCATCTGGATTGGGTGATAGCATCAGCAAAAGGGAGTGACTCGAACCTAGAAGATAGCATGAAGAGAAAAGAAACCTGAAAGAAAACATAAATATGGCTCGTGCATGATGATGTTGCTCAAGAAAATGAAGAAAGAGTGGTGTTGTTAAATTTGTGATGTGTTATGTAAATAGTATGTTCACATGAACGCAAGATTGTCGTTGACCATTGGAGTATGGATCACTAATTGGATTCATACAGTCACTAATAACCAGGGCGATGATGTTCAAATATTTGATAAAATATTTGACGAAATAAAGTGGTAGCATTTATATAATTCAAGGCACTTAGACCCTCATGTGGAATAAATAGAGACCGGTAGCAATAAAAAGGTTTGACATGAAAATCAATTACAATGATTAGATTCCAAGCGGAAGTTGATCAAATTAGCTACAGACCCATTAATAAACATTTATTTTCTATGGAATACATGATGGATACCTTTATTTCTGGCACCTTTTTCAATCCAATGAACAAAATCATTCGTTAACCATAGCTCAACAAATCGATCAATTGCATATATCCATTGGATGACACTCGAGCCGACGATGGTGGATGAAGGTATTGGTCGAAGTTCCCATCATCTAGGAGACCCAAGCAGTGTAGGATTCTGTTAATACACTGACTGCATTATTTCATACCTACAACCACCAACCACCATGTCTTCACTGTCAACCAGCGTAGACCTGTCGAATAGCGAATTTGTGTATCAGTCGAGTAGACTTGTTCTTCAGAGCTACTAAGGTTGGTTGCTAAAAATCCTAATCAACTACCTGTATTTGATAGTACGACTTCATATTGGTTATATTTAATTGTTCAGAAGAGCATTGTTACAATGCAATTAAATCATCGAAAAAAATTAGTCAAAGAATTTTCTCACCCATCGACTGATTTCTAGTTAGTGTTGAAGCAAAAAGTATAATATGTGATCTCAACTTTAGGTTGAAGCAAAAATTATAATATGTGATCTCTAGATATGTGTGATGTGGGCGATTTTACAATCAAGTCTTAGTGTGGTCGACGTATAAATATGGTTGTGGTCAAGGTCAGTGTCACAGATCTCTAGTTTTGGTCGATCTGTAAAATAAGGAGGCGGGAATTACATCATTGTAGTCGATTCAATCAATTTATAAGTTATATATGTATCAACTTGGTTCGTCTATCAAAACATGTAATTGAGTCGACTAAGTCATGGTTCAACAAGTGACTCTCCTTTAAAATTTGAAGACGAGGAGGTGAAATGTGAGTCTCTTCTGAGGTAGGTGATCTCATCTAATATTGTAAATCAATTCAGTCTCTTACTGACCATTGTCTATCGAGTTGAGTCAATCAGGCCCATACCAGTCGATCTCGACCTCAATCAACAAGACATGTACCAAGTATACAATTTAAACTNATATGTTATAATTTTTTAATAACATAATACTATATATATATATATATATATATATATATATATATATATCATAATAATAATAACAAACAATAATAATATAATATTAATTAGTAAAAAGGTCTAACTCTTTATGAAGAGTTGTGTTCGACATCCTTTAAATAATTATATATGCGGGCAAGTCTATCTTGTAAAATATCATATCTTATTTATCAACTTTTATATCTATTCATGGATTATTTGTGTTTTCGAAAGTGGAAGTTCGAGAAGTTCCAGTAAAATAATTTTACTGTTATAGTGGTATCAAAGCCAATCCAAGGCTTCCTTGAATTAGATCATTGACCTTATCCAAAAGAAAGAGAGAAAGTTTAAAAAAGAAGTAAAAAAAGTTTTTAAAAAAACTAAAAGAAGTATAGAAACCGCACATCGTTTCTTAAAAAAACTATAAATGGTTTCTTTTCCAACAATAAACAACACATAATTTAATAAATTCAATATTACACAATAATATTTATATTATTAATATTGAATTTTTAAAATTCTATTTTTCGAAACTTCATATATATTAATTTATAATAATAACGTTTATTATTATAAAATTACTCAATCCCAAATCTTCAAAATATTTTTATTAATTATAATAACATTTATTATTATTATTATTATTATTATTATTATTATTGTAGATATAGTTATTAATTTAATAACTATTGGAAAAATAAAAACAAAACAAAAAACAAAAGGGATTAATAAATATTATATAATTATTATTTTGGAAAAATAAAGAAGAGAGGATATACCAAAAAGGGCAAAGTTGAAATTTCTCTAAGTACTAGATCGGGGATTATTACACTTTTGTACCTACTTATTGTTGAATAAAAGAAGACAATTGAAGCAAAGTCGTAATCGCAACCATGGAAAACACATATTACAAGCAACATTTGAAGAGTTGGAGCAATATAAGGTGACCAATAAGTTGAGGTTAAGATGAATGATTTGTTAAAATCAATAAGATACGATGAAAATTGTCGCTTAAAAAATTAAAATCGATAGCTACAACTAACCAGAAGAGATATCGAGAAAATATTATCTAATAAGGATAAAGAAATATCTTGTTTAGAAGTTCACAATCAAAACTTAGAAGACCATATCAGAAAGTCAAAAAAAATGACAAATCACCATATGGAAGCAATAATGAATTGGAAAAAGAAATAATGCATCTAAACAAACTCATCATGAACAAAGATATTGAATTGGTGCAAGTCCGCAGAACATTAGAAATTCAAGAGCAAGAGATAGGTCAACTTCAACAACAAATTAGTGAACTCCAGCAAAAGGAGAATGACACTAAAAAAATGAACAAATTTGAGATTGCAGTTGTCAAAAGAACATTATCAAATAACACTGAAGAAATTTTCAGATTAAAGAACCTTAACAAGACGTTAGTCAAAAAAATTAGGAAGTTGAAAAATAGTCGAAAGGCAGAACACTCTACTGAAGACATTGAAGGAAAAATTTTAGACAAGCAGGAAGAAAATACCTACATTAGAAATCATAATGAAGATCTTAAGGAGAAACTTAAGAAGTCCGAAGATGACAAAAAATCGCAAGTAGAATTGATTTAAAAGTTTAAATATGATAACATACAATTAGAAAACAAGTTGGAAAAAGTATAGAACGAAACATTAAAAACTCAAGGAACGAAAATACAACATCCAAACCAGATCAATGCTCAAAAGACGACACTCGTGAAAGAATATAACATTGTGAAAATTCCCTATCGACACCCCAACCATATAAATCGGTATCCTAGAAAGTGGGAACTGTCGAAAGATAATGGTACTAGTGTAATCAAATCTCCTAACGATATATCAGTAGGGAATCCCAACAATCAGCAACAAATCAATTTGGGATGGAGTGATCCATGAACATATCATACGATATGCTTTACACTTATAAGTTTGTATCGACATGTTTCATCAGCTATGACATCACAAGGAATGATGTGATCACATTATAAGGATTTGAGGACAAAACCTTTCTAAGAGAGAGGAAATATTTTATAAAAAATATAACATAATACAATATATATATATATATCATCATGATAATAACAACAAACAATAATAATAGAATAATGTAATATTAATTATCGAAAAGGTGTAACACTTTATGAAGAGTTGCGTTAGACACCCTTTAAATAATTATATATACAGGCAAGTCTATCTTGTAAAAAATCATATCTTATTTATCAAGTTTTATATCTATTCATAGATTAATTGTATTTTTGAAAGTGGAAGTTCGAGAATTTCCAGTAAATGGATTTTCACTGATTTTGACGGGTGGACTATATACATAATAATAATAACAACAACAACAAACAATAATAATATAATAATCTAATATTAATTAGTGAAAAGGTGTAACTCTTTATGAAGAGTTGTGTTAGACACCCTTTAAATAATTATATATACTGGCAAGTCTATCTTGTAAAATATCATATCTTATTTATCAAATTTTATGTCTATTAAGGGATTATTTGTATTTTCTAAAGTGGAAGTTCGAGAAGTTCCGGTAAAAGAATTTTACCATTACAATGGTATCACAGCCAATCCAAGGCTTCCTTAAATTAGGTCTTTAACCTTAGCCAAAAGAAAGAGAGAAAGTTATAAATAAATAAAAGTTTAAGAAAAAACTAAAAGAAGTATAAAAACTGCAAATTGTTTCTTAAAAAAACTATACATGGTTTCTTTTCCAACAATAAACAACACATAATTTAATAAATTCAATATTACACAACAATATTCATATTATTAATATTGAATTTTTAAAATTCTATTTTTCCAAACTTTGTATATATTAATTTATAATAATAACGCTCATTATTATAAAATTACTCAATCCCAAATCTTTAAAATATTGTGACTAATTATAACTAGCATAGATCTATTTTAAACCCAGATCTATCAAGCACCGAGAGGGATCCAATTTTTTGAGATGTAAAATTTTTTACCATTTGGATCCCTCTGGGTAATTGATAGATCTTAGTTTAAAATGGATCTATGTTAGTTTAATTATTATTATTTTTTATTTAAATGTATATGTAATTTATATTTTTTATTTTTTTTAATATTTTTTATTCATGTGGGCTTGCATAACGTGACTAACCTGACAGGATCTTCCCCATACTGGGCTAAAGAGCACCTCGCTTCTCTCGGTGCAATAACATATATTATTATTATTATTATTATTATTATTATAGATATAGTTATTAATTTTAATATCTATTGGAAAAAAGGGGAAAAAAACAAAAAAAGGGATTAATAAATATTATATAATTATTATTTTGGAAAAATAAAGAAGAGAGGAAATAACAAAAAGGGCAAAGTCGAAATTTATCTAAGTGCCAGATTGGATATTATTATACTTTTGTACCTACTTATTGTCGAATAAAAGAAGATACATAACGAAACATTAAAAACTCAAGGAATGAAAATACAACATCCAACACAGACCAATGCTCAAAAGACGACACTCGTGAAAGAAAATAACATTGAAAATTCCTTGTCAACACCCCAACCATATAAACTGGTATCCTAAAAAGTGGGAATTGTTGAAAGATAATGGAACTAATGTAATCAAAGCTCCTGACAACAGATCAGTAGGGAATCCCAACAATTAGCAACAAATCAATTTGGGATGGATTGATCCGTCAACATATCATAAGTTATGCTCTACACTTAGAAGTTCGTATTAACATGTTTCGTCATCTACGACGTCACAAGGAACGATGCGATCACATTATAAGGCTTTGAAGGAAAATCCTTTCTAAGAGAGGGGAAATGTTTTATAAAAAATATAACATAATACTATATATATATATATAATAACAACAAACAATAATAATATAATATTATAATATTAATTAGTGAAAAGGTGTAACTCTTTATGAAGAGTTGCGTTAGACACCCTTCAAATAATTATATATATGGAAAAGTATATCTTGTAAAATATCATATCTTATTTATCAACTTTTATATCTATTCATTGATTAATTGTATTTTCGAAAGTGGAAGTTCGAGAAGTTCCAGTAAATGAATTTTGACCGATATAACATAATACTATATATATATATATAACAACAACAAACAATAATAATATCATAATAATTAGTGAAAAGGTGTAACTCTTTTTGAAGAGTTGCGTTAGACACCTTTAAATAATTATATATACCTGGAAGTCTATCTTGTAAAATATCATATCATATTTATCATTTTTTTATATCTATTCATGGATTATTTGTATTTTCGAAAGTGGAAGTTCGATAAGTTCCAGTAAATGGATTTTTACCGTTACAGAATACATTCAAGCAGAAGTTATCTCACCCTACACAGCTTGATCTTAACACCAAATGATGACATAAAGAACAACTGAATAGATCATGCCCCCCAGTGCACAAATGCAGAAGTACTTCTTGGATGGCAATTGCGAAAGTGGAAGGAAGAGATATGGGGTATAGAGAGACAGCCAAAAGACCGTAGTTCTAAGCCGATAGAGATGAATGTCAACCAGATGATTAAAAGGGTGAGGCGTCACCGATTGTTACTTGATTGTAGACAGATCCTGAAGAATTGCATCATGTTTGTTTACTTCTTACTTGTTCGAGTTGGGGATGAAGCAAAGTTTTGTGAGTGGGGGAGATGTGGAGGGTACCCTTTGGGCCCTATAAATGTCATCATATTTATGTAATTATATAGTTTAAAGAATAATTGTAACATTAACGAATGAGTAGTTGGAGCAGATATAACCGCTCCAACCTCTCTCATGATGAATAAATAGTTATCGAAGATGAATACTAAGGCAGATTGGATGTCCCTTCCCACATATTTGTGTTAATGTTTATGTGTTTGTTATAATATTTTGTTGTGTATGTTGGAATTTTGGCCTTCCAACACTAGCCACCATGATAGAAACTTGATAGTAATGAATTTAGGTTATGTCATAACTACATGGGAGATCATGCAAGTGGACTTCTCATCTTTCAAATGTGTTATTTTTAGGTGCAAGTGATGGGTTACCTTCAACTAGAGTAATTTAAAGGAATATCATGATAGTGAGATACTATATATCACCTCTAAAAGGATGTGGGATTAAATGAAGGAGCCTTATGTTTTCCCAAAACATTACAACCAAATGTTTTTCTTTTACCCAAATGTGTTGGATAGGGATTAATGGTTCATACTAAGATATGAGCCAAGATCATAACAACCTTTTGAGAACACAAATATTATAATTCCAAGCAAGGAAGATAATCAAGGTGATGGCAACGAGGAGTGATATGTACATTTTTTTTTCAAAATGTATATTATGGATGTGTCATTTTATTATGGTTATCTATAATTGGCTCATTAATGATATTTAATTCATTTTATGATGTTGGATATGGAAAGTAAACAACCATTTACAACCATTGTGTTGAAAAATAAATTAAATTGTTTGGGAACTTCAAGCTCTTTAATGAATTATAATTCATTTTGATTGTAATATTTGCATGTTATTTCTTCGGGATGTTACATAAAATGTGTTTTTGATATATTTTTATTGACATGCATTAAAGCAATAAAAGGGTTTTTATGTGTGCATGCATCTTTGTTTTTATGTTAGAACCTATTAGGTACTATTAGGTATTAGACTAGAGAAAAGGCATATTTTATGTGCTTCTGCATATAAAAGAATCAATATGTGTTTGATGCATACTTAACAAGATGCACTAAAGACTTAGATGTCTTAAATGTTATGTTACAACTAAAAAACTTTAAATGCATTATACACGGCAATATGGTTGAAATGTGTACATTGGATAATGCTTATAAATATAGCAATTGAATGAATAAAATATCAAAGTCAACATCAAAATCAAAGTTATTAAGATGAGAAATTTTCAATTTTATTTATTAATATTAACCACTTGGCACATTTACTTTAATTATGGAGAGACATAATTAATCTTAATGTAGTAAATTCCTTCTTTTTCATTAAAATAATAACATAGATAACCGTGGTTAATAAATCCCTTCACTTTTATTAAAATAATATATTAGATAAATATTTTAACATTTTTTTAAAGATTTGTTTAAATCAAATTATTTATTTTTCCATTAAATACATATTCCAAGGAAACTCATTGAGTACTTCCTTCATTTGGAGGATGTCTCTGAAGATATTTTGAATTTTGCATAATCTCAAGGTATTTTCAACATATGTCTCAAGGCCATCACAACAATGTTTTCATTAAAAGGTATATATGTTATTTGCAATATTTAAATTTGGGAGAGGAGGATGACAATCATTCCTCCTAACCACCCAAGATAGACCCAATTGGCACTCTTAATAACAACTTTCCTCTCATCCACTCAAACTACACCCAATTGACCTGTCAATTAATCTATTAAATGTGTTAAATATTTTTGATAGCTTAGAAATCATTAACATATACAATGAAATATATAAATCAAATAATATAGACATCAACCTAATATGAAAAGATATAATATACATGAACAAGAATTAAAAAAAAATCAATATATATGTCAAATATACATCTCAAATATATTAGTATGGCATCTCAACTTTAAATAAGTGATAAATTTCAAATTTAATTAGAAAAATAGAGAAATCAATAGTAATATAAACCATTGACTTATACAAGTCAATTTATAAATTGAACAACATCAACATCACCGTGATATGAAAATAAATGATAAAAATGAACAACGATATCAAAATCAATTTATATGTTAGGTATACATCTGAAATATGTCAAATATAGCATCTCAAATTTAGAAACAAAGAAATCATTAATAATATAATCATTGACATATACAATACATATTATAAATCAAACAACATCAACATCAACATAATATACATTAATTGTACTATCCAAATCAATATATGTGTTAGAGATGTTGATGTATTTGTAACTTTAGAATGTATTCACTTGTATATCTTATATTGTACCCCAATATTCCTATCTGGAGTATCATTTGTATTTCATTGTACCTCGATGTTCCTATCAGGAGAGTCATTAATATAATAAATTCATGTAAAGTCAATAAGGTTAAACCTCCTTGTTGATCGGGGGTTAAAGTCTCCGCAGTTGTGGGGCACTAGGGTTGTTAGACTCTCCTAGAGAAGTCAGCCCTGGTGAGTTAATGTAAGTCGGGTCATTAGTACTCTAGTTGTGGTTACTCGACCCTACATAATAGAGTCAAATATTAAGTGAACGAAATAATATAAATAGAGATTGAGCCTCTCTATTTATTACACACATACACTCACTCAACTGAGGCACATGAGAGAGAGGAGAAGCTCTCTCATGTGAGAGAGAGAGAGAACAATTGTTGGAGATATTGTTTTCTATCTTTGGGTTTTACTACTGCCATTGGTGCTCATTCTATCTCTGAGGAAGTTGCAGGGTTTTCTCCTTTATGGTTTCCCTGAGGAAAATCTTTGTCTCTTGTCTCTTGTGATTATTGTTGTGCATGTTATTCTCTCATATAAGATCCTAATATCATATGGCTTAAATGATAAAAATCTAACATGGTATCAAAGCTAACCTGAGAAAAAGACACTGTGCAAATGCAGAAGCTAGGGGTTCTTATGTTTTGGGTCTCTCTCTACAATCCATCAGCAAAAGGAGGCTAGGCTAACTCTCCATTGAAGGGCGCATCTTTCTGTCCAAGCAGAATTTGATTCCAGGCATTTTCAGTTTTGTTGTGGGAAATTAGGGCTTTTTACGAAAGAGGAATTTTTTAGTGAGCCTGGCATAGGGTTTCTCTCATCATAAAAATCGAATTTTAGAGACTAAGTTTGAATTTTTTGGTTGAGTAAAACTATGGAAAAGTCAAACCTTTGTTTGACCTCTGGCCTGAAAAACCATAAAATACTAAAAATGGTAGTTTTGGTACATTCACTATATCTCGGGATTGAATAAGTCTTAGGGGCCAAAACTTTCACAAATTGAATATAAAATCTTGATGTACCCTGTGTAAAAATTTCAGCCTCATATTCGCTATATTCTGGGAGATATGATTCCTCCAAATCAGGGTTCCATCCATTTCCAAGATTCATACCTAAACAAGACACCTAGGGATAATTGCTATATCTCGGGCTACGAAGGTCCAAATTAAATTTCACGAGACTTTCCAGATAGGGCACATACTATAATTTTTTTGGTAAATGTTTGATACCATGATGATGAAATAGTGACACGTGTCAGTCCATACAACTTTGCTATGTTGAACAGTCCTGAAACAAGTCACCTTGGGAAAACTCTAATAAGTCCCAATTGGAGAAACCAATTCTGGTCAAATATGTGGTGTTGAAAGGGGGATAGGTGAGGCTACCTCAGTGTGAAGTTTCAAACATAGAGGAGTATTAATTTCAAAGATAATGCGGAAATAATATCAGGCATTTCTGTAGAAGAATTTGGAAAACTAGGGCTTCCTGTTTCAGGAGCTTCTCAATTGTTTTCAGAAAAGGAGTACATTAGACAGCTTTCCTTGAAGAGGGGCATATTTATATCCAATCAAATAATAAAGATTCCAAGTTTTGAAAATTAGGGTTTCTCTAACAAACCCTAGATCATACAACTCCAGAACCAGGACGAACACCTCAAATCGATAAGATCTAATCTTTTTCTATTTACATTTAAGGTTCTCATTTCAAAATGACTAATCACACCAGCTTGATGACAAGCTTGGTGAAAATGACAACTTCCAAGTATGGAAGTATAATTTTTCACTGGTTCTTGAAGAAAATAAATTGGACACCTACATAAGTGGAGAGGTTCTAGTTCCAGAGGGAGATGAGGCTAAAGCCTTACATAAGAAGAACTTGGTCAAGGCCAACAGGATCACCTTATACGACATGCGTCTTCCCTAAAGACACCTAAAGATATGTTTGATTCCTTAACCAAGCTATGTTGAAGAGAAGAATATAAATCGGAATAAGTATAGGAACTTCGTGATCCTTGAAGAAATTGAATTGGATTAGTATTTCAGTAAGAAAGATCTAGGAGCTAGAGGGAGATGAGGCCAAGGCTTGAGCCAAGAGAATCATTGCAGATTCTATTAAAGATCATCTCATCGTTCATGTGTCATCCTTGAAGACACCAAAAGGAAGTGTTCGATGCTATGACGAAGCAATCGAAGAAGAATAAGATATTGCGATAACCACCTTGATTGGCCTCCTAGGATCATGGGATTCATTTATTCAAGGAATGTGTGCCAAAAAGAAGTAACTACTTTCAGCAGACTCTAGGAATAGGACACACAAGATGAAGCTCAAAAGAGAAGATGGGAGCAACTGAAGATCAAGCGCTCACTATTCAAAGAAGATCCCTCAAGCAATGAGGAATATGAAGAACTCAATTCTTGAAGAACCTATTATCCATCTTAATCATTTGGATAAGAAATGATGTTGTTATGAATGATGAAGGTGATGAAGCCGAAGGCTCAAGAAGGAGTCTACCGACGAAACAAATAAAAGATAAGTATTCAATTGTCATTTCATAATATTGTTTTGTTATGCATTTGATTATATTCAGTTGATGTGTTATGCATGATAGAATGTTTGCATTAATGACAGTATACTACCTATATGCATGTGATGGGTAAGTAGCTCATACAACTCTCCATCACTACCTATCTAAAATGAAGCCTCTTTGCTGACGTATTGGATTAGTGCATAATCTTAATGATGTCATGGTAGAGATGGAAGGAATCTAGAAAGTTTTCATGAGATATGGATGAATGTTGTATTGGATAAAATAGTTGCATGATCATATATTTATGCATAATAATTTTCCATTATGAATAGGCCTTATGAAATGTTTCTAACCATACAACTGGTGCATTTGACTGGTAGGAAAGATTGCGTACAATCACCTACAAGAAAAGAAGGATGAGACTTGTTCTGAAGAAGAAGTGACAACAGTTCAAGAAAGAATCCAAGATGAAGAATAATATGAAGATACTTTCAAATAAAGAAAGAGGCCTCAAACACACTCTAGTTATGTAACACTGTTGAGTGACATCATTGATGCAGATTCTTCCATCTATGAAGAAGTAGCCAAGAAGAAAGGGAAGGAGAGTACCAATTCAAGAAGAATGATGTATAGGATGCAATATCTACAAGTTCCATCATGCAGTAGATGGCGACATCGTGGGATACAAGGAAAGATTCATAGCACGAGGCTTCTCACGGAAAGAAGACATAGACTACGAAAAGACATTTGCAGCCACTAGAAAGACACATGACAGGAAGAATCATGTGTCCAAATGAAAGAAGGCCTTGTATGAGCTCAGAAGGCACCCATGGGATAACACATACATGAGGAGCTTGAAGATCACTTAGAGTGATGAAGATATTAACATTTTCTACAAATTTGAATATGAAATACTATATAGGATGACAAGCTCACAGATGGGTGTGAGGAGAATGTTTTCAAGATAGAGGATCTTGGTATCCAGTGACCCTAGATGGATACATATAATATTAGTAGAAAATGAAGCTACTTGTCACTCTAGTACATAATGTTTCAATGCATAAAGTACGAAAGGCAAAGGGAGAATGATGCTCTGCTTCAAAGGGAGTGACTATAAAAGATCCTGAGGTTCGACATGGTATGACATGATGGACAGATTACTGATGACTCTAGGATTTATTGAGAGTAAAGAAAATTCCAACCTTTACATCAAGGTTGAAGGTGGAAGACCAGTGACACTCCTATTATATGTTGATGACTTGGTCCTGACAGAAAAAAGGAACTCATTAAAGTTGCAAGAAAGAGACTTGCTGCTGAGTTCAAGATGAAGGAATTGGATATGATGCACAACTTTCTAGGCATGGAGGTGTGGCAGAATCCAGATGGAATCTCCCTAGGACAAGGGAAGTATGCAGTAAATATTCTAAAGAGGTTCAGGATTACGAACTGCAAGGCCATGACCACACCTATGGCATCAAACCTAAAGCTATTGAGTGTTGCTTCATTAGATTCGATTGATGCCACAATGTATCGTCAAATGATTTGTTCCTTGATGTGCCTGATGAATACGAGACCAAATATTTGCTTTGCTATGAACACATTAAGACATGTTCACCTGATGGTTGCAAAGCATGCAGTGAAGTACCTAAAGGGAAAATTTGATTATGGGCTCAAGTATGATATGAATCAGAAGATTAACTTGGAGGGTTATGTGGATTCAGATTGGGCACGCAATGCCATTGATCGGTAAAGAACTTTGAGGTGTTTCTTCAATATGAGATCAGGTGTGACCTCTTGGTTTAGCAGGAAGGAGTCCAGCATGGCGCTGATAGAGGAGCAGTGAAGCTCTAGTGTGTGATCCAGATCGAGATCTCTCAAAAGAGAGAGTTCTAGAATAGCAGGTGAGAAATGTTGTCTGAGCATAAATCCTGGCGAAGCTCATAGGTTGCTCGGATGTAAACGGTCCTGTAGGTTGTCCTCGAATGTAATCAGTTCTGGCGAATCTTGCAAGTTATCCTTGGATGTAATCAGCCCTGATGTGATTCTATGCTATAAATTGCTAGAGTGAAGTTTGAGTACTTTAGGGAGAAGCTTGGTGTTCTCCAGATCGAGCTTCCTGTCAAGGGGAAGTGATGAGTCTGTGAGCCCTTCCGACATGGTGGCAAGCCAGGCCTCCCATGGTCAGATGTAATCGTTGATCCCTTCTGACATGGTGGTAGGAAAGGCCTCCCATGGTCAGATATAAGCACTAATACCTTCTGAAATGGTGGTAGGTGGGGCCTCCCATGGTTAGATGTAAGTGTTGTGCCTTTATGACATGGTGGTAGGAAGGGCCTCCTATGGTCAAATATAAGTGTTGAGCCTTTCTGACATGGTGGTAGGCGGGGCCACCCATGGTCAGCTATAAGTGTTGTGCCTTTATAACATGGTGGTAATATTGGTTCCTCCCATGGTCAGATGTGAGTGTTGAGTACTACATCCAGCATGAAAAAGGGTTGGCTCTATAGTGGAAATACTTGCGAGGGGCAAGGTGTTGCATCCAGTATGAAAAAGGACTAGATCTATAGGGGAAATCCTTGTGAGAGGCAAGGTACTGCATCCAGTATGAAAAAGGGTTGGCTCTGTAGTGGAAATCCTTGTAGAGGCAAGGTGTTGCATCCAGTATGAAAAAAGACTAGCTCTGTAGGGGAAATCCTTGCAAGAGGCAAAGTGTTGCATCCAGTATAAAAAAGGAATGGCTCTATAGGGGAAATACTTGCGAGAGGCAAGGTGTTACATCCCGTATGAAAAAGGACTGGCTCTGTAGGGGAAATCCTTGCAAGAGGCAAGGTGTTGCATCCAGTATGAAAAAGGACTGGATATGTAGGGGAAATCCTTGTGAGAGGCACGGTGCTACATCCAGTATGAAAAAGGATTGCCTCTGTAGGGGAAGTCCTTACAAGGCAAGGCAATACATCCAGCATGAAAAAGGGTTGGCTCTGTCGATGAAGACCTACATGGAGGCTAGGCCTACAACCAGCATGAAAAAGGGTTGGCTCTATAGAACTTCCTAGGACGAGAAGAATTGAGAGATACCACCTTTGATCAAGATAGAGGAAGTAGTGATGATGTTGATCCAATGATGATCCAGACTTGTTGTTGATCCAGTGATGATCTAGACTTGATGTTGATCCAGTGATGATCTGGCTTTGACGATGATCCAGTGATGATTCAACTTTGATGATGATCCTGAGAAGAAGACTTGTGCTGATGAATTGTGTCAAGAGAATACCTTTCTAGTTAAGAGGGATTGTTGATGTATTTGTAACTTTGGAATGTATTCACTTGTATATCTTATATTGTACCCCGATGTTCCTATCGATCGAATCATTTGTATTTCATTGTACCTCGATGTTCCTATCAAGAGAGTCATTAATATAATAAAGTCATGTAAAGTCAATAAGGTTAACCCTCCTTGTTGATCGGGGGTTAAAGTACCTACAGATGTGGGGCACTGGGGTTGTTAGACTCTCCTAGAGAAGTTGGCCCTAGTGATTTAATGCAAGCCGGGTCATTAGTACCCTAGTTGTGGTTACTCGAGCCTACATAACATAGTCAAATATTAATTGAACGAAAGAATATAAATAGAAAGAGAGCCTCTCTATTTATTACACACATACACTCACTCAACTGGGTGTAACAAACATAAAATAAATATAATAATTAAATAATTAATAATAAACATAATTAAGATGAAAGGACATGTCCTTTCATTCACAATTCCCAAGCCCTATTTAATAGGCAGGTTATCAACCATTGTAATCATCTTTTATCATCTATCCTATCACCAATACAATACATTATTTATTACAGCTTATTCGATATTCCAAATATTTTGGTAATCTTTGCATGAGCGGGTAATTATTAGCTTCATGTGATATCAGAGCCAGCCCTTTCTCAGGATTGTGCTCATTTTGGATTTTAGCCAAAATTTCAAATTTTATTTGAGTAATTTCAGAGTTTCTCTGTACACTTGGTCTTGACCTGTCTTGGCTTCTATCCATTTTCAAATTTCAAATTGACAAAATAAAATTTTAAAAAAATATATATTTATTAATTAAAAAAAATTCTTTGAATAAATATCTGTTACAAATCTGAAGAATACTGTTGCAAATTTGAAAAAAAAAAATCAGTACTATGTGGAGACTAAAAGAACAGCTGTTTAAATTTCAAAAATACAATTGGAGGAAGATTACTCTGCTGCAGGTTGAAGTTCTTGGCCTTGACTGCCATAATTGAAGTTTGTGAAAGAAACTAATCTGCTGTCATAGAAAAAGAAATAATATCAAATTTCAGAATTTTTGTTGAAAAACAAAAAGTGGAATCACTGTTGAAAATTAAATCTTACCCAGCTCTCTCCGCCATACCCAAATATGTCTGCCATCCGCGTTCTCCACCATTCTATGCATCTTCTCCACATGTTGCCTTCCACCTTCATCAACATTTTCCCCCACTAACCCCGCGCTCCACCGCTGCTCTATTCCCTTCCCATCTCCACATCCACACCAGCCACTCCTCCACCTCGCTACACCTCACTTCCAGCTCCCACGCGCATGGTCTCCTCCAACGCATCCATTCCACCCACCGTTCTACACGTACACCCTTCCTTCCCTGCGAGTCAACTCTCCCTTCTCCGCATCTTCACGCCGCCATCCTTCACCTCCTCCACCCTTCACCACATCTTCACCTCCTACCACCCCTCCATCTTCATGCCGACCTGCACCAAAAAAATAAAAATAAAAAAATAAAATATTATAATATGATATAATATTTCAAAAAAAACAAAAAAAAATAGTATTATAATATAATATTATAATATAGTTATAATATATTATATTTAAAGTTTCCAAAAGACTCAAACCTTCTACTTTGATAACCCATTTTATTTTTAAAGTCGATTTCACTATTAATAACGGGAATATATCAAATCGTTGAATCATATATGCTTTACATTTTAGTGGAAGGAAGGAAATAAAAGAAATGCGTGGAACATATTCTAAACTGGTTTTTAAATCAAATGATATATATATATATACATCAATTATTCAAGGAGCTTCCAAAGTATAGTTGGAGAGATATTGTATAGAGTGGAAAGTGATCATAAAAGTGAAACTGAAGAGTTGAGAAGGATTATTATATTTTAAAAATGTATACATATAATTTTTAGGAAAAAAAGGGGTTATTTAACCTAACAAAGAAGAACAATTATTGTTAAAGAAATAGTCAAAAGAAAACAAAATAAAAATAAAAAATCGAAGACCATCATCATTTAGTGTGGAAGAAATCAGAGATCATGGAATCTGGTTTACGACTACAAATAGAGAAATTAGAAGCCAAGTTAAAACGTTATCGAAGAGACGATGAAGAGTTACGGGACATAAATACGAAATTGGAAATGTTGATTAAATTACATAAGATGCAAAAAGAGCGCAAGGAACAAAAAAAAATCGACCAGAAAAATCTTATAGAAAATTTGTCTGCCCAAATTGAGAAATTAAAAGACGAAAGTGAGCTCGATCAGAAAGAAAAAAATCAAGATATAAAGAAAGAAATAAGTGATTACGAAGCAGAAATAATACACTTGAACAAAATCATTAACGACAAAGATGAAGAACTGACGCACATACGACAAAGATTAACATATCAAGAATCAGTGGTCAACTAGTATCGACAACAGATAAAATTTCTTCAACAACAAAATAGCGACTCTAAAAAAGAACACAAGCTGGAGAATGCAAAGAGTAATAAAACAATATCCCACAATTCAGATTAAGAAATCATAACAAAACATTGATTACAAAAATCAAAAAATTGAAAAACGGTAACAAGAGAGAACACTCCGGTGAAGACCTCGAAGGAAAAATACTGGAAAAGAAAGAAGAAAACCAGTGCCTAAATAATCGTAATCAGGAACTACAAAATCAGATCAAGGAGTTAGAAATTGAAAAAAAATTGCAAGATGAAAGAATCGAAAAGATTCAAAATCATAAACAATCTATTGGAGAACCAAGAAGCACAATCCAGGTTAATGCATCCAAAAATCAAATCGAGGAAGTGAAGACAGTCCTCGCCGCAGTCCAAAAGAAAGAAGAACAAACAACACGTACACCTTATAGACATCCTAATTATAATCGTCATTTTGACCAACGACAGGGTCAAACTGAATATTCACAGAAGACTTATGTGGACATACGAAGATATCGACATACTAAGCAACGATTGAGATGAATTGTCCCACAAAAAGATCTCAGAGCTCCGATAAAAATAGATCTGGGATTGACCACAGTAGATATGATGTGACAATTCTCCTAGGGAATCTGTAATTTGTATTAGCTCATCTCCTCAAATGTTGCAATACAAAAGGGAAACAACTCCGAGACGACAGATTAAAATACATCAGACATTAATGTCAAATACATATTTGAGGACAAAGATTCCCTTAAGGGGAAGGAAATGTAACAAACATCAAATAAATATAATAATTAAATAATTAATAATAACCATAATTAAGATGAAAGGACATGACCTTTCATTCACAATTCCCAAGCCCTATTTAATAGGTGGGTTATCAACCATTGTAATCATCTTTTATCATCTATCCTATCACCAATACAATACATTATTTATTGTGGCTTATTCGATATTCCAAATATTTTGGTAATCTTTGTATGAGCGGATAATTATTCGCTTCACTGGGGCACATGAGTGAGAGAGGAGAAGCTCTCGCAAGTGAGAGAGAGAGAACAATTGTTGGAGATCATGTTTTCTGTCTTTGGGTTTTACTGTTGCCATTGGTGCTCATTCTATTTCTGAGGAAATTGTGGGGTTTTCTCTTTTATGGTTTCCCTGAGGAAAAAAAATTTGTCTCTTATCTCTTGTGATTATTGTTGTGCATGTTATTCTCTCAGATAAGATCCTAAGATCATATGGCTTAAATGATAAAAATCTAACAAGAGATACATCTCAAATATGTCAAATATAGCATCTCAAATTTAAATAAGTGATACATCTCAAATTTAATTTAAAATAAAAGAGATCATTAACATACACACAATACATATTTAAATAGAACAACTTCAACATCAACATGATATGAAAAGACATAATAAATATGAATCATAATATCAAAAGTAATATATATGTGTCAAATATACATCTAAAGTAAAATGTAGTAAAATATAAATGTCAAATATACATGTAAAATATATATCATAGCAATCAAATATATACTTGTGATCAACAACTTTATAATCTAGTTATACCACTAGAACTAAAGGCATCGATATATCTTCCACCAAAGCTAGTAGCATTAGTACCTCTACTAGATTAAAAAAAGTAGAATGTAGCAACTTGTATATCAACACACCAAAAACCATATAACTTGATGTGACCATATCGTATATATTATCATTGAGTTCAATGGATATCATAGTTGATTGATTGGATGTTAGGGGGATGATGGTTAGTCAGCTTGTGGAAGGTGTTAAGTCAGTAATTTGTTTTTTCAATTTTGGTTTTGTTTCTTCAATTTTGGTTTGATTTTCATTTTATTCAAAGTAACTCTTTTGTTTTAAGTTTGATTATTTGCTTCCTTTAGGAAAAATTTTGGTTGTTAGGTGAATTTTTGAACTTGGATTTTATATTTTTGTTTTATTTTTTATCCTTTACATTTTGATGGGGTTTTTAAAGGTCATTATATCGAAGAATGGATTCACAAATGATTTTTCTGAGCATAGTCATGCATAATCATTACTCAAGCAGCTTTTAAACTCCATACAAAATGCCTAAAAGCTGTAAGATAGCGATAAAATAACGTTAAAACTATTCTTGTAGCGCTGGAGCCAAAAATTAACGAAAGGGCGCTACAAGAATATCGCGACCCTCATTTCTTTCAATTTTATAGCAAAAATTTGGCATTTTCTTGAATGATGAGTGACTAATCACGTATTGTGGAGTGTTTAATACGTGTAGATTCAGAAATTATCATAAGAACAGGTAGTTCCACGTCGTGAGGGAATCGTGGTCATCGTGAGCCCAAATGCAATTCATTTTGACAGGTAGCAGCGTGGTTTGAGTTTAATATGAGATGAGTTGTCATTTGCATGCACATTCAAAGATGAAGGACTTAGTGGAGTAACTATAACCACTAAAAAGGGCATTGCTGCTGGGAAACAGAGTGGAGGTTTTCATAGTTCCTCCGAAAACTAGGGCTTTTTCATTTTGACATCTGGACTCAAATTGCACCTTGAAAGACACCTGTAACTCTCAGGTCGTTACTCAAACAATATGAAGAACAGTTCAAAGTATCTACAGTTGATCAATTAAAAGGTATTCCACGATAAGCCAATATAGCTGAAAATTTGGGGCTTTTTCGGTGGGGTTTGTTTTAGCAAAATTGATCAAGGGAGAGGTTAAATTGTGCTGTTAAATGAAATTTCATCCAAAGAAATGGCTGCCTGAGACATGTTGAGATGTTCTGTTAAGTGGAGAACTGAAAATTAGCTTTATATTGGACTATGCATTTGTTGAAGTTAAAAAGAGGCTGGGTTGAAAACAATGTATGTTACGATGATTCAAATTTAATACTGCTACTGGTGCAACATGAGATGAAGGAAATGGACATTTGAGACAATATGAAAACCTATATAGCCTAAATACCTAATTTTTCTAGGTTTTGAAGCTTACTATTTTTGAAAGCCAAAAGAAGCAGCGAAGAGCTAAAGGTTTGAGAGTAGAGGCAAACCTACTCTCATTTTGATACTGATATTACTGAGAGCTGAAATGGACTAAGTTCAAGATTGTTCTGCTCTATAAATCTTCTCATCTAACCTATAAACAGTCTGCATTTAGTCTAAAAAGTTGACAGTTGGGATTCTTCATGTAAAACTCTTTTGTGAAGAGATTGTTTATACATAATTCTGGCAGGTTATGGGTACTAATACACAGGTTCATTCTATATGCTGGAGGTGGACAGTCATTAGAATAATTAAATGGAATGACAATTATCAGTGGTAGTGAAGAATCTAGCCTGTATCAAAAGAACAAAAGCAGCAGTCAGAGAAGAGTAAGGAGAGCTATTTTTGAAACCTGAGGGATTTGAAAAGAAAACAATCACCTGACTGGTCATTAATTGAACCCTAAAACCTATACAGTTTTCATCTTCTGAAGAAAAATGGGCAAGAGTGGTAAAATTAACAGAGCTTAACCTACTGATGTAGGTTGGATCGAAAAACTTCCTGGATGTGTTGAACTATTCCAATGGGCTGGTTGGCTTGAATTCTTCAAAAGAATAAATGGGTATAATACTGAAGTGTCTTGCAAGTTTGCACAATGCTTTAAAGATGACATGGTGACCTTTGATACTCTTAAGTTCAGGCTGACAGTGGAATTGATTGCAGAAGCCATAGGGATTAAGAATGAAGGTGAATTATGGTTTAAGAAATTGCCCTTTACCTTTGATCCTCAGAGATACCTATTACCAAATGTCACTCCTGACTGGATTAAAGGCATTCTTATTCAAAATTTCAAAAAGGAATGGGTAGAACCAATCATAATTTTGCAGAGTTATATTACTTGCGAGGGCAGGTATGCTTATGTGTTTAAGTATCACTTCAGGTTTTTGCAACATATGGTGGGAGAGTCCAAGAAGAACCTTCCATTTTTCGTATTCAAAATCTTGCAGAAAATGGCTAGCAGGGTCAAAGGGCATATGGACCATTCTTCTCAGTCCATCTTTCATCATGGGCTAATTAAGTTGATTATTAGCACTATTTTGCAGCATGAAGGTAAAACTTGGGACTTCTTTCTTTTTTGGTCAGGTTTTCAGGTCAAACAAGAAGATCAGCAGCCTAAGAGGCAACCAGACAAAGGGAAGGTGATGATGAGAAAATTAGGTCAAAAAACTAAGCCTATAGATAAGGAGGATGTCAAAGTTGAGAAGGCAGCAGAGCATGTGAAGGTTGACAGTAAACTCAAATTGTCTTTAGTTGGCATTACAGGCAAATATTCACTGTTTTCAGAAGAAGAATTGCAGCCTAGGTAGCAGTTAATACCAGCAACAGTCTCTAAGGAAACTAAAGCTGTTGTTATAGAAAAGGTGGCTATGCCTGAAGATGATTTTCAAACCCAACAGAGAAGTCCCATCACCATTTTGTCTGATGATGAGGGATATTTATTGGAAGAAGAGCAACCAATTGCTAAAGCAGAAGTCAATGCTGAAAACTGTAGAGAATTCTTCACTTCAGAGATCAAAGCAGGCAAACCTAATAAGAGGTAGAAAAGGATTGTAACCCCATATTGGAGGCCAAAAACCAGTCCAACCAAAAAAACTAAGATGGAATATGAAGATGTTACTCAATCCAAAATTGAATTCCAAGCAAGTGACTGTCTTGAATGATACTTCCTCAAATGAAGATCCTGAAAGTGGTAAAGTGAACATTAAAAGCAAGGGAAAAACTGTTGCTAAAGCTTCCTCTTCTCAGCCTGCAAAATTAAAAGGATTATCACAGTCTGTAAAAGAGTTAAGGCAGTCTGAGTCTGAATTGTTTGCCATATTTCTTGAAATAAGAAATGAACTAATAAAGCAGCAGCAAAAAGAAAAAGCTGAAATACCTCCTGTTGAAGATCAAGAATGGGAAGATGAAGATGAATTTATACTCAGGAAAGCAGGTATTCTAAAAGACCCTAATATTCCAGACCTGTTAAATAAGGATACAAACCTACCTGAGATCCCCAATTTTGAACAAGAGATCATGACAAGAAGGTCAGTTGACATAAATAAAGAAAACTTACAGAAAATTATTAGGCAGTACAAGCAGCCGATGAAACATATGCAAGAGGTCAATGAGAGGATGATAATGGCCAACAGAAAGCTTAAGGAAGATATTCAAGATGTAAATGACCATTGTCATGAGCTGACAGCAGTATCTAATGAGGTTCTCAAAAGAAAAAGAACCAGTGATTTGCACTGTTCAGAGTTGGAGAAGACAGTCAAGGATTTGCAGCAGAGAAATGAGGAACTCACCAAGAAGATAACTGACCTGGAGCAAGAGCAGAAGAAAGCTAAGAGGAAAGTTCAAGCATTAGATGGAATTGCTCTGCTGGCTGAGGCAGCAAAAGAGCTATGAGTTAGCTTTTGATTTAGTTTTTGTTATCTCTTTTTGAGGAACATGTTAGTTAGTTGTTTTACTATTTTTAGAAAACAGCATCTTTTGCAATGTTGTAAAATTCGCTTTATCCCATCGAATAGGTTGAGGCAGTTAGGGTTTTTGATCCCTAACTGATTTTGTAAAAAAGACTATTTAGACAGATTAGAAGGTCATTGAGAGGGTTTGATTTTTGGGATAGATTCAAGAGGTCTCCAGACTTGTTCATGAGTTCAGACTTGTTCATGAGTTAAGTATAAAGCTCTTGTATGCATTTGATGATGAAACTATGAAATATATGACACTTTTCACCCTTCAGTTCTGTGTTGGCTTCATTGTTCAGCTTGTTTAGTTGCTTAATTGATATACTCATTACTGGTTTATGTTTATATGCTGGTGATGCTTGTCTTTTATGAATGAACTTCAATACTGTGTTCTGTTGGATCTTGTTGAATATATTATGCATCTTTATCTTCTTGTTTTTATGATTTAGTTATTACTTTGCTCATGAGTGTATTCCCTGTCTTTCCCCAAAAGTTTACAACCACTAAAACTTTCCAGAAAACCTAAAACCTACTTTGTTTTATCAAGTTTTATTTGAGATTGTGTTGGCTTGTTTCTCTGGCCTTAGAAACAATTTCTCGCACAAACATCTTTGGCGCCGTGGCTGGGGACAAAGCTGAAGCATATCTTCCCTGGGATACTCATCTATTTTACTGGTTTAAGAGGTGGAATTAAACCAGCACTTTTGAAGGCTAATTTTTCACCAAAGTTGTCACAGTGGCTTCTAGAGGAGTGGGAACCAGATGCAGACCTACTTCACTGTTACATTCACGGGTTTCAGACCCTGAACAAATATTGAAAACAGCAAGAAAACTCCGAAGGTCTCAATATTTATCAGCCCTCTGTGACCCTGACCAGTTGGGTGCTTCAATACATTCAGCTGAAAATTCACCCTGGATCAAGCCTATTATACCTGATAGCTCTTTTCAAATCTTTACAAATCCTCAATCCTTTAGAAAATCCAAAGCTGCCTCTCCTGATAAAATACCTCTTTTTCAACTGAAATTAGGTAAAAGTTCTTTTAAATCAGTTTCTAGTCAAGCTTCTTCTTCAAAACCAGTCAGTCCTAAGATGGCAGCCCAAAACCCTCCCATAGATATGATGGACAGGATGGTTGCAACCAGGTATGCACCATTAGTCTTACGTCATCCTTTACATGCATTGCCCGGAGGTGATTACCAGAAGTATATGCCTAGGTTCAATGGACAGGGAGAAATTACTGCTGAAGAACATTGGGAGGCTTTCCTGAGTTATGCTGACAATCAAAACATTGAGATCAAAGATGTATGGATGAGGGTATTTGTTCAGAGCCTTGATGGAGATGTAAGGAAATGGTTCAGAGAGTTGCCTACCAACTCCATCACTATAATTGAAGAGCTCCGGGATCTCTTCATGAGGCAATGGGGAGACACAAAAAATCACACCTACTATATAACTGATTTTGGAGCTCTCAGAAGAAAAAAAGAGGAGATTATTGCAAATTTTTCCAAAAGGTTTAACAAAATGTATAGTAGGATTCCAACAGAAATCAAGCCTACTGAAACATCAGCTAAACTCACCTATGCCAATGCCTTTGACCGTGAATTTTCTCTATTATTGAGGGAAAGGAGACCTGTCACCTTGCTGAACATGCAAGATGCAGCATTGGAGGTTGAGTCCAATTTATTGGCTTCAAACATACTTAAGAAAGAAACATCTCAGCAGATTTATGATAAAAAGGGAAAGAAGGAAGCAACTCCAGGAAGTTCTGCTCCTCATTCTTCTGAAGCCAAGATTGATGAAATGGCTAAGCTGGTAAAGATTCTCACTGCAAAATTGAATAAATTAGAACTTGAAAAGAATTCTGGAAAACCTGCTCCAGAAGCTGAACGAAATCCAAATAACCAGAATCAATTTAGAAGGAAATTTGCTCCTAGATTCATACCAAGAGAGCGTAGGAACAATGATATCCAGCGAGAGAGGAGAGAAAATGAAGATCAGAGAGTGCCTCCACCTCTTCAAGACAATGTAGCTGATGAAGAAGAAGTTGATGAACAACTGCTTTTTGAAGAGACTAAGACTGATCAGGATATGAATCATTTTGGAGATGGATTCTCTGGAGCTTTTGTTACTGAAGAAGAATTTTTGAATGCAGAATATTATGATGCAGACATGTTTGAAGCTGAGGATGACCTGGAGTTAGAAAAGACTGCTGTAATTGCTGCTGTTCATCAGAATGGACCCAAGAAGATTATAAATCTCAGATCAGGCCCAAAGCAGGTGGTGCAAGCCCCAAAGAAGAAAGCAGTTGTCCCTGCTGAGATTGTCCCTGCTAAACAAATAGCTGACCCTGTGCCAGAAAAAAGACAAGTTGCAAAAAAATCAAAGAAGACTCCAGAGGTGGAAGAGGTAAACAAATCTGTTCAGAGTTTCAGTTTGGAGAATGAATTAGGGAAGTTAAAGATTCATGTACCTTTAACTGAGTTAATAAAGAATCCTTCATATAAACAAACAGTCTTGAAAGTGATGAATTCAGCAAGTAATTAGCCTGTTTCAGACACAATTAATCTGTAGGAAGAAAATCCTAAAATGTTCATTGGATCAGCCCTAGCTGAAAAAACTGAAAATGAGGCTGGTGCTTCACCTCCTTTCTATGTCACCCTGACAGTCCATGATCAAATGATTCACAATTGCCTTTTAGATTCAGGAGCATCCCACAATTTGATGCCAAAGGCTATTATGGAAGCTTTGGGCTTGAGTATCACTAAACCTTACCATGACCTATATGCCTTTGATTCCCGAGCAGTGAAGTGTCTTGGAGTAATAAAGGACATGGTTGTCAGCCTAGCTTAGTTGCCCATGAAAAGTGTGATAATGGATGTTGTGGTAGTTGATATAACACCGAAATTTGGTTTACTTCTATCTAGGTCATGGGCTAAAAAGGTTGGAGGAACCTTACAAATGGACCTTTCATATGCCACCATTCCTGTGTTTGGTGGAGAAACTAGAAGACTATACAGAGAGCTACAGTTTGCTTACATAGTGACAGATGACAAGAATCCCACTAATCACCCACTGTACTCTGTTGATAAAGATATTGGTACATGCATGCTACATTTCAGTGAGGAAGATAATTCTGTTGGTCTGTTACAAGTGGAAAAGGAACAGCCAATAAAACACAGCAGATAGGAAGAAAATGCACTGTGGAAATTGTATTTTGATGGATCCTCATGCAAAGAGGGTGCTGGAGCTGGAGTTCTTCTCAAATCTCCTGGAGGTGAAACAGTGAGGCTCATGTACAAGTTGGAGTTTGTTACTACAAACAATACTGCTGAGTATGAGGCTTTGCTACTGGGATTAAAAGCTACAAAATATTTGGGCATTCAACAGATTGCTGCATTTGGCGACTCCAAACTAGTTGTTCAACAAGTGAAGAACAACTATCAAGTGAAGCAGGGTCTGTTGAAGCTTTATCAGAATGAGGTATGGGATATGCTTGAAAACTATTTTGTAGTTTTTAATATTACTTACATTCCAAGGGATTATAATTAGACAGCAAATTCATTAGCTTTAGCTGCCACACACTTCAGAATCCCTAAAACCACTCAGCTGAAATATCCAATTGAAATAAGGTACAGACCTTCTGTACCTGATAATGTAAAACAGTGGAGAGTATTTGAAGATGATAATAAGATTAAAAGGTTCATTGAACTTATAAATGAGTATTCAAATTCCATAATTGATCAGGATGAAGATGATGAAGAAGAACAGCTGGATGAAATTGCTGCAGAAGAGATAGCAGGTCATAAGATCATCGAATTGAAGAGTAATTTCATTCCTAAAGGTCTGGTACCTCTAGAAAGAATATTTACAAAGGATGATACACCCTCAAAGCCTGTTGTTCAGTCTTCAGAAGAGAATGTGATAGACTGCAATATTGGTTCAGCTGAACATCCTAGAATGGTCAAAATTTCTAAATCATTGACAGCTAAACAAAGAAATAGATATATCAAACTGTTAAAAGAGCATGTAGATGTCTTTGCATGGTCCTATGAAGAACTAAGAACTTATGATACAGGTATCATACAGCATAAGGTGCCTTTAAAGCCAAATGTTAAACCATTTCGTCAGAAACTGAGAAGGATCAATCTAGCTTTGTTTCCCGTAATTGAAAAAGAAGTGAAGAAGCTGTTGGATGCAAAGATAATAGTGCCTCTCAGGTATTCTTCCTGGGTGGCTAATTTGTTCCCTGTCAGAAAAAAGAATGGAGAGATCAGATTATGTGTTGATTTCAGAAACCTGAACAGATCTTCATTAAAAGACAACTATCCTCTTCCTAAGATTGAACAGGTATTGCAGCAAGTGGTTGGAGCACAAAGAATCTCTATGGTGGATGGTTTCTCAGGGTACAATCAGATTGCAATGCACCCTGATGATAAGGAGAAAACATCCTTTACAACTCCCTGGGGGACATTCATGTATGACAAGATTCCTTTTGGCTTGATGAATGCTGGAGCAACCTTTCAGAGAGCAATGGATATTGCCTTTGTGGGAGAAAAAGATAAGTTTGTGGTTATTTATTTGGATGATATTACAATTTTCTCCCAGTCAGATGATGAGCATTTAAATCATTTAAGACAGACCTTCCTAAAATGTAGAAAATTTGGCCTTTCTCTAAATCCAAAGAAGTCACATTTTGTTGTGCAAGAAGGTAAACTACTTGGCCACTTGGTGTCTGCTGATGGCATCAGAATAGACCCTGAAAGAGTGAAAGCTATACTAAAGATCAGTTTACTTAGGAGTAAAAAGGATGTTCAATCATTTATTGGCAAAATCAATTTTCTGCGGTGGTTAATTCCCAACTTTGCTGAAACCATTAAACATATCATAGCCATGCTCAAGAAAGATCAAGAAGTCAGGTGGACTACTGAGGCAAAGGCTGCATTTGAGAAAATCAAGGTATCTCTTACTGAAGCACTTGTATTGGTAAGTCCTGATTTTACTAAAGAATTCCTTACTTTCTCATTTGCATCAGAAGACACAATTGCAGCTGTCTTACTTCAGAAGAATAAAGAAGGTTTGGAACAGCCTATTGCTTTCTTCAGCAAGACTCTCAGAGATTCTGAGCTGAAGTATAGTATATTGGAGAAACGGGCTTATGCTCTGGTAAAGGCTTTGAAATTTTTCAGAATTTATGTCCTGCATTCAAAAGTCATTTCATTTGTTCCAAATGCTGCTGTGAAAGATGTCTTAACACAGCCTGATAGTGAAGGGAAGAGAGGCAAAATGGATTGCAAATATTATGGAGTATGATGTGGAGATCAGACCTACTAAGCTTGTTAAGGGATAGGGTTTAGCCAAGCTGCTGGCTGAATCAAATTGTCAAGCTCTGGGATTGTATGTTATGGCTGAAGAAATAGCTCAAGAAGAAGATCAAGCAGCTCTAAAAAAAGAGAAGATCATGGATTTTTACTCCACATCTACCTGGTATGCAGACATAGTATATTTTCTATTGTTTTTGCAATGCCCTGAAGATTTTGATAGGAAGGATGCTAGATATTTAAAGCTTAAAGCTACCAAGTATTGTCTAGTAGAAGAGCAGTTGTTTTGGAAGGACCCTGGGGGTATCTTGCTCAAGTGTCTGGATCAATTTGAGATAGGAGGAGTGATTTTTGAATCTCATGAGGGTGCTTGTGGGGGGCACAAATACTGGAAAACAATAGCATACAGAATTTTGAGAGCTGGATACTATTGGCCCACCTTGTTTGCAGATATTTATCAACAGGTAAAGGCCTGTGTCCCTTGTCAGAAGTTTGCTGGAAAACAGAAATTGTTGTCTTTTCCTTTGAAACCCATTGCAGTCAATGCTCCTTTCCAGCAATAGGGTCTGGATTTCATTGGAGAAATTAATCCATCATCTTCAGGACAGCATCACTGGATTCTGACAGCAACAAATTTTTTCAGTAAATGGGTGGAAGCCATTCCTACAAGGAATGCTACAGACAAGGTAATCATGGATTTCATTGAAGAAAATATCATGAGCAGGTTTGGCTATCCTCAGAAGTTAGTGACAGATAATGCTAAGGATTTCAAGTCTATGGCAATGACAGCATTTTGTGAAAAGAACGGTATTTTGCTGAAGCACTCAACTCCTTATTACCCCCAGGGTAATGGCTTGGCTGAATCCTCTAATAAGAATATCATTCAGAGCATTAAGAAGCTGCTAAAGCATAACAAAAGATCATGGGATTCAACGCTGAAATATGCATTGTGGGCTGATAGGATCACAATGAAACAAGCAATTGGAACATCTCCCTATCAGTTAGTATATGGTACAGAGGCAGTTTTCCCTGTTCATTTGGGGATCCCAGTGATGAAATTTCTCCAGAATGCTCAAGAGGAGCCAGATGATATGCAGAGGAGAATTTTTGAGATGGTAGAGTTACAGCAAAACAGGGAAAAGGTGGATGAAAAGGCACAGTTGTACAGAGCCAAGATCAAAAGCCAATTTGACAGAAACAGTAAAGAAAATACTTTTTTAGTTGTTGATATGGTTCTAAGGTGGGATGTAAGAAAGGAGCAAAAGGGTAAGCATGGTAAGTTTGACAATCTTTGGTTTGGCCCTTTCTTAGTGTCAAAAGTTTTGGAAAATAATACTTTTATCTTGCAGTCATTGGAAGGTGAGGAGTTGTCCAGCCCTGTTAATGGGCGATTCCTCAAGCATTTCTACAATTTATAAGAGCATTTTCACTTTTCATTGTACATACCGGTGTGAGTGAAGCATAATAAGACTCCATAGCCCAATGGAATTTTTGCAGACAGATAGATAAGATAGCAGACATAAGGCACTGGTCTACAAGTTCTTGAAGCCTCGCAGGGAGGACTTCATCCCGCAACTGGACCCAGATGTTAAGTCAATAATTTGTTTTTTCAATTTTAGTTTTGTTTCTTCAATTTTGGTTTGATTTTCATTTTATTCAAATTAACTCTTTTTTTTAAGTTTGATTATTTGCTTCCTTTAGGAAAAATTTTGGTTGTTAGGTGAATTTTTGAACTTGGCTTTTATATTTTTGTTTTATTTTTGATCCTTTACATTTTGATGGGGTTTTTAAAGGTCATTATATCAAATAATGGATTCACAAATGATTTTTCTGAGCATAGTCATGCATAATCATTACTCAAGCAGCTTTTAAACTCCATACAAAATGCCTAAAAGTTGTAAGACAGCGATAAAATAGCGTTAAAACTATTCTTGTAGCGCTGGAGCCAAAAATTAACGAAAGGGCGCTACAAGAATATCGCGACCCTCATTTCTTCCGATTTTATAGCAAAAATTTAGCATTTTCTTGAATGATGAGTGACTAATCATGTATTGTGGAGTGTTTACTACGTGTAGATTTAGAAATTATCATAAGAACAGGTAGTTCCACGTCGTGAGGGAATCGTGGTCATCATGAGCCCAAATGCAATTCATTTTGACAGGTAGTAGCGTGGTTTGAGTTTAATATGAGATGAGTTGTCATTTGCATGCACATTCAAAGACGAACGACTTAGTGGAGTAACTATAACCACTAAAAAGGGCATTGCTGTTGGGAAACAGAGTGGAGGTTTTCATAGTTCCTCCGAAAACTAGGGCTTTTTCATTTTGACATCTGGACTCAAATTGCACCTTGAAAGACACCTGTAACTCTCAGGTCATTACTCAAAAAATATGAAGAACGGTTCAAAGTATCTACAGTCGATCAATTAAAAGGTATTCCACGATAAGCCAATATAGCTGAAAATTTGGGGCTTTTTCGGTGGGGTTCATTTTAGCAAAATTGATCAAGGGAGAGGTTAAATTGTGCTGTTAAATGAAATTTCATCCAAAGAAATGGCTTCCTGAGACATGTTGAGATGTTCTGTTAAGTGGAGAACTGAAAATTAGCTTTATATTGGACTATGCATTTGTTGAAGTTAAAAAGAGGCTGGGTTGAAAACAATGTATGTTACGATGATTCAAATTTAATACTGCTGCTGGTGCAACATGAGATGAAGGAAATGGACATTTGAGACAATATGAAAACCTATATAGCCTAAATACCTAATTTTTCTAGGTTTTGAAGCTTACTGTTTTTTAAAGCCAAAAGAAGTAGCGAAGAGCTAAAGGTTTGAGAGTAGAGGCAAACCTACTCTCATTTTGATACTGAGATTACTGAGAGCTGAAATGGACTAAGTTTAAGATTGTTCTTCTCTATAAATCTTCTCATCTAACCTATAAACAGTCTGCATTTAGTCTAAAAAGTTGACAATTGGGATTCTTCATGTAAAACTCTTTTGTGAAGAGATTGTTTATACATAATTCTGGCAGGTTATGGGTACTAATACACAGGTTCATTCTATATGCTGGAGGTGGACAGTCATTAGAATAATTAAATGGAATGACAATTATCAGTGGTAGTGAAGAATCTAGCCTGTATCAAAAGAACAAAAGCAGCAGTCAGAGAAGAGAAAGGAGAGCTGTTTTTCAAACTTGAGGGATTTGAAAAGAAAACAATCACCTGACTGGTCATTAATTGAACCCTAAAACCTATACAGTTTTCATCTTCTGAAGAAAAATGGGCAAGAGTGGTAAAATTAACAGAGCTGAACCTACTGATGTAGGTTGGATCGAAAAAATTCATGGATGTGTTGAACTATTCCAACAGACTGTTTGGCTTGAATTCTTCAAAAGAATAAATGGGTATAATACTGAAGTGTCTTGCAAGTTTGCACAATGCTTTAAAGATGACATGGTGACCTTTGATACTCTTAAGTTCAGGCTGACAGTCGAATTGATTGCAGAAGCCACAGGGATTAAGAATGAAGGTGAATTATGGTTTAAGAAATTTCCCTTTACCTTTGATCCTCAGAGATACCTATTACCAAATGTCACTCTTGACTGGAATAAAGGCATTCTTATTCAAAATTTCAGAAAGGAATGGGTAGAACCAATCAGAATTTTGCAGAGTTATATTACTTGCGAGGGCATGTATGCTTATGTGTTTAAGTATCACTTCAGGTTTTTGCAACATATGGTGGGAGAGTCCAAGATGAACCTTCCATTTTTCATATTCAAAAGCTTGCAGAAAATGGCTAGCAGGGTCAAAGGGCATATGGACCATTATTCTCAGTCCATCTTTCATCATGGGCTAATTAAGTTGATTATTAGCACTGTTTTGCAGCATAAAGGTAAAACTTGGGACTTCTTTCTTTTTTGGTCAGGTTTTCAGGTCAAACAAGAAGATCAGCAGCCCAAGAGGCAAGCAGACAAAGGGAAGGTGATGATGAGAAAATTAGGTCAGAAAACTAAGCCTACAGATAAGGAGGATGTCAAAGTTGAGAAGGCAGCAGAGCATGTGGAGGTTGACAGTAAATCAAAGTGTCTTCAATTGGCACTACAGGAAAATATTCACTGTTTTCAGAAGAAGAATTGCAGCCTAGGCAGCAGTTAATACCAGCAGCAGTCTCCAAGGAAACTAAAGCTGCTGTTATAGAAAGGTGGCTATGCCTGAAGATGATTTTCAAACCCAACAGAGAAGTCCCATCACCATTTTTTCTAATGATGAGGGATATTTATTGGAAGAAGAGCAACCAATTGCTAAAGCAGAAGTCAATGCTGAAACCTGTAGAGAATTCTTCACTTCAGAGATCAAAGCAGGCAAACCTAATAAGAAGAAGAAAAGGACTGTAACCCCATATTGGAGGCCAAAAACTAGGCCAACAAATAAACTAAGATGGAATATGAAAAGGTTACTCAATCCAAAATTGAATTCCAAGCAAGTGACTGTCTTCAATGATACTTCCTCAAATGAAGAGCCTGAAAGTGGTAAAGTGAACATTAAAGGCAAGGGAAAAACTGTTGCTAAAGCTTCCTCTTCTCAGCCTACAAAAGTAAAAGGATTATCACAGTCTGTAAAAGAGTTAAGGCAGTCTGAGTCTGAATTGTTTGCCATATTTCTTGAAATAAGAAATGAACTGATAAAGCAGCAGCAAAACGAAAAAGCTGAAATACCTCCTGTTGAAGACCAAGAATGGGAAGATGAAGATGAATTTATACTCAGGAAAACAGGTATTCTAAAAGACCCTAATATTCCAAACCTGTTAAATAAGGATACAAACCTACCTGAGATCCCCGATTTTGAACAAGAGATCATGACAGGAAGGTCAGTTGACATAAATAAAGAAAACTTGCAAAAAATTATTAGGCAGTACAAGCAGCAGATGAAACATATGCAAGAGGTCAATGAGAGGATGATAATGTCCAACAGAAAGATTAAGGAATATCTTCAGGATGTAAATGACCATTGTCATGAGCTGACAGCAGTATCTAATGAGGTTCTCAAAAGAAAAAGAACCAGTGATTTGCACTGTTCAGAGTTGGAGAAGACAATCAAGGATTTGCAGCAGAGAAATGAGGAACTCACCAAGAAGATAACTGACCTGGAGTAGGAGCAGAAGAAAGCTAAGAGGAAAGTTCAAGCATTAGATGGCATTGCTCTACTGGCTGAGGCAGCAAAAGAGCTATGAGTTAGCTTTTGATTTAGTTTTTGTTATCTCTTTTCGAGGAACATGTTAGTTAGTTGTTTTACTATTTTTAGAAAATAGCATCTTTTGTAATGTTGTAAAATTCACTTTATCCCATCGAATAGGTTGAGGCAGTTAGGGTTTTTGATCCCTAACTGATTTTGTAAAAAAGACTATTTAGACAGATTAGAAGGTCATTGAGAGGGTTCGATTTTTGGGATAGCTTCAGGAGGTCTGCAGACTTGTTCATGATTTCAGACTTGTTCATGAGTTAAGTATAAAGCTCTTGTATGCATTTGATGATGAAACTATGAGATATATGACACTTTTCACCCTTCAGTTCTGTGTTGGCTTCATTGTTCAACTTGTTTAGTTGCTTAATTGATATACTCATTACTGGTTTATGTTTATATGCTGGTGATGCTTGTCTTTTATGAATGAACTTCAATACTGTGTTCTGTTGGATCTTGTTGAATATATTATGCATCTTTATCTTCTTGTGTTTATGATTTAGTTATTACTTTGCTCATGAGTGTATCCCTGTCTTTCCCCAAAAGTTTACAACCACTAAAACTTTACAGAAAACCTAAAACCTACTTTGTTTTATCATGTTTTATTTGAGATTGTGTTGGCTTGTTTCTCTAGCCTTAGAAACAATTTCTGGCACAAACAGAAGGGTAGACGGTCATTAATCTATATTGGAGAAGAAAATGGTGGTCGATCAACTCATGGAGGATGATATAATGATCACTCAAATTCTATAGGATATGGTGGTTAGTTGAATCATGGAGGAGGATATAGTGGTCAATGAATTTCTAGAGGAGGAGATGATGGTCGGTTACCTCATGGAGTAGGAGATTGTAGTCAATCATCTTGTGGAGGAGGAGGTGGTGGTAAGTTGACTTGTGTAGGAGGAGATGGTAGTCATTTAATCCATGGAGGAAAAGATGGCAGTCGATCAAATCATGGAGGAGGGGATGGTGTTTGGTCAACTTATGGAGTGAGAGATTCTGTTTGGTCAACTTGTGGAGCGAGAGATGGTGGAGGTGTAAAATGATGTGTTAAAGGATCACCATCCTTAATAGATGAATTGAAATGAGAATGCCAGCAATGATAGAGATCCCTCAACCTCTCTAATATGTTAACCACACTAACAAGATGATGCATAAACAACATTATATTGCATAAAAGGATCGCCCATATCACTACGATCTCAGGGTCTTGCATCATCATGCTAAAATGTGCATGGAGCACTCAATGGAAATCCATCACTGAACATACCTAACTCATCAGTTCCTGATGGAAATTTGTGATGTGGATTACATCGCAATTCAAGTTTTTGTGTTTAGGGTGGCCCATCAGCATCAACCATTTCCTCGTCATAATAGGGAAGCACCTCCCCAACATATGTATTAACATCTATAAAATAGCATACAACAATGATTAGAAAATTTAAACAAAATTTTACAGTAAATTACATGTGCATTGAATAAGACAAAAAATATGCAACTAGATTAAGATAATGATAATATTACCTCTAATATCGTATGGCTCAACCTAGCTAATAATGGTGTTCATACAATCTTTCTAGTTCATCCATGAGTATGATTATTGTATCATATCCAAGGTGTGATCATCCCCATTGGTTAGCATCTCTATTACCTCTAAACTAAACCTACATGGGAACTCCAACTAGACCTCTTAGGCAACATCTACCCCCAAATGTGCATATGAACATCAGTCATTGGCCTAGGAGGGAGGTGATCAAAGTCAATTGAGTGGTGAGAAATCTCTTGAAAAATAAAGAAAATTACTGAAGAAAACAAGAATACTATCCTCCCATCATAACATGATAACAATCCAGAGAAAAACAAAACTATCTCAACAGAATGGCAAAGCACATAACCAATATAGGATTGAACTAAAGAATCTACCTATTTTGATAAAGGGAAACTAACATGTTTCCGATCCAACACATATTGTGCCACTACCATGGCCATAAGAGATAAGCACCTAACCTCTGCATCAAATGCATCTAAATAAAACTATCCATGAGAAACATAGAAGTCACCAAGTCAGTGGTGGCCTCAATTACATATATCTATGTGTATGCAATCTGACCCTCTCCTACAATGTAATGTGGGAGATCAAGCACTGGTGAAAATCCTCCCCTCTCTTGGAAAGCCTAGAAATGAAGTAAATTTCCTCCTCTATGGGTCACATATTAATATCAACCCCAAATACCTACCTATCATGATCACAAAGACAAATCAATTGCTTCAATAAGCATGTGTTCCCTTTAGGAATTTTCTCCTCATAAAAATTGAGGTGGCTAACATTCCTCAAAAGGACACAAGTTTATGGTGTAATAGTACAAGGGTATTGAATCCTTCTCTCTCTCTCTCTCTCTCTCTCTCTCTCTCTCTCTGGCCTCTCACTCGTACAAAGTTGTATGTGTTGACATGTTGTTGTTGTTGTTGTCTAACCATTACATTTTCACACACTGACCAGTGCGCTAAAAATATCAAGAAGAAACACATAACCATCAAGATTGGTTTTGTTATACTAGTGCACTTTGTGGCCATCTCCATACCACTAATAGCGCATCCTATAAATATATAGGATGCATTGAATTGTTTAATGCAAGTCAAACAGTTTGAATAAACTGTGGGATTTGCTTTAAAATTTTGGGGAAAAAATGGCAAATTTAAGCTAGATTGTAAGTTTTAATATGCTACAAATGTAAATGAAGAGTTAACAAACAATTCCATGGTATTTTACATGTTGAGTAGGCATGGATACCATATATAAAACAAATTAAATTATGCAATCATTTTGCTAAATTAAAAGATGAACCAAATCAATTAACAAATCAAGAATCTGGCAACACAATAGCATCAATGGTGGGGCTATCGTATAGGAATTTTGAGCACTAGTGATTTTATCGCACGAATCACTAAAGAAAATGTAAAAATTAAATCATAGTTTTGTAAAAGTAATTTACCCTACCGTGTCACACTCAATAGTAAGATGCGCTAGTGAACTCCTATGTTTTAAGCACACCATTTGATTTATTTTTTTTAATTGCAAACCAATGTGTTATTAGTCCCTGCCAAAGGCCATGGTACTATTGTTTTCGATATCAGTTGACCAGGCATTAGTTTGCGTTGACCTAATAGTAATGTCATATTTTATCCAAAGTTTTGAGCAAATTGTTTATTTATTAATTTTAAAATTGCATTTTCCTTCAAGTTGATTGGATCATATTTTGAAGTGTTATTGTCAGGCTGGCGGCGTGAGCATTGGTAATGGATTTCTTTTCTGAAAATGGCTTAACTACTTCGAAGCAAGTTTGTCTTTTTTCATCAATATGGACTGGATTTGGATGGGCATATGTCATTTTTCATCAATCTCCATGAGACTTCGATGGGCATCTGACATCTTTCAGACAAACTCTGCTGGTTTTGATGGGCCTCTGAAATCTTTCAGAAAAACTTTGTTGATTTTGATGGGCCTCTGACATCTTTTATGAATCTATGTTGACTTTCATGGGCCTCTGATGCAACAAGTACATTTCAAAATACCATCAAGTGCATTTCAAAATATCATAGGATAACCTATGTTTTTACCATTGGAAAGCTTCAATTGAAATAATTACTATAATACCTAAGTTTTAAATATGGTGTAATTGAAATAATTCTCAAAATCCCTGAAAAATAAGTACTGCCACCACCACCACCGCCATTTCCATCACCACCACCCTTCTCATCACCACCTTAATTTTCATGGCCGACCTTCTCAACATTTAGTATATGGAAGTTTGCACATTTACTAGATGGCAACTTCCGACACTTTACTCCATTATGTAATCATAGTGGCCATTGAACCAAATAGATGAGCACTGAGTCTAAACTATACTTTCTCTTGAATGGATTGGGTCGTACAACCATATTGCAACTTCACTTCATCCCTGCCTCTATTGATAGCTTACTACATTTCCAACAATATTAGATCTTACTTGCAAAATCTTACAGGAAAGGATTACAAAGACAAAAGATTAGAAAGACAATACATGTAAATTTCAATTCAATCATTCATGAGGATTCAAATAGTATTGGTTTTATTTGACCTTATTTATCATTTCAGTACATACCTTTCCATGATAACTCTTCCCAACACGTCGACAATCTTTCTAATTACATGTTGTCCCATAAACGTTGTGATGACACAGACTCCAAATATTAGTATCTGTAGATATTCAATTCAATTGTAGAAGACATGTTCTACTGTTAGGAAGGGGTAAATGCTATATGTGTACAAAAAATACAAACAGTTACATTTTATATTTCCATATCAATTGCATGGATTTTGTTGGCTCTTATGTTTCTCAATGCTAGTATGAAATTACAGTAAATGAAGCAGAGAAGAGACATTACCCAAAAGTTGAGAGAGAGGATTACTTACCATAAGGAACCAGAAATCACTTTAAAAAATAGTATTCTACAACAGACATTGATGAAGAAAACAACATAACAAAATTCGTTGTGGCACTTGACACCTACAAGAAAAGGAATTCATTCCAATCTAAATGTTTCTCACACCTCTGTGAGCTTGGTATTTGGGCCCTAATCATCCAAAACCAACTTCTGGGATTCTCATTGACCGGATCCTCATTGATTTAGCTATGGGTCAGGTCATTTATGCGGTGGAGGGAGATAGAAATAGCATTTATGTCATTTAAGTTTCTTTTCGAGGCATATGTTGAGATTTCTAATCAAGCTTGAAACATTTTGTTTTATATTTATTGATTAGTAATGGAAGGATAATGGAAGCACCACAAACCCCATTGTTTATAGATAAAAAATATCGATCAGCACCCCAATGAGGTTCATGTACTGAAAGGTTATTGTTTACCTTGTATATAACGTGCTCAACAACGGTCATAATCACCTCATCAGTGGGTTCCCGACAATGATGTAGATATGCAAGTCCCAGTTATAGGCGAGTCTCTCAACACTCGGTGAAACTTATATATGCAAATCCTACTGCACTTGTTTATACTATTTATGTTGCGTCCATTCAGAAGGAACATTGATTTCAATATAAGAAAGGAGAATATGTGAAAGGAGAATAGGCGTTTTATTTCCAGGGCTAACCACCACGCTTTTGGTTTTAGCATATTGAGTAAGAGCAGGATGGAAGGTAGGAATAGTAGTCATTCAATTCAAGGAAGCATTCAAGAGAGAAGCAGCAAGGAAGGTCCAAGATCAGGAGGCGAGAGCAACATACAAGATAGCACTAATTTGATAAGCATGAGTTTATTAAGCACCCCTAGCAGTTGTATTTTATTGAGACCTAGCAAAAAAACCAAGGACGGAGACAAGGTACGAACGCTCAATTATTGCACAATGCATTCTTTTGATAGTTGTTTTTGATCAAATATACATTGAGCATCAATTTAAGTCCTAGCACTAACAGTCGGGATAAGGGAGATTTAGCGTTATTAGTTGTTGTTGTATTTGTAACTTCAGAATGTATTCACTTGTATATATTGTGTATTGTACCCCGATGTTTATTCCAGGAAGTGGTTGAGTCATGTCATGCCCCGGTGTTCCTATCGAGAGATTCAATAATGTAAACAAGTCATGTAAAGTTATAGTGGATAACCCTCCTATTGATCAAGGGTTAAAGTCCCTGTAGTTGTGGGGCCCTAGGGTTATTAGACTCTCCTAGAGAAGTCGGCCCTAGTGAGTTATTGTCAATTTGGGAATTAGTATAAATAGAGAGTGATCCTCTTTATTTATCACACATTCACTCACACTGAGTTGTAGCACGTAACTAAGAGAGAAGAAGTTGTTGGGAAAAGATAGAGAGAGACTACTGCTGTCGGGAGATCATCTTACTGTTTTTGGGGTTTTGTTTTTGGTGTTGATTCTATCTCTGAGGACATTGCGAGGTTTTCTCGTTTATGGTTTCCCCGAGGAAAAACATTATGTTCATTGTCTCTTATGTTTGATTTCTATGCTTATTATTCTCTCAATTAAAGATCTTTATATAATGCTAGCTTAAATGATAAAAATATAACATGGTATCAGAGCTAACCTGAGAAGAAGACGCTATGCAGCTACGGAAACTAGGGCTTCCTACTTTTTGGATCTCTCTCCACAAATTTTCAGCAAAAGAGGATTGGACTGACTCTCTTCTCTAGGGCGCATCTTTCTGTCAAAGCAGAATTTGATTCTGAGTATTTTCAGTTTTTGACCCGACACTACTGCCAAAAATTAGGGCTTTCTATAGAAGTGGAATTTTTTAGTGAGCCCAGGCCTGGATTGATCTCCTCCTCAAAATTGAAGTTTAGAGATCAAGATCAAAGTTTTTGGTTGGACAGAACTTTGAGAAAGTCAAACCCTAACCTACTCCTAAACCAGCTTTGCAGAAACTCAGCTCCAGATCCAGTTCTGACATCTTAACCTGGTAAGATCTAAATCTTTTGTATTTCCATTTGAGGATCTCAATTAAGAGGTCTCATCATACCAATCTTGATGAAAAGCTTGAGGGAGCTTATAACTTTCAACCCTGGAAGTATAGGATCTCCCTAGTCCTGGAAGAAAATGAGTTGGACTCCTACACCAATGAGGAGGTTCCAGTCCCAGAGGGAGATGAGGCTAAGGCCTTACACAAAAATAAATTGGTCATGGCTAAAATAATTATTGTTGATTACATCAAGGATCACCTCATACCACGGGTGTCCTCCCTAAAGACACCTAAAGCTATGTTTGATTCCCTGACCAAACTGTTTGAAGGAAAGAACATAAACCAGAAGATGACTTTGAGGAACCAGTTGAAGAATGTGAAGATCCAAAATGCGGAAACCATACAGTCATACTTCACAAGGGTCTCCCAAATCAAAGAACAACTTGAAGTAGTGGATGAAGAAGTGGAGAATGCAGAGATTGTAATGACCACCTTGAATGGTCTCCCTAGATCATGGGACTCCTTTATTCAAGGGATCTATGCCAGAAAGAAGCTAGTCAAGTTCAACAGACTATGGGAAGAATGCCCTCAAGAAGAAGCTCGGATAGCAGCTCGAGAAGAAAAGAAGGGAAATGAATATCAAGCTCTCACAGTACACTCCAAGAAAAGCAAAAGAAGTTCTCATCACCCCAAAGGTAAGCACTTCCACAAAGATAACACTAGAAAAGATTTGTCTAGAATCAGATGTTATACATGTGACGAGAAACGACACTATGCTAGAGAATGTCCTAGAAACAAAAATGTCTCTCACAACAAGAAGGGAAACAAGAGAAGACATCATGCTCATGTTGCAGAGGATGATGAACCTTCCACAAAGAGAATCAGACAAGAAAGTGATGATTCCTCAAGTGATGAAGAATATGTTTTGATTTTTGCTCTCACGGGAAACGTTACACATGGAAGCAATGATTGGCTTATAGACAGTGGAGCTTCCAAACATATGACAGGATTCAAAGAATCCTTTGTGAAACTATCAGAACATGAATCACCGCACAAGGTGAAACTTGGAGATGACTACCAATGTCCAATAAAAGGTAGTGGGGAATCCTCCTATAAGATAGACTCTGGAAAGTCTATCACGATGAAGGATGTATTGTTTGTACCAAGACTAAAGAAGAACCTCCTCTCCATATCTGCATTAAATGCAAAAGGCATGAGGGTTGCATTTGTAGATGGCCAAGTTCTAATGTGGCCAAAGGGAAAGACTATTGATGATGCAGTAGTGATTGGGGAACAAGAGGAAGGACTATACAAATTGAAGGGCCAACCAGAACAAGCTTTGTTCCATGAGTTAGTAGAGCCAAATGAACTTTGGCATAGAAGGCTTGCACATGTGCACTACAGAGCACTACCACTTGCAAGCAAAGTTGTTGAAGGGATTCCAGAAATTCAGACAAAACATGACGGTGTCTACAAAGGATGTGCGAAAGGAAATAACATAAAGAAGACATTTCCAAGCAGCGAGAGCAAGGCAAAAGGAATCTTGGAAATAATTCACTCTGATGTATGTGGTCCAATGTCATCCAGTTCATTAAGTGGGTATGTATACTATGTTTTTTTATTGATTATTTTTCTAGGAAGATATGGATATACTTCTTGAAGAACAAAGATGAAGTATTCAGCAAGTTCAAGGAATTCAAATCCTTGATCGAGAACCACACAGAAAAGAAGATCAATGCCTTTAGATCAGATAATGGCAAAGAATTCACATCAAATGAATTCAAAGAAATATGCAAAGATTCAGGGATTAAGAGGGAGTTAACTACTCCATATAATCCACAATAGAATGGGGTTGCAGAAAGGAAGAATAGAACGATCATGGAAGCTACAAGGGCCATGCTTCATGATCAAGATCTTCCCATGCATCTATGGGAAGAAGCTGCCAGAACAGCGGTATATGTACAGAACCATACTTCACACAGAGTACTCGAGAACAAGACACTTGAAGAAGTCTTCTCCGGCAAGAAACCAGAATTTGGCCATCTCAGAATATTCGGTTGTCCAGTGTACATACATATTCCAAAAGAAAGGAGGACAAAGCTAGATCCTTCAGGAAGGAAGGGTATATTTGTGGGATACTCTGAAAGCTCGAAGGCTTACAGAATATACTTCCCAGGATTCAAGAAGATTGACATCAGCAGGGATGTAACATTTGACAAAGACTCAACTTACAACAAATCCAGAAAGAGACCTGCTAAAGAACCTGAAGAAATAGAAGCACCCAGAATTCATGACACAACCATGAACGAAGAAATTCAAGAAAGGTACGAGAATCTATCCAAGGTGCAGAAAAATATGGGGCTCCAGAAGAAAATCACGGAGAAAGGAAAAGAACTAGGTCATGCTCCGAGTACGTAGCCTTATTATGTGACTTCATCGATAAAGAACCTTCTAACTATGAAGAAGCGTTAGAAAGGAAAGAATGGAAAGATACTATGATCGAAGAGTATCAATCGGTCATGAAGAATGATGTCTGGGATATTGTCCCAAGACCAGAAGGGAAGTATGTTGTAACTTCCAAATGGATCTACAAGATCAAGCATGTTGCAGATGGTAGCATAGAGAAATATAAAGCAAGATTTGTGGCTCGTGGATTCTCCCAGAAAGAAGGAATAGATTATGAACAAAATTTTGCACCTGTAGCCAAATACACTTCCATCAGATCAGTACTTGCTCTGGCTGCAATGATGAAATGGAAGATACACCAGATGGATGTCAAGACTGCTTTCTTGAATGGTGTTGTGGAAGAGGAAGTGTATGTGGAGCAGCCACTCAGTTTTGAGACACATGACAGGAAATATCATGTGTGTAAATTAAAGAAAGGCCTGTATGGTTTGAAACAAGCACCCAAGACATGGTACAGCAGAATTGACAGCTTTCTATCCAATTTGGGCTTTACCAAGAGTAAAGCAGATTCCAACCTTTACTACAAGGTTGAAGATGGTAACCCAGTGATACTCCTACTATATGTAGATAATCTGTTTGTAACAGGTATGGATGGGTTGATTGTTGATACGAAGAGGAAGCTTACTGTCGAGTTTGAAATGAAATACTTGGGTATGATGCACTATTTCCTAGGCATGGAGGTGTGGCAGAATGCAGATGGAATTTCCCTGGGACAAGGGAGGTATACGGTAGAGATCCTAAAGAGATTCTGGATGATGGATTGCAAGGCCATGATGACACCTATGGCATCGAACCTGAAGCTATTGAGTGATGCTTCATCTGAGTTGGTTGATTCCATGATGTATCATCAGATGATTGGGTCCTTGATGTACCTAACGAATACAAGACCATATATTTCATTTGCTGTGAACACCTTGAGCCAGTTCCTGATAGATCCGAGACATGTTCACTTGAATGGTGCAAAGCATATTCTGAGGTACCTGAGGGGTACAGTTGATTATGGGCTCAAATATGAGGCGAATCAGAAGATTAACCTAGAGGGTTATGTTGATTCATATTGGGCAAGCAATGCCATCGATAGAAATAGCACTTCAGGGTGCTACTTCAATATGGGATCAGGTGTGATCTCTTGGTTTGGAAGGAAACAGTCTTGCGTGGCACTAAGTAAAGCTGAAGCAGAGTATGTTGCAGCTTGTTCAACTAGTTGTGAGGCAGTATGGCTGAGGAAGCTACTGTCTGATTTATTTGATCTCCAGTTGGATGCTACTTGTATATATTACGACAACCAGATTTGTGTGAAGTTTTCTGAGAACCCAGTGTTCCATGACAAGTCGAAGCATATCGAGATCAAATATCACTATATCAGGGATATGGTGTAGAGATGAGCAGTGAAGCTCCAGTATGTTGCGACGGATGAACAAATAGCTAATGTGTTGACTAAGCCATTGGCCAGAGTGAAGTTTGAGTACTTCAGGGAGAAGCTTGGTGTTCTCCATATCGAGGTTCCCTCCAAAGGGAAGTGATGAGTCCGTGAGCCATTCTGACATGGTGAGAGGATTGGTTCCTTCCATGGTCAGATGTAAGGGCTGAGCCATTCTGTCATGGTGAGAGGATTGGTTCCTTCCATGGTCAAATGTGAGTGCTGAGCCATTCTGAGGTGATTGTGAGATGTGTTCTCACATGATCAGATATAAGCGCTAAATTCCATTCTTTGAATGGAGGCACCTGGTCAGTTACCAGGAATAATCATCCTAGAGCTGAGGGCCATTCTGATATGACTGTGGGATGTGTTCTCACATGATCAGATATAAGTGCAGGTCCATTCTGATGTGATTGAGGGATGTGTTCCCACATGATCATATATAAGTGTTGAAGGCCATTCTCTGGGAGAATGGAGGCACCTGGTTAGTTACAAGGAATCATCAGCCTGGGGCTAAGAGCCATTCTGATGTGACTGTGGGATTGGTTCCCACATGATCAGATGTAAGTTCAGAGCCTTTCCACAGATGATAATAGGTGTGTCTTATCATGCTGGTGGATGTGAGTGTTGTGCCTTTTCACAGATGGTAGTAGGTGTGTCCTACCATGCTGGTGATTGTAAGTGTTGTGCCTTTCCACAAATGATAGTAGGTGTGTCTTATCATGTTGGTGGTTTTAAGTGATGATCCTTTCCACAGATGGCAGGAGGTGTGTCCTATCATGCTGGTGGTTGTGAGTGATGTGCCTTTTCACAGATGGTAGCAAGTGTGTCCTACCATGCTGGTGATTGTAAGTGATGTGCCTTTTCACAGATGATAGTAGGTGTGTCCTATCATGCTGGTGAATGTAAGTGTTGGGTGTTTCTAACATGGTTCTTGGATGTGTTCCTCCCATGGTCAAATGTGAGTGTTGGGCGTGCCTTTCTGACATGGTGTTGGATGTGTTCCTCTCATGGTCAGATGTAAGTGCTGGGTGGGCCATTCTAACTTAGGGTCATATATAAGCACCAAAGAATACCTACATGGAGGCTAGGCCTACAACCAGCATGAAAAAGGGCTGGCTCTGTAGAACTTCCTATGACAAGAAGAATCAAGAGATAGCACCTATGATGATGACCCAGTGATGATCCAAATCCAATGATGATGATCTAGCAGTGATGATCCAAATTGAGTAATGATCCAGATCCAGATGAAGATGACGAGGACTCGATGATGATCCAGATGATACAGAGAAGAAGACTTGTGCTGATAAATTGTGTCGAGAGAATACCTTCCTAGTTAAGAGGGAGTGTTGATGTATTTGTAACTTCAGAATGTATTCACTTGTATATCTTATGTATTGTACCCCGATGTTTATTCTAGGAAGTGGTTGGGTCATGTCATGCCTCGATGTTCCTATTGGGAGATTCAATAATGTAAACAAGTCATGTAAAGTCATAGTGGGTAACCCTCATATTGATCAAGGGTTAAAGTCCCCGCAGTTATGGGGCCCTAGGGTTATTAGACTCTCCTAGAGAAGTCGGCCCTAGTGATTTATTATCAAGTCGAGAATTAGTATAAATATAGAGTGAGCCTCTCTATTTATAACACATTCACTCACACTCAGTTGTAGCGCATAATTGAGAGAGGAGAAGTTGTTGGGACAAGAGAGAGAGAGAGAGAGACTACTACTGTGGGGAGATCATCTTACTATTTTTGGTGTTTTTCTTTTGGTGCATATTCTATCTCTGAGGAAGTTGTGGGGTTTTCTCCTTTATGGTTTCCCTGAGGAAAAACATTGTGTTCATTGTCTCTTATGTTTAATTGTTGTGCTTGTTATTCTCTCAGTTAAAGATCCTAATATAATGCTAGCTTAAATGATAAAAATCTAACATTAGTCAAACTTGATAACAACTTGAACAGACAACATTGTTATTGCCTCCTGGGTGTAGTTTCAAGCACGATGGCATACTTTTGCTATAAAAAATGGGTAAATTATTATGCTAAAACAACTTTTAACGTAAGAGATGAAACTATACCAGTATTTCGTGAGCAAGTGCGCAATCGTACCTATCAGTCTGGGAAACACAAAATGGAGAAGATTGTGTTCAAGGTAGTAAAAGAGAAAATATTCCAAGTTTACTACATAATTACTATAATTGAAATAAAACTTATTGTCACGATTGCAAAAATGAGATTTTTTCTAAGCTCATGAAATATTTCATTAAAATGGGCTAAAATTCAATGAAAACTAATACATACCTTTTGATATATGAATGAAATTGTATTATAAAGGGAAAGACACCATTCTTACATAAATTAAGCTGATTTTTTAAGACGTGTACAATTTCCCCAGATGTATTTTAGATCATGATAAAGCCTTTCAAATGGCTCCCTTGCTACAGCTACCTACTATTGGTTTTGTTTATTCAGGCGCCTACAAGTTAGTTCTGGATATGATAGTAGTCAATGTTTCCATGAATGCCAATGTTTTGTTCCAAATGTTCACATCGTTTGTCAGCTTTGCATTCATTCATTTTCCAATTCAAGACTTCCATCGCTCAGATCTTCCATGCCTACGATGCTCTGCTTTCTTGTCAGCGATTATCTTCTGCGATGCTCTCCTTCCTTGTTAGATGGGTTGCACAATATTGGCTCAAAAATTTTTGTTTTTTACAATAGTATATTATTCCACTACCTACAAGGTATGAAAGCATCAGTGAAAATAGGTTCTCTGGCAGTTGTCCTGTAAAATAACCTGCTCAGAAAGATGAATTCTTACATTGTTGGAATCCTTATTTGAAACGCAATGGGAAGGGGTTTCAACTCTTGTCGACCTTTTTGAGCAAGTATATTCCTAATACATGCATAGATTCGCTTGCTTGGGACAAGAAGATAATTGGCAGAGAAATGAATTTTGTTTCCCTAGCCTGTGATCTGCCACATTGAACTAGCTTGCGACAACTATAGACTAGTATATGTGGTCATTGAATAGAAAATCTAAGTGTTGTTGGGTTCAAATTTCAATGAAAAGAAATTAATTATCGTGGATGCTTAGTGGAGCAACAGGCAGATAGGTGGTGAAAGCAATTACAACAGCAAAGGAATATCTTCCAATTCAATTCAATGGCTTGTCTTTTCCACATTAGGAATTGATCCACACTTTAATGACTTTCCACGGTGGGAATTGATCCAAACTTGGGAATGGGATGCACCAAGAAGGAAAATATAACAACTATTATTGCATGCAGCAAAAATCAAACATTTGTATTGTATACCAATATAAATATAATTGAAAAATCTTTGGCAATGGAATTAGGTGGGCGTTAATGTTAGAAACAATTGGTTTGATGCTAATAGTCATGGGACTATCCACACTTCAATGAGGATTTTCCACCGTAGGAATCAATCCAAACTTGGGAATGGAACACACCAAGAAGGAAAATATAACAACTGTTATTGCATGCAGCAAAAAACAAATATTTGTATTGTATACTAATAAATATATTGACAGCCTTTATTGGGATGCACGAATACGAGAGCGAGGATCTGAAAGAGTTTGACTTGCTGGCTTGTGAGTTGCCAGTTCATCTAATCTGAACCCTAATAAAGGTTGATGTCACCGGTGTTCATGTCATTCGTTGACTATAGTTGTGGCAGATATTGACCAACCTTCGTTCCAAATGCCAGACAGGTCAAAGTAAAGACACCATATCTAGGGTATATTAAGAACTCGTTGATCAAAATAAAAATGAAGTGTTGCTAAATGAAAAAGGATAATCGTAGAGTTTTTAGAATCTGATTCCCACAAAAAAATGGAAAGGAGAGCCTTCCATGCACTCACTCTATGTTATACCAGGAGTCGGACGGAGCCAGAACACTCACTTCTATACAGAGCCATAGTTTCCAAATGTCTAAACTATATCCATCAAAAATCCAAATGTCTTCTCTAGGTTCTGCCCCACTAAAATTGTTCAAAGCCACCTGAGGGTGATAGACTGTTAGGAACTCTGATAGCATTTGCCTTCTGTGAACAGTAATAGAATGTGCTCCTTCCAAAAACAATGCCAAAGCTCATGTTACAATAAACTATATAAAATCAGGATAAGGCTCGCGTTACAATAAAAAAAACTAGCTATTGCTCCATGAGGTCCAAGGAGAATGTCGAAAAGAAAAAAGAAAAAAACTATAAAATAAAGTCATTGACTTTTGGCAGATCACAACATTTGAATCTACACAATAGCCTTGCTTATACAAGCTTTTGCATTGAAATATTCGCTATATATCTTCTACTTAATTTTCTCTTCAAAGTGTCTATCCCATAGAGAAAGATTGCAAACGAGTGACGCATAATTCATCTGCCATCTTCCAGGCATCTCGTTTGCTTGCACTGGATGGTTGTACTGATTTAAAACCAAACTATCTAGCAAGAGCTAGGCTCAGTGGCTCGATTGGTTTGCACAAGCTTACGGCAGGGACTTCGCCACCCAGTGGAACTTGTTAACTTAGGTTCCCTGGCATGAATCATGACAACTAAATGCACCAGTGAGTTTTTAATTGTTTTTAAGTAAGAGCCTATTTTTTATTACCAAATGTATAAACCTACTTTTGTGCACCTTGAATTTAGATGCATTGTTGTACTTTGATGCTTCTAGCATATTGTTTAATTTTTTTAAATAAATTTGCATATCAATGTGTCATTTCTTTAAGTTCCTTGATGCATGTTGTGACAATAAAAGCCACCAATGAGATCTTGAATATCTTTAAATAAAAATCTTTAGTTTATTACCCAATGTTGTAACCTAAGTCAGTGTACTTTATAGAAGGAACACACTTGTGCACCTAATATGCCTGCGCATAGGATCATTTAAAAAAATAGTGCATATAAAAAACAATAAAATCATATGATACATTGTGCATTGTAACACCCCGAGTGCATTTGTATGATTCAAACACACCAAAGAGAGATTGTTTAAAACTAAAAAAATGAGTTTATTACACATATGGGGTGTAATGGCATTCGGTGTGTATTATTAATTGTTGCACCTATGTTCCATAAATGGGATCGCATTGGTGTGTATTATTAATTGTTGCACCTATGTACAATTCTGAAACACGAAGAAAAAACCTATACTAATAAAACCTTTGGTCGCCTTCCTCCATTATAAATGGATAGGGGATCATTTCTTGGGGGGCGAGGTTCAACGAAAAAACTTCACTAGAATGTGTTTTCCTTACAGTCCAAAAATGTACAATAACCCAAAAAAAACATTTAAACATTATTATTGCTAAAATGTTTTCTATAATATGTGTATACTAGTCCAAAAACTTAACAAAATAATTTTTATGTTATAGTTATTTTCATATAAATATTATTAGAACTTAACAAAATAATTTTTATGTTATAGTTATTTTCATATAAATATTATTAGAATTTTTATTGTGCTTTTTGTTTTTCAGAGGTTGGGAAAATTTGAGTGAATGAATGACATGATATCGAAAACATGTTAGTAGGGAAGTCTAAAAATGTGTATAAGGAGATAGTCAATTATGAGAATGATTGAATTGTAGGAGTTATACCAACAACAACATGCATCAAAAGTACGTAATCATTGATTTTTTGTGTAATAAGAAATTGTATATCTTGTATAAAACAACAATTAATTATTTATTGTTGCAAAACATTAAATAAAATGGAACTCATTCAACACATAAAATGGGACACCAAGATGCAGGTGTGAACTAACAAAACACCATGCACATGGCAAGTGATGTGGCCATGTGATGGAAGGAGCAGGCATATATGAATAAGTGGGGGATTAATGCAAAGTATAGGAGGCATCTTTAGAAATTTGATGGTCTACAATTTGGGTGTAGAGGAATTTATGAGAACCGATGGAAGAGTCTGAAAATGAATATATGAGGAAGTCTAATAGTGGGAAATGTCTGTATATGAGACGCTCGAACTCCCATGAGTATGAGGTCTTATTTTTATGTGTGTGCTTCTTATGAAATCATTAGAATAATTAATAGTTCTCATACGAGGTTGTTTAAGAGTTGTTTCCATGCTTGGGCCTTGTAAATTAGATGGAAGGTGGTTACTTTTGGGAAGAATGTTTAACATCAAAATCAGAGAAATCCTACAAGAGAAGATTTGGGGAATATGGAGACCAAGAAGATGGTGATGGAAGTCGTTTCTAAATTCCAACGAGGGTGAATAGGGAGCATCTTTGTGATGCTCAGGAAACCTGTTTATATAAGGCCACAATCCCTCAAACAATTTGGGAAGAAAATGAAGGAATTGAGCATGACTTGTGGGATGAGTTGGAGTTTGGTAAACCTATGGATGATTTGTCTACTTTATAAGGTTGGATTCAAGACCCGAGAACCACTCGTTATAGGCTATATTTGTACACGAGGTATATGACTCTGTTCTAGGTGGTTAAGGGGCTCTTGGGGCACGTTCTTCTAGAGTGAGAAGAAAAGAGCAAAGGTGATGAGGTCCTCGTATCGTTTCAGGAAAGTCCATCACAATGAAACCCACCTAATGCATAAAAATATAGTTGTTATCGCACATAATTTGGGCATTCCCTTCCTGCTGCAACAAGGCAATGAGAGCAGTTCATCAACTTTAGCTCAACCTGTGGAATTTTTAGGAGATACCACAAATCATCAAGTTCCCTCACTGTTTTTTATGTCTATTGTTTGATTTTGGTTAATCTCATGAGGCCTAGTAGATGGAATTATATGGTTTATATGTGTATCAGTATCGATCCTAGTCATTTATATGTTTCTACTAAATATTAGTCGTAGGATAAATGTGTTTTCAAAGTCTGTATCCGCCATGTTTTCTTCTTTGAGGGGGGATAACTTTTGGTGTCATGAAACTGTAAGGGATATATGTTATGTTGGGTTGGGAGAATGACTCTGGAAGAATGGGAATTAGTATAGTCAGACGACAAATGTAACTTTTGATTGAAAGTTAACATATAGTTACTTACAAAAAAACACATAAATTGGGACAATAAGGAAAAAAGGGTTGATAACAAATTTTGTGAGTAATTACATTTTATTTACTTAACATTTCATATTTGTTGTGATGTTTGTGTTTTAATAAGTTTACAGTCGTGCATATATATTTTTTAACAAGTGATAACATACAATGAAGAACCATCTGAACATTTGATTGACATAAAATAATGTATGGGTTGTGAGTATATGCCAAAGTATCAAGGGCTAATTGAACAATTTGTAAGAGGGTGTGTTGTTTAACTTCCTTGATTTTATAATTAATGGAACAATAAGAAAACTTTGATTATATGTATACTTTGTCTTGATGCATGTAACTTGCAGGAAACAAAGTATGAAGTGGGTCCAACATAATGAATGGCTATGAAATAATGTGTATTTTTCTGAATTCTCATTGTTATGTTATGATTTTTTATTGATGCAATCATGTATATTATAATATAAATATAAATATGTGCACTACACTTTATTTTAATGTTTGTATATGGAACATAAAAAATAAATAAAAAATAAAAAAATCATGCTAATGAAGAAAACATTCCAAATTACCCAAGTATAATATCCTAGTATCCCCTAAAAGTGATGAAGAAATGAAACATGCAAGCAATGATAGTAATTCAGGTGATGAATGATGGGGGTTGAAATCGAATGCACAAGTTGTATATTTAAGAATGTTTGTCCATGGAAATCAAACATTTGGTTTAATGTGGACATATTGTCACAATTGAATGACAACAGGTTACCAATAATTGTAACAACTATTTATTGTCATTTTGATTATCATAGACCTTTATGTTGTCCCAGTTTGTAAGTTCAAGGCTCCCTTATTTGTATATAATAAAATGAGTTTCTTATTCTATTGTAGTTTTTAGTGTTATAAAATGTTACATTTTTGAATAAATATATGGATTATTTACATTATTAAAATGAGCATATGTATAGCCAACTATTAAACGATGCAATACATTAATGAAATTATTCAAGAATTGCATTTCATATCTGCAATATGGAAAAATGATACATTAAAACATATTGGTGCATTGTATTTATTTCACTTCAACAATGTGGTTTATAATATTTATGCACCTATGTGTTTAAATGGATTTTAAGCATTGATGCTCTATACATGTACAAATGCAATAATATTAATAACTATCATAAATGCACTAATTCTCTATCAACAATATTGTCACCATTGTTGTTATGTTTATTGTCACCATTACAAGATTTTACAAGGTGCACGAGGATATACACATTGGTGTTTTTACATATATAATATGCATCATTGCTTTTAAAATATGTAATATGCATCAATTCCTTAAAAGAAAATATGCACTAGTGCCTTAAAAAAATACAATGTATTAGTGCTTATTAATTATGGCACAAGGATGCACCTTAAGGATATAAGTGCACCGAAAAAAATTGTATTAGAACCTTTAATCACTCAAATTTTTTAGTTATATTTAACATCCATTAATACCTCCGCTACCAATAGAAAAAAAAATTAATAATTTTGTCCAATCTTGTAACACTAAAAACCTTCACAAATACCTTAGCTAGGTAGTGTTTTCCTTGTAGTGAAGGAATAGTTGATGTATACTTCGCATAACCTTAATGTGATCATAGGAGGATTGATAAGACTGTCAATGACACATCTATTGATTTTCCTTTCCTCCTCAATCAATTGGGTAATTGTTTGGGTATGGTTTGTAATGTTATATTCAAAGCCTTCCAGTCCTCCACAAGGTCTAGATCACCTTGGCCTTCCCCTAGGGACCTATCCCACCCTATCCCTTCTGTGAATTAGATCGACCTTTAAAAATATCATCATAGTAGTTTACAAAATCTCCCTCCATATCTGAAACTTACAAAATCCTAAATCACATTTCCTTCCTTAATCATGACTACATCTAATAATAAAGATTACTTATATTATCATTAACTATATATTTAGATAATAACATTTAGATAATAACATTATATAATAATTAAATGTTAAACATTTTTTATTATATGGTTAAACCAGAGTGTTTTAAATGTTCAAACCTTGATTCAAACCCCCATAGATATATGTTATTATTAGTCCCTCCTCAAAGGTCGGGGTACTATTTTTTTATCCAAGTTGAGTAAGCATTAGTTTCAATTGACTGAAATGAAATGTACTCTTTTAACCAAAGTTTCAAACTAATTTTCTGTTAATTAACATAATCCATAGTTTTTGCAAGCTCATTGGATTATATTTTGAAGCATTATTGACGCAGCAGCAACGTAGGTATTGGGAATGGATCCCTCTCCCTATGTTGGGCGTTTGACAATGATAATGAGCCCAACTCATGTGAATTAAATGAACCTGGATCATGCACCACCTCTTCTCTGCTACATGGAACCACCTTCATGGCCATCATTTTCATTACTGCCTCACCGCCATCATTGCCATCAATCTCACGGCTTTCACTGCCACTCTTCTCATCACCGCTACTCATTAAGACTTAATAGCATGCTCACCTACAGGATCCGTTCAACTCGTTAATACTCAAGAGCATGCCTACCTATAGGTTGCAAGAACAAGTATTCATCTTGGGACATAGAATATTACTTGATCTAAGGATGACCATTTGCTTACAAAATCTTACATGGACCGCTTGCACTTACAGTGCCTATTTCTGCACCACAAAAATAATCCTTCTGGTGTCCTAAATTCAACAGATGCTAACATCGCACACTTTCCCTAGATTCCTCACTATTGTTTCCCTTTTTTTCTAGTGGAGGGGAAGAAGTTTGGAACTACCATTCTGGTCATTTCAAAACTCTAGTGCAGAGTAAAGGACCAGCCTTGTATAAAATGCCAAATGACAAGATCAATTTCGCCTATGCAGGTATGCATTTTAATAAACATCATAAATATTAGAGTTTTTACCTTTAGAAGCACTTTATTTGAAAACACTTCATGTTTTCTCTATTGGTTCAGCTACTATTTCAATCGATCTTTGGCACTTTCCCTTTGGAACTTATGCCACTTACCCGTAGATATAGCTTATTCAGTAGATATCTTGTTCTTTGGTTCTTTTAATATGGAATAGAGACAAGAGAATCCAAAAATAGTTATGCATGATCCATGTTAGCTTGATTATATATTTGCATCCTCTTGATATTTTTTTGGATGGTTTGATACTTAGACTGAACCTACCAAATTTTATTATGGATAATATCAGTTTTTTATTTTTTATTTTTTGTATTTGAGAATATTTATCACATTCGAAGATGATAATACTGGAACAGAATTTATTGGCAATGTTGTACAAATATATTCCATATTATACTATGTACACAAATATCAAATACATATTCAATATGGGATGACATGACAATTTAAATAGTTTAAGGTGATTTGAACTTAATTGCCAACAAGTAATGCAACATATACATTTCTTATGCTTTATACCCTTGATGAGCGCTTACAACGTCTGATTTAAATGTCGGCTTCATCATTGGATTCATTGTTTTGAGCATGAACAAGCTACTAACCTTTGTGATGTAGGTACTTATTAAATTTAAGAAGCTACCTATACCTACAAATAGCACCCTAGTGTCATTCTCAGGCAGGGAAAATGGCTAGTATTTTATGGATATAACAAAAGAATAACATTGAAACTAAATTTACTACGGAATTTATGGATCTCTATTTCTAATCCACAATAATTATAAAATAACAATTTTGATAGCAAGAAATCCCAATGTCAATGAGGACTTACCTTAATCAAGACCGCCCATATGAAGATTCCATCAACACTTTATGAGGCTCACAATGGCTACAATGCTTGCTTAAGAAATACATTGGTCTAACTAGAACAATGGACTTTCCTAATCATATTATGTGTCCATTCTAACATTAGCTACTAGCACGGCTGCAAGTGATTCCATTAGATTCAGGTCTACATAATCAATAGTGTGCCCATGAGGCCAATTATTTGTTGGGACAATAACTTGCATCAATTTCTCATTGACAAAGGACAAATTCTACTCTGCAATGAATATTTCATAAATTTTGGCCTCAACTTCAAATAGATAAACTTCATAGTATCAATTTCAGTTTCCATACCAAAGGAAATACAAACTGGGCAATGATGAAGAGAACCGTAGCGACGCTAGATCTGTAAATGAAACTTACAAAGGAACCAAATCTGAATAAATATTTCAATTTTCATAGTTTTAAGTTGACATTAATACTTATAATTCAACAAAAACTATCATGCTCCTCATACTAACTATATTCCATCGGGCACTAGAAGCCCCACTGGAATCAATTGGAAATGTTCCATGAGACTGGTCATCAACAATCCCATGAATCCAAGTGTTATGCATGTAGTTGCATGATTGCAACGTGGTTGGGAATTACCTATCCTGGAACAATTTTTCATAACAACAATTTATAGATTTGATCTACCATATTTGTCATTGTTAACTCTGCAAAGAACTTGCGATCTCACCAATTTATCTTCACATTTGATCATCTCACTACCAGCTTAGCTTATCTTAATATAAATATTTGGCATGAATAAGGAATTACAAGTTTGAACACCACATTGAGAGGAAATAGACAAAGGTTTTCTCCATAATGTGTTGTGTTATCAACACATCATTAAGATAATATTTGGAGCTAGCTACCATAGTTTGATAAAGATTCCATGTATGAGTAGATATGCCATGCAATAACAAAGATCTATATTATCCCATTTTCTAATTGTTTGGAGATAAATGGCATCAAAAATCTATCACCAAGCAACTCCGAGTTTGTAGAAGTAGAATCTAATCACTGAAATCTTGGTTTCCAAGGGTCAGATCATTAGAGATATTGAATTTACACTCAAATTAATTGTGGAGGTTGAATCATTACACAAGAGGATTCATGGTTACACATGTTATGCCCTCCCAAACAACAATCAATTCTGAACCTGCCCATCGGGGACTGAACCTACCCCTCGGGGACTACGATGCCATGCATCACTTGTTTTATTAGGTTGACAAAGTTAACTATCGTATTCTACACACATCCCACCATATAATTTTGGATA
>LPNX010017582.1:0-68617 GCA_001517045.1 Pseudotsuga menziesii | reverse complement strand
AACTTCTTTTGTTTTTTTTTTGTTTTTTTTTTAGTTTAGGAATTTTAATAGTTGAAGATTTAATTATTTAGCCTTATGCCTATGATTTTCTATGATTTTTTTTTAATTGTTGAAGATTCAACTAATGAGCCATATAAATCTGAATGAAACTAGGGAGAAAACCATATTTACAATATGATTTTTTTTTCGATTTAAAAAATGTTCAAGGTTTTTCTTCATAATGTAAGAAACAAAAGTTATTGTTGAAAGGTTAAAGCCAAAGATTTTTGAAATGATATCAAAATAACATTTTGTCTTTCTTTCAAATCGACAGATATTGGATGTTATTGGAGTTTCTCAGGAGTGTCTTCATACTGCAAAGATGAAGAATATCAGCGCTATTTGTATGAAATTAAACCTTGCAAAATATTATGATAAGGTTAACTCGGTCTTTCTTAGACTCATACTTATTCATATTGGCTTACCTATGGAGGTTACAAATTGGACTCTTGCTTGTGTTTCCTCATCAAAATTTACAGTATTAGTGAATGGTTCTCCTTCAATTTTTTTTGGTAGCTCGAGAGGCTTAAGACAGGGGTGTCCTTTATCCCCTCTTCTATTTTTACTATTTATTGAAGGGCTAAGCAGGATGATCTCCAAAGCTTTTCAGGAAGGAAAATTTACAAGTATCAAGTTTTCTTCAGCTCTTAAAATTACACATTTAATGTTTGTTGATGATGTGATTTTCTTTGGGCCTGCAAAGTTAAGTGACGGGAAGAACCTTTATGATATTTTATCTATCTTTTTCTCTGCTTTTGAATGGATATCAATTTGGGAAAATCTTATATTTATCAACACAATGCTGAAGTTCATCTGGTAAGGGAACAAGGCTCAATAATGTTGAATTTCTCCTTCATCCAAATTTAAAGATGAGATGGATGATTTACTTGCATTAATTTGCATTCTTGTGGCTATGCCAAAACAATTCAGGGAATTAATTAGAAATTTTTCATCTTTGAATGAAACTAGGGAGAAAACAATTTTGATAATATGATTTTTTTTCGATTTAAAAAATGTTCAAGGTTTTTCTTCATAATGTGAGTGACAAAAGTTATTGTTGAAAGGTTAAAGCCAAAGAATTTTGAAATGATATCAAAATAACATTTCGTCTTTCTTTCAAATCGACAAACATTGGTGTTGCAGGTGCAACTGTTCTCCCCAAATTTCTTAAATTTTGGGGCCCTCCTTATCTTTTAAGAGTTGTTTTGATGTCGTCTGATTCATGAATGTTTGGCCTTGCTATAACTTTGGTTGATTCTAAAGGGTAGTTGGCTGCCTGTTTTTAAGGGATGCATTTGTTGAGATTTTATTGTGGGAGGCAGAATCGAATTTGGAGTGCTAACCTGAAACTCGTCAGATCATTGCCCTTTGATCAAACCATTATCTCTGAGGTGAGATAGTTTGACCTTCACTGACTTTGAGTTCTCAAACACTTAAGTTTTCTTGATCGGACGTCATTTTATGTTGGATCGGAAGCTATAATGTTTTCCCTTTCGCCGTTGCGGATGCCCGAGCGGTTTGGCGTCCGAAGTGCAAAGTGTTCCGGTTTCCGATTTGAAAGTTTCCTTCCGCCGTTGCGGCTGGGAAAGTCCTTAGCCTCCGAAGCGTAAAGTCGTTCGATTTTCGACTGAGGGTTTTTTCTCCCGCCCGCGTTTCTCGTCATTTTAGCGCTTGTCTTTCCACTGTTACGGCTGATAAATCCTTTTGGCATCCAATGTCAAAGTCACCCAATCTCCGATGGATTTTTCCCACCCACAGCTTTGAATCGTGCCTCTTAGTCTTTTTCTTCCTATCGTTGCGGCTGAGCCAAGCCTTTGACTTTCGATGTCAGTATCCTTTCGACTTCCACCGTGGTGCACTAGGCCATTTGTTTTTGTGGAGTAGTCATTTCAGTTTGTATAATCTGCCGCTCTGTTTCATAACACAGTCCCAAATGGATAATACACGTGGATTAATTGCAAGTGTGCATAAGGAGCTGATGCGTGAAGACGTAGAAGAACAGTTTGGTAAAAATTGAAACGACACCGACCAGATCACTGAAAGGGCCCTCGAAGCGGAAGACAAAGTCAATAACACTAAAGGCACGAACCTGACTGCTAGTCCGTTACTAAAAGAATCATGAGTACATACAAACAACTCAGAAGAATACGAAACGCTGGGGAAACCGAAAGGTCATGCGTTGGGGAAACCCAAATGATTTAATGTTTTGTTTAAACACTGGAAAGGAGGAGGTTACGAGGGCTTTTTCCCTGAAAAAAATTGTAAACTCGTTTGCTTGTAAGAGGAACTACTTCGTTTTACAGTGATAAAGTGCAACTTTTGCCTGCTGGAGAGAGCGAAATGTGGAATGTATCAATGCGACTAAATGAATAATGTTGAAGAGGAACTATTTCGTTTTCAGCTGTGTTTCATTTACTATGAGAGTATTTAACTTCCTGAACCTATGTTCTTGTTGAATGTTCTTTAGTATCTTTTGGGATGTTTTCCATTGTGAGTAATAAGTGTTGTTCATAAAATAATCGGCTATCTGGTTGTTTAAATATCTGTAATTGTTCGTGTGTCTTGAAGGAAGTGTCAGCTAACTGTAACTCTTCATAATGCATGTACACAATGTATTGCTCACTTACCAGTGATAATCCTGCTCCCTAGGGATAGTTTAGGTAGTTAGTTTCTTTTTCTTGTTGTCTGTGATTGGGATGCTAGTGAGTCTAAGACGAGAGGTAAGAACCTGCGCATCACATTGTGACCTCTCCTCGCATCTTATCACCCTGCATGGTTAATTAGGCACTTGCATATCATACATTAAGTCAAAAAATGCAAAACTCACGATGGACCGGGTCGTAACCGGTAAAGCCTTTGTTTTGTACTTGACCTACGATAGCCGGACCGCAAACCGGACGAATTCCCTATACCAAACAGTCAACGGGCTAGTTGGGAACATTGATTGGGGAGAATCCCTTACTATTGTCGCCTGCGAAGTTCCAAGAATCAACAGCTTTTGGCGCTAGAAGGAGGGCCGCCAGTGTATGGCTAGCCGAGGAAACCCGTTTTCCTGAGAATATTCCACCGGTAACAGTTCTGAAAGCAGTGGGTTTCATAATCCAATTCCGGAAGAAAGAGAACATCTATATTCTGTTGGTAACAAAATTGTTAATGATCTGAGAAGACACACCAGGGCATATGTAAAGAATATTGGAGGATTTCCAATCATCCCTGAACTGCCCAGAAGAGAGTATAAAAAGAAGGATTGTCCTGAAGCGGAAGGCTCAGTGTTGGTTGGAGACTGGGAAGAGCTTGTAGAAACAGCCTTACAAGAAGTTGTGCTACCTTTGAATCAAGAAGGCCCAGAAACCCCTCACAGTTCTCCTGGTCACACTCCAGTTGGTTCACCTCCTCACTCTCCACCTAGACTCATGGCTGGGGTAAACACAAACCAACCACCTAACCCGCCAAATCCGCCACCTGCATGGAGAGCCAGATCACCATTAAACCTGACCCCTCCATTACATGATTTACCTCAATCCTTTGAAAAGTTGCTGCCTAAATTCGACCCCAATGAGAAGATACTAGTAGATGATCATCTGTAGAGTTTTTACTTGGCAATAGAAGGATTGAGGGATGGGGAGCATGAAGATGTAGTCTGCAGACTGTTCCTGCATACCCTTAAAGGAGCTGCAGCATCATGGTACTTTGGGTTGCCTGCTAACTCTATCCCTGATTGGGATACCTTCGAAAGAATTTTCAGAAGTAAGTATGGAACTCAGAAAACTCATGCGGCTCTCATGAAAGGGGTGTGTGCATTGAAGAAAGAAAGAAAAGAAAAGATGCACAGTTTCACACAAAGGTTTGCATCCTATCTCAAGAATTTCTCTAAAACGGATAGACCTTCAGACAAAGTTCTGATTGAATATTATACTTCAGCTTTAGGCCCTGATCTGGCCATGTTTGCCAAAGGCAAGGCCAAGCCTACATTGACGAAAACCTATGAAGAGGCTGAAGTAGTGGAAGCTGAAAGAGAGAGTATTGAAGACTATCCGAAGCAGTCAGGAGAAAAGGGTGCGGGAAGAAAAGCCTTATTGTTTACTAAGCCTAAGGAAGAAAAGTCGCCAGATTTGGAAAATATGGCCAAAATGATGCAGAAAATTTCCAACAAAATCATAGATATGGAGAAAGAAAAGGAAGGACAAAAATTTTATAAGCCATATTATAAGAAAAGAGAGGATAACCATCAGTATCAACCTCCTCCTCACAATTCTGCATCTATGAATTTAACAGAGGTAGGCTTGGACAATTTTTGCACTTTCCACCAACAGCCACACTCTGAAAAGAATTGTCCTCAATGGATTAATTCGATGACATTGGTCATGAATCAACTGTTAGATTCTAGATTAACACAAGAGGGAGAAGAAGAAAGAAAAGAGACTTCTACTTCTACTTCTACTAAAGAACAGGAAGAAGAAACCATGGCTTTATGGAATTTTGTCTCGTTATTTGACGCTGAAGAAGAAAAGACTCAGGGGTACGAGGACATTGCGGAAACCAACGTAGCCACAAGGAGCCAAGGGACGGTTAAAGAAGACAGTCTTATACTCCCAAAGATTAAGAGGCTGCAGAGAAATGTTAAGAAGTAATTTCAAAATAAATCCTTGGCTGATAAAATTCCAGAATTCACTATTACCAGCCAAAATCCTAGACAGAATGATACAACAGCCAAGCCAAATGAAGATAAGGAGAATGCTGATAGGCCTCATCCCACGGAACAGCAGATGGATTATGACATTGTGGAGGATTTAAAGAAGATAAAGGTGAATGTTCCACTATTCGAAATGTGCAAAGTGCCACAGCAAAAAGAAAGGCTGTTGAGAGCCCTTGAAGCATCAGATGAGAAGATGCCCACTAACAATCAACCAGAAGAAGAAGAAGAGATTGGAGAGACCAGTAGTGGAGGTAAGTCCAAGCACAAGAATCCACCTTTCCTCCTTACTTTTGAAATCTTTAACTACAATGTACATAATTGCTTGGTAGATTCAGGGGCAACTGTTAATGTCATGCCGATATCTGTCTGTAAAAGAATCAATGGACAGCCTAAGCCATCCCCGTGGAGAGTAGTTCAGTTGGACAGGATAGATGTGAAGGTAATTGGTGAGATGGAAGATGTCCTAGTCCGTCTAGCTTCAAATGATAAAGTATGCCAGGTCATTAATATCGTGGTGGCTGATATACCAGATGCGTACGGCCTTATACTGAGCAGAGATTGGTCGGCCAAACTTAATGGATATTTCGCTTCTGATTGGTCACATCTGTGGTTGCCATATAAAGGAAGTCCGAACCAGATTAAGGTTTTGAGGGAGCCTCACATGAAGTACAATGTTACTCGACTTGAGGAGAAGAATGAACCTGTGGATTCTATCTTGGGAAACTATTTTATTGAGTTGAAACCGGGGAATTATCAAGCGGAAGAAGCCAGCAACACATCTGACACCAAACCTGATCTCCTTCGATTCTCACAGGCTGATGAGATTGACTGTAAAATAGTAGACTTAGCAGTAGGAATAGATTCACATTCAATAGTTAGTGATTTTTGGATTCTATTTTTTGATGGCTCTAAGACATTAGAAGGGTCAGGGGCTAGCTGTGTCCTGATCGACCCACAGAAGAATAAACATTTTCTTTCCTGTAAATTAGAGTTTGAATGTACTAATAATACAGCTGAGTACGAAGCGCTGGTGCAGGGATTGAAGAAAGCAATTGAGTTAAAGGTAAGTAATTTAAAAGTTTTTGGAGATTCTGAAATTATTGTGAAACAAATCCGGAATCAAATACATTGTGTTTCTCCTCAGTTAAAGGATTACCAGAATGAGGTATGGGATTTGCTTAAATGTTTTAATGCATTCAACATTATTTCAATTCCAAGAGTTAAAAACACAGCTGCTGATTTGTTGGCCACATCGGCCGCTAGACTCGTACCCACTAATAATAGATGTTCTGTCGAACTACTTTTCAAGCCTTTAGTACCGGATATGATCACCAACTTGCGAGTGTTCGACGATGATCAGCAAATCATAGAATGTTTGACGAATAGCGAGGTGTTTAAAGGAGCAATCATAGACGATGAAGAGCATCGGGCCGAGATGAAATATGAAAATTTCATTCCTAAAGGTGTCAGAACGTTGGAAAAAATGTTCGACTTAAATGAAAAGTTCAGAAGACCAGCCAACGTGAAGACCCACAGCTCGTCGCTACAGTTCGAGCTGATAAATTTAGGGACTGAGACGAATCCCAAATTTGTAAATCTTGGCAAGTGTTGTTCGCCTGCAGAAAGAGATAGACTCATCAATCTGTTTAAACAATATAAAGATGTTTTCGCATGGACATACGAAGATTTGAAAACATATGACACCAGCATCATCAAGCATGTCGTTCCCATTAAAGCAGGTGTCAATCCATATCACCAACCATTAAGAAAAATACATCCAAAATTGGAGCCGCTGATTCAGAGTGAAGTGAAGAAATTATTGGATGCTATAATCATCTTCAAAGTCAGACACTCTGAGTGGGTATCAAATCTGGTACCAGTAAGAAAAAAGTCGGGATAAATCAGGCTCTGCGTGGATTTTAGGAACTTGAATCACGCTTCCGATAAGGATAACTACCCTGTTCCGCCCATGGAGCAATTGCTGCAAATGGTCTCTGGTTCTGAATTGTTTTCATTATTAGACGGTTTCTCTGGCTACAATCAAGTATTGGTAGCCGAAGAAGATAGATTGAAGACAACGTTCAGAACCAAATGGGGAACCTTTGCCTACAGAAGAATGCCCTTTGGGCTGATAAATGCTGGAGAAACGTTTCAAAGGGCTATGGACATAGCTTTCCGCGGATTGATTGACCGAAGTGCTGTAGTGTACCTTGATGACATTACAATATTCTCGAAGAAAAGAGAAGAGCACACGTTTCACTTAAAGCAAATTTTTGAACGCTGTCGAAAATATGGCATTTCCCTCAATCCTAAAAAATGTGTGTTCGCTGTCACAGAGGGCAAGTTGCTGGGTCACATAGTTTCAAAGACAGGAATTTCTATTGATCCAGAAAGAATCAAGGCCATTGAGCAAATCCCCTTGCCCCATAATAAGAAAGGGATGCAATCTTTTATGGGAACCATAAATTTTGTTCGAAGGTTCGTACCCGATTTCGCTCAAACTGTCAAGCCATTGCAGCAGATGGTGAAGCAAAATGCACAGTTCAAGTGGACAGAGAGTGAAAAGAACGCTTTCAGCCAAATTAAGATTGTTTTTGCACACGCACCCTCTCTGAAAATCCTAAACTTTGATAAATACTTTATTCTGTATACATTTGTGTCCGATGATTCACTGGCAGCTGTGCTTACGCAAAAGGAAGATGGGGGGGATGAATTCCCAATAGCTTTCATGAGCACTAGTCTTCAAGGGGCTGAATTGAACTACCCAGCCATTGATAAGCAGGCTTACGCAGTATTTAAGGCAGTGAAGCAATTCAAGCCTTATATTTTGAAGAATTGAACCAAGGTAATAGTCCCCTACCCAGCTGTAAGATCCCTTCTCATACAGAAAGAGTTAGGAGAAAGAAGGGGTAACTGGGTAACAGCTCTTCAAGAGTACGACCTTGAATTCAAGCCAGCTTCTATAGTGAAAGGTCAAGGGTTGTGCAAACTGATGACTAAAAGTGGGAGCAATGAAGAACAAGCCTGGGAGGACGAGGCCGAGTTACAGGTAATGGATGTATGTCATTTATTTACAGCTCCCGAGTCTTGGTACAGAGACCTTGTGCATTACCTGTAGGCAGGGTTGTTACCAGAACATTGGAATTCCAAGCAAAGAAGAGCGCTACGTCTTAAATCAGCATCTTATCAAATTGTCGAAGGAATATTGTTCAGAAAGAATTATGACGGGGTTCTTCTCAGATGCCTAGAAAAGGAAGATGCGAAGAAAGTAATGACAGAGTTGCATGATGGGCCTACTGGGGGACATTATTCAGGAGACACTACAACCCACAAAATCCTCAGGGCAGTTTATTATTGGCCTACACTCTTCAAAGATGCACATGCACATGTCAGGAGATGTGACATCTGCCAAAGGTGTGGTGGGAGACAACCTAAAGCAGCAGCACCCCTAAAGCCTGTGATGATCACGGAACCATTCGAGCAATGGGGACTGGATATTATTGGAGAAATAAAACCAAATTATTCCCTCCAACACAAATACATTCTGACCACGACTGATTATTGCACTCACTGGGTCGAAGCTATCCCGCTACGCAAGATAAATGAAGACGAAGTCATCATCTTTCTGCAAGATCATATCATGACCAGGTTTGGAGTTCCAATTTCGTTAGTTTTTTATAATGCTAAATATTTTTCATCAATTAAATTAACTGCTTTTTCTCATGATAAAGGAATAAAATTGCATTATTTTGCTAACTACTATCCACAAAAGAATGGCTTGCCTGAATCCTCTAATAAAAATATGATTAGAATCCTGAAGAAGACTGTAATAGAAAACCAAAGGAGTTGGCACTTAGCACTACCAAACGCCCTGTGGGCCGATAGAGTCACCCCCAAGTCTGCAATAGGAGTGTCACCTTATACCCTTGTGTATGGGAAAGAAGCCATTCTTACACCCAACATCATGTTGCCGTCTTCTATTTTAGCCCAAGAGTCTAGTGGGTCGGAGAATGAAGTTTTACAGATGAGGATATGCAACCTTCTGAAAGCAGAAGAGGCTATATCTAAAGCCAGAGAACGCTTTAAGCAGCAGCAGGAGTTAGTAAAGAGGTGGTTCGACAAACATAAAGCTGGAATAAAAGACTTTGAAGTAGGAGACTTAGTCCTCAAATGGGATCACCCCCATGATGAGAAAGGAAAGCACACTAAATTCCAGCAACTATGGGTAGGCCCTTTTCAGATTGCAGCAAAGCTTGGCCCCTCTACTTACAAGTTACAGGATCTTCAGGGGTGGGAAGAGAACTTACCAGTGAATGGTTTTGTTCTCAAGCCTTATTTTTCTTGAGTTTCTTGAGTTCTTCTATTTGTATATAAATAAGTTGTTTAGCTGTCTTTTGAGCCATGAGTTTGTTTTAATTTTGAGTTTTCTTGGTTTCAATAAAAGAAATAAACTGGGTTGCGTGGAGAACATTAAATGTTTGGGAATGATAAACATTCTTGGGTTTCAGACTGTGTGTTGCTAAAAGAACTTCTTCCAGTTTAGCAGTTTTCTCAAATAAGTTCGGTGTGCGTTGAAGTCCTGCTTAAACCCTGTAAAATAAACCAGAGTTGGAGAGTCTGGAGTACTATGTTGAGGCTCCATCCACGTCACACTTAAAATGTCCGAAGGGGCGATAGCAAAAGGACCCACGGAAAAGAGCAAGGTGAACAGTATATTAAATATAAATGATCCCATGCCAAGAAGCGAATGCCAAAAGGAAAATGAGAGTCAAAGAACTCCTATGAAAAACATCATACATCAAAGCAAATGCTGAATCATCAGTACTAAATTGTTGAAAGATCCTCTCCGTCCGTGATTTTAAACTTGAAGTACACCACTCACACAAAAGGACACTATGGGATAGAGGATCCTGAATTAAAATTTAGTAAGAAAGGCATGCAGGGGGACTCATATGAAAAGGGACAAAAGTGTAAAAGTACAAAAAGTGCTAAAATGGCATGGGAATGAGGAACAAACGAATATTTCTGTTTACCATATGCTACAATCCTGTGGCGTCCAAAGCTATCAGCCACCTGAGGACAGAAGTAATAATGAAACTCATTCTCTGGCCTCAACAGAGTTACCTGGACTTGAAAATCTTGGTTTCCATTCTCCCAAATTGGACTATCATCAATAATTAAGGGTACACACTCATGTCATTTGAGAAATCCGGATAGCTGGAAGAATTCAATAGATGCATTTGCTGTTAAACAGTCTACTACTCAAATATTAATCACCCAGAGATCTAGGTTCACCAAGTAATCACCAGTTGTTGCAGGTGCAACTGTTCTCCCCAAATTTCTTAAATTTTGGGGCCCTCCTTATCTTTTAAGAGTTGTTTTGATGTCATCTGATTCATGAATGTTTGGCCTTACTGTAACTTTGGTTGATTCTAAAGGGTAGTTGGCTGCCTGTTTTTAAGGGATGCTTTTGTTAAGATTTTATTGTGGGGCGCAGAATCGAATTTGGAGTGCTAACCTGAAACTCCTCAGATCATTGCCCTTTGATCAAACCATTATCTCTGAGGTGAGACAGTTTGACCTTCGCTGACTTTGAGTTCTCGGACACTTAATTTTTCTTGATCGGGCATCATTTTATGTTGGATCGGAAGCTATAATCTTTTCCCTTTCACCGTTGCGGATGCTTGAGCGGTTTGGTGTCCGAAGTGCAAAGTGTTCCGATTTCCGATTTGAAAGTTTCCTTCCGCCGTTGCGGCTGGGAAAGTCCTTTAGCCTCCGAAGCGTAAATCCGTCCGATTTCCAATCGAGGGTTTTTTCTCCCACCCGCGTTTCTCATCATTTTAGTGCTTGTATTTTCGCTATTACGGCTAATAAATCCTTTTGGCGTCCGATGTCAAAGTCACCCAATCTCCGATGGAGTTTTCCCGCCCACAGCTTTGAATCACGCCTCTTAGTATTTTTCTTCCCGCCGTTGCGGGTGAGCCAAGCCTTTGACTTTCGATGTCAGTATCCTTCCAACTTCCACCGTGGTGCACCAGGCCATTTTTTTTTGTGGAGTAGTCGTTTCAGTTTGTATAATATGCCGCTCTATTTCATAACACAGTCCCAAATGGATAATACACGTGGATTAATTGCAAGTGTGCGTAAGGAGATGATGCGTGAAGACGTAGAAGAACAGTTTGGTAAAAATCGAAACGACACCGACCAGATCACTGAAAGGACCCTCGAAGTGGAAGACAAAGTCAATAACGCTAAAGGCATGAAACTGACTATTGGCCCATTACTAAAAGAATCATGAGTGCATACAGACAAATCAGAAGAATACGAAACGCTGGGGAAACCGAAAGGTCATGCGTTGGGGGAAACCCAAACGATTTAATGTTTTGTTTAAACACTGGAAAGGAGGAGGTTACGAGAGCTTTTTCCCTGAAAAAATTTGTAAACTCTTTTGCTTGTAAGAGGAACTACTTCGTTTTACAGTGAGAAAGTGCAACTTTTGCCTGCTGGAGAGAGCGAAATGTGGAATGTATCAATGCGACTAAATGAATAATGTTGAAGAGGAACTATTTCGTTTTCAGCTGTGTTTCATTTACTGTGAGAGTATTTAACTTCCTGAACCTATGTTCTTGTTGAATGTTCTTTAGTATCTTTTGGGATGTTTTCCACTATGAGTAATAAGTGTTGTTCATAAAATAATCGGCTATCTGGTTGTTTGAATATCTGTAATTGTTTGTGTGTCTTGAAGGAAGTGTCAGCTAACTGTAACTCTTCATAATGCATGTACACAATGTATTGCTCACTTACCAGTGATAATCCTGCTCCCTAGGGATAGTTTAGGTAGTTAGTTTCTTTTTCTTGTTGTCTGTGATTGGGATGCTAGTGAGTCTAAGACGAGAGGTAAGAACCTGCGCATCACATTATGACCGCTCCTCACATCTTATCACCCTGCATGGTTAATTAGGCACTTGCATATCATACACTAAGTCAAAAAATGAAAAACTCACGATGGACCGGGCCGTAACCGATAAAGCCTTTGTTTTGTACTTGACCTACGGTAGCTGGACCGCAAACCGGACGGATTCCCTATACCAAACAGTCAACGGGCTAGTTGGGAACGTTGATTGGGGAGAATCCCTTACTGTTGTCGCCTGCGAAGTTCCAAGCATCAACAATTGGATGTCATTGGAGTTTCTCAAGAGTGTCTTCATACTACAAAGATGAAGAATATCAGCTCTATTTGTATGAAGTTAGACCTTGCAAAATATTATGATAAGGTTAACTGGGTATTTCTTAGACTCATACTTATTCATATTGGCTTACCTATGGAGGTTACAAATTGGACTATTGCTTGTGTTTCCTCAGCAAAATTTACAGTATTAGTGAATGGTTCTCCTTCAAGTTTTTTTGGTAGCTTGAGAGGCTTATGACAGGGGTGTACTTTATACCCTCTTCTATTTTTACTATTTATTGAAGGGCTAAGCAGGATGATCTCCAAATCTTATCAGGAAGGAAAATTTACAGGTATCAAGTTTTCTTCAGCTCTTAAAATTACTCATTTAATGTTTGTTGATGATGTGATTTTCTTTGGGCCTACGAAGTTAAGTGAGTGGAAGAACCTTTGTGATATTTTATCTATCTTTTTCTCTGCTTCTAAATGGATATCAGTTTTGAAAAATCTTATATTTATCAACACAATGTTGAAGTTCATCTCGTAAGGGAACAAGGCTCAATAATGTTGAAGTTATGCTTCATCCAAATTTAAAGATGACATGGATGATTTACTTGCAATAATTTTCATTCTTGTGGCTATGCCAAAAATCTTAAGGGAATTAATTAAAAAAAATTCATCTCTGAATGAAACTAAGGAGAAAACAATTTTGATAATATGATTTTTTTTTCGATTTAAAAAGTGTTCAAGGTTTTTCTTCATAATGTGAGTGGAAAAAGTTATTGTTGAAAGGTTAAATCCAAATCTTTTTGAAATGGTATCAAAATAACATTTTGTATTTCTTTCAAATTGACAGATATTAGATGTTATTGGAGTTTCTCATAAGTGTCTTCATACTGCAAAGATGAAGAATATCAGCTTTATTTGTATGAAGTTAGACCATGCAAAATATTATGATAAGGTTAACTGGGTATTTCTTATACTCATACTTATTCATATTGGCTTACCTATGGAGGTTACAAATTGGAATCTTGATGGTGTTTCCTCAGCAAAAATTACAATATTAGTGAATGGTTCTCCTTCAGGTTTTTTTGGTAGCTCGATAGGATTAAGACAAGGGTGTCCCTTATCCCCTCTTCTATTTTTACTATTTATTGAAGGGCTAAGCGGGATGATCTCCAAAGCTTATTAGGAAGGAAATTTTAAAAGTATCAAGTTTTCTTCAGCTCTTAAAATTACGCACTTACTGTTTGTTGATGATGTGATTTTCTTTGGGCCTACGAAGTTAAGTGAGTGGAAGAACCTTTATGATTTTTTATCTATCTTTTGCTCTGCTTCTGAATGGATCATATCAGTTTGGAAAAATATTATATTTATCAACACAATGCTGAAGTTCATCTCATAAGGGAACGAGGCTCAATAATGTTGAAGTTCTACTTCATCCAACTTTAAAGATGAGATGGATGATTTACTTGCATTAATTTGCATTGTTGTGGCTATGCCAAAAATCTTCAGGGAATTAATTAGAAATTTTTCATCTCTAAGAGACCCATCAAAAAAAATTAATACATCATCAATGAAAAGAAGATAAGAAATGGAGAGAGTGGGAGAGATCAAGATGTCTTGAAATTTTCCTCTCCTTTTGGCTTCCCCCAAAAATATGCGTAGACATTCTATGACAAACAAGCAAAGGAAAGGGGGACATGATCAGGAAGCCTTCTCTTAGAAGTCTCTCTACATGAAGAAACAAGGATCTTGGTCCATTTTTGAGAAATACAAAGGAAATTGAAATGAGATAGCTCATTAACCTGATGATAAATGGAATTTCAAATCCTATATGTGTAAGAAACAAACCTATATAGAGCCAGTTGATTCTATCATAGGATTTGGGGAAGTTATTTTTAGGACTCCACCTTTCATGTTCTGGGATTTATGCTTTCAAGGCCCTCATGAGTCGCCCTTATTTCCTCATGCATTTTTCGTTCCTTCAATAAACCTGAATTGTTCCTTTGAGATTGAATCGAAAAGGATGGGCTTGATTTTCCTAGCTATCACCTTTGCTACCACTTTATAAATGCAGTTGTAGAGAGAGATGAACTTGAAGTCATCAAATGATTGAGGGTAACCTGATTTAGAAATAAGGTCTATAAATGTGGAGTTGAAATAAGACAACATTAATGGCCTTGAAAATCGTGATTCCTCCAGTACTTTCAAAAGGTCTATGCTAATAAGATCATACAACCTAAGGAAAAATTATACTGGCCAACCATCCAGGCCTGGAAGTTTTTCCTTTTTTAAATTATGAAGCACCTCCTTAAGCTCTTCTTTCGAAACTTCTTCTATTAGATGACAATTGTCTTCCTCAGTCACAAATCTTGGGAATAATTTAGAAATCCTAACAATTATAGCTATGGACAACCCCTCATCAACTTTGAACAAGGATTGGAAGTGCTCTTTACCCATATGAGCTAGCCCTTCAAAAGAAGAGATTGTCTTGCCCTCCTGGTCATTAAGGATCCATATTGTATTGCAATGTCATCAGCCTCTTGCATATGCCTAAAAATATTTTTTTGTTTTCATCCCCACATTCAAGCCATGTAGCTCTGCTCTTTAATCTACACGCTTCTTCTTTTGCTTCCAATAGTTTCCTTCTTTTGCTTTCTAGTTGAAGCAATACCTCCTTTGAATCAAATATAGAGAAACCACCTCCCTCTAATTTATCGATTGCTTGCAATGATTCCTCCATTATTTTGATCTCTTGGTCTCCCCGCTTACGCTTGTTAAATTCCCATTCCATTATAGCCTTCTAAACTTTTTTGAGATTAGAAGCAAACTAGGAAGCAACTAAATCATTTAATTGATGGTCTATGGGAATCCAATTTTGATAAACCAATACTAAGAGCTCTTCCTTCTTAAGCCACAACCAATTTAATTTGAAGGGGCTTGTTGATTTGTGGCCACCTCCCATTATATCTAGAAGAATAGGGAAGTGGTTAGATTAACCTCCAATACCAAGCCATTTCCTTATAAGGTTTCTCTGATCTAACAATTTCTCTAAGACCATAAACAAATCTATCATTTTGTCTATTTGAGCCTCACCTATTCTTTTATTCCTCCATATTGGTTTTATATTAACCAGCTCAATATCTAGAAAATTAATTTCTTTTAACTTGTGAACAATCAATTTTGAGAGAAAAGTTCATATCCCCAGACTTTCATTGTATAGGGAGAAAAGTTCATATCCCCTCCCAAAATGACTGCCTCAAAGGACATGAAATATTTTCAAGAAAGAGATTCCTATAAGGGGATCCTATCTGCATCAGGACCATACACATTTATCAACAAAAATTCCATTACCAATACCTCTGAGAAAACCTCTAAACCCTAAACAAAATCAAAACTCCGGTAATTTAGTGCCTTGATTGATCGTGAGTTCCAACCCATAACTAGACGTCCCAATATCCCCTAAACATCAATATCTACAAAACTCCAATCCTTAAACAAAGACTCAAAAGCTTAGAAATCACATCCCCCTCCCCCAACATTTCTTGGAGAAGAAGAATACCCGACTTAGTAGATTCAACCATGGAAACAGACAATTGCCCAAACAAAGACAATGAAGGTAGGCATTAAAGCATATTTTCTCATTAATCATGTGTACATATTTATAAAATCAGGTGACCCTTGGGTCCGTATTCTGAAGGCATTTCTTGGACTACTTGAGACTTTTTGCATTCTCCTATGACTCTTAACGCTAAATGAATTAATGTTTCCAACAATCCTCCCCTTAATATGAAGGGGTGTATGTGAGTCCAAGAAAAGAGAGTTGCATAGATAGAAATGGATAGCTTCAAAAGGATAAACATCTCTAGCTTGACAATATGAATTTCCCAAGCAAGCTAGGAGAAGATGATATCTTCTGCTAAATATAAGTGCTCTCTAAATTGGTGGTTGCGGCTAACCACAAACTAAAAGGGATAGAAAAAGCAACAGAATTTGATGTCTTCTACTAAATGGGTGGTTTAAGGATAACCACAAACTCTCAAACTTGATGATAACTCTGGTCCTCTCTGGAACTTGGTATGAAGGATCAACGGTTCCAATGGAAAATGGTGGTTTGGTGACCACCATCTGGTGTCTAGGATAAATGGATGGTTTTAGGTTGACCATAAACTTTAAATCTCAATGGAACATGGCTCTGACTCTGGTTTAGGATCACTTGATATGGCTCGCATGTTCTCACTTGCTTTTTTTTTATGGTCCATCATTCCTCCTATTGGGAACAAAGTGAGGAGTGTAAAATCTCATAGTGCTTATGAGTGTCAAAACTAGACACAAAATACCACCATCTAATGAATGATTTGGAGCATGGATTTCTTTTTGTCTTCTGTTAACAAATTTGAATCTAACATATGAATCTGGCTATGGCTCGGGCTCTCTCGTTTTGACTTGCTTGAATAAGTTCAGGACTGCTTGTTGTTATATTGATAAGGCTTTGAAACTTGAAGCCTAACTATTGATTCAAGTACAAGAATGGAAGTAAGCAAATTTTATACTACAAATTGTGTCAGAACCTAAGACTCAGTTTTACAATATGAACAATATATCTTCTTGATTATTGTTAACCATTTCCAAGAAGCGATACACCCATAGTGAATATTCAATCTTACGGGTTTATTTAGTTTTGAACATCTATCTGAAGAATGGTTATGCTTCCCATAGTACTGACAAGGATGGAGATTGAAGGGTTGCTCTTCCTTGTGGCCAATTCGATGAAATTGTTGGCATTGATGTTCAGCTAGAACAGGTGAAGATGACTCATCCTAAATCAATCTAAAACTTTGAAATTGGATTGGTTTGGAATAATATGGAATATGAAATGTCATATCCTTATCATATCCAGATATTGTTTTGTGTTTGTTGATCCTAAGTTCTTCCCAAGATCTGCTAATGGATTTGAAAATATTATGTTGAACATCATAATGAAGGGATTCATCTTCTGTAATTATTTCGTTGTCTTGGTCATGGATTGGAAGATGATAGGAATCATATTCATATTCAAAGAGAGGGTTGTTATGAACAAAAACTAGTTTAGAATGTTGATTCATTTGTTGTGCATCATCCTCTTTGGATTTTGAATCCTGCAATTGATTGATAAAAGTTTGGAGAGTTTATTTGATGATTGTGATTGAAACATTTAGAGCAGTAAGTATAAGAGTGTTCAATAACTCAAATATTTCTTCAGTTTGAGACAATATAAGGATAGTGTGAGGACTCCTTCTACAGGTAGATCCAAATTACAATTGATTCAATCAACAAACTGAGTGCTTCTTGTAGCTTCTCCTTTTAGCAAAAAAATCAACAAAATGAAACTTTGAAGGGTGTCAGTCTTGCCCAAGAATGCACTCTTAGGATTTAAATTAGCATCACATAATAATAATATGTGAGAAAATAATAAGCACAAGCAACCATTGAAGACATACATACAATGTTTACGTGGAAAACCCATTGTTTATCCTAAAGTATGCTAACTAGACTACATGGTAGCAGTGTTTAGGAACTTTAGAAATCAAAGATTGTTTTTGTGGTTTTGTGGATAACAATATAAAATTCAAGATTGTAAAGACAAGGTACAGATACACAAAAATATGAAAACATCAGATAATACATGCATAAGGACGAGATTTTACAGAAGGAATGACAATACAACTTTTAGGATCCAGGAGATAGGTTTCAAAGCGTATAAATACAAGGAGTAAACAAACAGTTCATCATTGCATCATATGTAAAGGTACGGGTACTTAAAATAACATTTCAAACATCATGTAAGCATCAATATCCACTTGCCAACACAAGCATCTATATAGAAAACATCTATACAAACAAAAATGTAAACAAGGGTTCAAACAGAACCACAAAATATCCACACAATATAAAGTTCAAAACCTAGCTCCAAATAAATAATAAGTCATTCATAAAGCAAAGAAGTTCTGACACAGATAAAGCATTGCAGAACTATACAATCTCCAAGCATACATCGACCCTCATGTGTCTCCTCTTGTTTACCAAAATATTACAATATATATAGGAAAAGGTGAGATCAGAAGTTTGTTTGTGTAGATCCACCTTTTAAGCTTTGAACTCCAAAAATAGAAAAGTATATAACTGAAAAAAGATCTAGTCTAACTAATTTTGACAAGTGTCAAATCTACATTAAACTAGAAACCTTATCAAAGTCTTCTAGCTGCCTCATCCAAAGTAGCTAATCCATCCATCTCATGTGCTTTTCTTTGTAACATATATAACTCCTTATGCATATGATTCGGCTTATTTTCTAGCTCCTCCTTATCTTTCACAAGCTGGACATTCTGTTCCTGCACCACTTTTCTTCTCTTTACTGCTTCCTCTGCTACCTGTATTAACTCTAAATAGTTCTTGTTTACTTCCTGTAGGTCTTGCTTTAACTTCTAGTTTTCTTTCATGAGACCATCATTGATTTGATTAATATGCTCATTTTGAATTTTGAAATGGTCAATTCCTCTTCTTTCTTTATCATGTTCAAATTATTTCATATCATCCTCTGAATCTTCATCTGCAATTTTTTCCTTATTCAAATCTGCAACAATTTCTTCATTTACATCTGTAACAATCTCCTCATTGAAATATGTTTGCTTTTTTTATAATTCACCAACTTCTACTTCATAAAACAATGATGTTGTATTTCCTTCCATATCTTCATCATTAAAATTGTAAAGACAATTCTTTGGAACTAGATTTGGAGCCTTTCTTCAACTTTGATCAATATTATTCAGAACTTGATGTAATATTGATTCTAATTCCTTTGATTTTTTACCCTCTTCATCATCACTGGAAGAATCCTACACACTTATAACTTGATATTTTTTAATCTTAGGATCTAATATTGCTTTCATATTCAACCTAAGCTTCTTTACACGACATGTTTTTGGCCTGAAATATGCTTTGAGTGGTTTAGATAAACACTATGTAGGTTTCGAGGGTTTACTAAGAGAAGAAACAAGGTCTGATCCTTTCTTAACTATTTCCATTTCATCAACAGGATTCATGACTAAACTGCAATTCTTAAACTCCTCGGGCTTCTTTTGCTACACTTTTGCAGGTGTTTGATTATTCATTTCCTTTTCAAGAAACTCATCCCTGTGGTGGTCTTCGGCTTCATTTTCAAACAAGGATTCTACCTCTATACTAACAAGAATCTCCATGGTCTTTTTCTTAGAAGGGTTATGTTTTCTTTTAACCTTTTTTACTTCTTTAAACTTAATTTTGAAACTTAACCAGAATAGGAAATGAGACCAAGATCTTTCATCTTTCTCTAACTCTTGAGCAATTAACAATTTGATTAGGCCATGCTGAAAGATACTATTGATAGAAGAATTGGGGTGATTACAAACACTAATAGCCATTTTTCCCAAACTCTTCAACAAGTAGAAAGGTAGGTTTAATTTCTTTGTACCTAATATATGCTGCAAGAACCACATGTGGTAGCGATAGATAGTTGTAAACCTTCCTTCACAAGTCACATATCTCTAAATGATGTGTAAAACATCTCGCCACTCCTCAAGCAAAAAAACCTTTGGATCCCTTGACTCCAGTCAAGGTTTTTATGCACAGGAAGAAGGAACTGACTGTAATCTTTATTTATAGACTGCCTATTATTCCATTTTTCTCCTTCAGGAATAACACCAATGGCCTGTGCAATAGTTTCTTTTGTCACTACAAACTCAAGACCACCAATCTTCACTGTTGATCCACAAAACTTTAGCCAAAAGACCTTGTAACCCCTATATGATATTCCCCGATTCTTTTAAACATGGCAAACCAGCCATCTTTGTTCACTTTTTCAATGGCTAATGGGATTTTTTGTATCCATTTCACTCTTTGGGATTCGATCTTGAGCAAGTGACTACTAGGACGAGGTTTCCTATCCATTTCCATGGTCGAAACCAAGACTGTAGATGCAGCACTTGAGACTGAGCCTTGAGAAGAAAGCATACAAAACCCCTCTTGCATATCAAACACCATATTATACCGAGTTGACAGATTAAAGGCTATTAGGTTCAAAATGATGTTAAATTGTGGAATGGTATAGGTGTTCTACTCGGTACGACTCAGATCCAACTGACGGCTCTCAAACAAGAACAAACTTCAAAACCTGATCACTCGATGATTTTAACCTGCACAGAAACCTAAATTCGGCAAGCTAGTAGCATACATGCATTTGAATAATGAAATCCGTTGCCAGCCCATGTTAAACATAGTAAATACTTTATTAAATATTAACTTTGCATAAATTATGAAAATACTTTAATTAATCTATAGGAGCTGATAAACCAGGGGGTCGTAGCCTCCTTCCAATTGCCATTGGTAAATAGGGTATCATAGCATCCTTTTAGTTGTAGTTGATAAACCAGGGGGCCGTTGCCTCCTTCCAATTGGTATTGGTAAATAGGGTGTAATACCATCCTTGTCTATAGCAGCACGCAAAACTATTTATAAATAACATTTTTACAGTAATAGGACGTATTGGTGGTTTAGCCTATTGGGCTTCCACATTAAAATTATGTTCTGTGTATTCTTGTTGTTATGTGTTTTAATGTAAATTTAATAAGTGGTTAAATTAAGTAAAAAGATAACAATATTGATTCAACCCCCCCCTCCCCTCTCAGTATTGACCAATAAACCAACAATTGGTATCAAAGCGGGTTCCTTCAACACAGTTTAACCACTGGAAGGTAGATCCTTTATATAACCACCATGGATCAACAAGGAGGCTTGGCCACTAACAGAACTCCACTATTTATAGGAGAAAACTATGCATATTGAAGTGTAAGAATGAGGTGTCATCTGATGTCCTTGGGATGGAAGGTTTGGGCAGCAACTGAAAAAAGAACATAACATAGGAAACCTATACCCTACAGACACACTTGAACTAGGTGAATATGAAGGAAATGCCAAAGCCCTAAATGCAATCTTGAGTAGATTAACAAACACTGTGTTTACTAAGTTTCTACAATGCACATCTACGAAACAATCCTGGGATAAGTTGAATATTATCTATGAAGGAGCATCGAAGGTCAAAGAATCCAAACTGCATACATATAAAGGTCAATTTGAAAGCCTCAAAATGAGAGAAGACGAGAATATTGGGGAATACCTTCTTCGTGTAGATGAGGTGGTAAATGCTATTTAAGGTCTTGGAGGAAAATTGAAAGAAAAAGAAGTGGTAAGCAAGATACTAAGAACATTACCAATGAGATATGACTCAAAGGTTTCCACCCTAGAGGAAGGGGATGACCTTAAAAAGGTGACAGTAGATGAGCTACATGGAATTCTTACTGCTTATGAGATGAGAACTAGATAGGATAAAAACTTGAAGAAAGAAGCAGCATTTAAAGTCACTTCCAAAAATCAATCAAAAAATCTAGATGATGAGGAATCCCTCTTTGTAAGTAGACTTAATAAAGGAACTCGGAAATACAAAGGTCAACTACCCTTGAAATATTTTAACTGCAAAAGGATTGGACATTTTTCCCGTAAGTGTTCCTACCCAAAACAAGAAGAGAGTGACCATGAAGAATCATGCTGTCATAAGGGTGGAAAGAATTATAAAGAGAAATAATAACTTCTATTCCAAAGAAGAAAGTGACGTTGAGGAAATGAGTGAAGATAATGAAATCTTGTTTTCAGGAACAACAAACTCAGATGAGGAATCAGGACTTCTTTAACAATGCAAGTTGATTGTGAAATTTTTAAAAACACTACATAGCAAGAGGACTCACGCATGCCTGGCTGCGTCTAGCTGCCGCCGACTGCTGTTGGGTTTTCTGGTGCTCGCGCGCCTCCATGGTTGCGCTTGGGGGAGGGCTCTCCCCTCCCTCTGCTTCGATCTCTACCGCAGAAGCCTTCAGAAGATTACTAAAGTCACCAAGCTTCAATCCGGTGGCCCCTCTCATCCCGAAGTTCATCAAAAAAACTGGATGAAGTTCCTGAAATCGACCTCCCAAGTGAACAACCCATCAAGATAGCCCTCACTCTGGCGGAGAGAGGTTTTGGTAGGCCAGTTCATGGGCTTATGGCCCTCAACAAAAACCATAGATGATTGGATCCATAGAAACTAGAGACCGCAGCTCAAAAACAGTGTTACCTGCTACCCAATTGGACGAGGGTTTTTCATTTTTGAATTTATAGCCAAGGAAGACCGGGATCTAATCTTCAGAAACGGCCCATATTTCATGGGATCCCAAGGTTTGTATCTCAATAGATGGACTCCAGATTTCAATGCAGAAGTTGATGTGCCGAAAGAGGTTCCAGTGTGGGTAAGGCTACCAAATCTCCCGGTTCATTGCTGGAATGTTCAAACCCTTGAAAAAGTAGGAAATGCTCTTGGAAAATACATAGACAAAGCAGAGAATAAGGGCCAATATTCCTGTGCCAGAATCTATGTAGAGGTAGATCTCGAAGCCGGTCTACCTGAGGCAGTCAAACTAAAAGTTGGAGACTGGCACCATTATCAGAAGCTAGATTATGAACAACTTCCGTTCAAGTGCCGGCAATGCCATGAGCATGGTCACTTCCAGAGAAATTGCCCCAAATCAATTGCTTCAGAAGAAGGAGAGGGATGGAAAAAAGCAAAAAAAGGGAAATCAAATCCCAAAAAACCAAGGGAAAAAAGACCACGGAAGAAATACAGAATCAACCGCCAAGCACAAATAATTCCAACCAAGAAAGCACAAAATCTGCCCCAATCATTATCCAAAATGATGAGGAACCACAGAAAACCAGTGAACTAGAAGGGAAATACCCAGCTGATGCTAGCACTGAAGGAAATCAAAAGGTAAATCAACCGAGCTGTAAATACGCAGACTTCCAGATCGCAGATCCACTGGAACCTGGGGAAATACCCCTTCATGATTCAGCGTGGGCTGCTGAGACCCATGGAACCTCCAAAGAAGTAAATGAAGACCCCACGTTGATAGAAACTGATCCAGGCGAGGAAATGGACGAAGGTTCATCAAGTAGTATGCATGCCTTTCCTATCAAAAATCCAAGAGGAAGAAAATCAAAAAAAAAGAAAAGAGAAGAAGCAACCTACCTAGCTGTCCTCGAAGGCTCACAAAAAACTCTAAAAGGCATTATGAATACCAGATCCAAAAAAGGAACAGATCTGGCCTCAAAAGGGGCCAACCCCAACCTCCACAGTAAGTAACGCGGTACATTTCCTGGAACTGCAGAGGACTAGGATCTACTCCAAAAGAAGAAGCTATGAAAGATCTTGTTCGAATTCATACTCCCAAGATTCTGCTAGTCCAGGAAACAGAAATGGAGGAATCTACTACCCTCCATATTGGGAAAAAGTTCTGGAAAAAAGGTCCTGGAATTGGCAACAACTCCAGAGGTGCTTCTGGAGGTATCGCTACCTTCTGGGACTCAAATCTATATAACCTCGAAGTTGAAGAACGGACTTTGCACTGGGTTTTCACCAAACTCAGCCACAAACCTTCAGGACGCACTGTAAGTATGTTTAACCTTTATGTTCCCGTCATGCACTCTGAGAAAAAAGAATGCTGGAACACGTTAGAGTCCTTTCTTAACTCCCAGCATTTAGAAAATATCATTATAGCAGGCGATTTGAATGTCACCCTCGCCGCCAATGAGAAAAAAGGAGGCACGCCGGTCAAAGACCCATCAAGAGAATGGGTGGAAGATATCATACTCGGTTGGGATCTGTTAGATATAAAACCTGCCAAAGGAATTTTTACTTGGACCAATAAGAGAAATGGTCCTGGCCATGTTGCAGCCCGCCTTGATAGGTTCTTAGTCCACTCTACCTTTCTTGATATTGGCCTTTTAGCTTCTTCCAAAATCCTTCCTCATTGCATCTCCGATCACAAACCGGTCCTCCTCGAGCTGGCCCTCGATCAAGACCTTGGCCCGATCCCCTTCCGCTTTAGCCCTCTCTGGATCCATCATGAAGACTTTTTGCAAATAGTGTCTGACTCTTGGGATAACCAAATAAAAGGATCTCCATCCTTCATTTGGGAAGCCAAAATAAAAAGACTTAAACATGATCTGAAAAGTTGGGCTAGGAGCATCACCTCCCCCATCTCAAAAAGAAAAACAGCGCAGGAAGAGATGGAAGCTCATCAACTTCACATGGACACCTCTTCCATCTCAGACTATCATCTAAAAAAAGAAGAGATCCTTCAGAAAGACTACTTCTCGGCCTGCAGGTTAGAAGAAGAGTATTGGAGGCAAAAATCCCGAAATCTCTTGCTCTTAAGTGGGGACAAAAATACCAAGTACTTTCATAAACAAGCTGAGGCTCGTAAGAACTATAAAGCGGTCACTGAAATAAATTTTCAAGGAAATCTGGTTAAAGATGTTGAAGGCATCAAGCAAGCAGTTGTGGCCACGTTCCAAGAGCTTTACACAGCCCCAATAGAGGATCTGATTGACACCTCTTCTCACCCTTTTGATCTCATCCCTCACCTTATTAAAGCTGCTGATAATAACTTTCTTTCTGCTCCAATCACCATGAATTAACTCAAAGAAGCTCTTGCGCTCATGAAACCTGACAGTGCCCCAGGCCCTGATGGTTTCACATCTAGAATCTTCACGAGTTGCTGTCCTATAATCAAGATTGATCTCTTAAAAATGATCCGGCACTCTCAAAAGGTAAACAACCTAGGAGGTAGCACTAAATCTTCCTTCCTAGCTTTGATCCCAAAAGAAAAATATGCCAATACTTTCAACAGGTTCAGGCCTATTTCCTTATACAACACAGGGTACAAGATCACAACCAAAATTATAGCCAACAGATTGAAAAGAATTCTGCCCGGCATTATTCCAGAAAATCAAGGAGGCTTCATCAAAGGCAGGAAAATACTCGACAACATCATTCTCGTCCAAGAGGCAATCCATTCATGCTATCAATGCAAGGAGAAAGGTATGGTCATCAAACTCGACTTGGCTAATGCTTTTGACTGTGTTAGGCATGAATTTCTGTTTGCAGTCATGGAAAAGTTTGGCTTCTCACGTGCTTTCATAAGCTGGATCAAAGGCTGTATTGGCGACTCATGGATAGCCCCTCTAGTTAACGGAAGGCCCACAAGTTTCTTCAAAGCCTCAAGAGGTTTAAGGCAGGGCTGTCCACTGTCTCCTCTCCTCTACGCTATCCAAGCTTCAATGCTCAGCTTTCAACTCAACCTGAGCCAAGAAATCCATATGCTGCCAGGGCTAAGAATAGTAAATAATGTCAGAGAAATAAATCATGCCCAATTTGCTGATGACACTCTATTGTTAGGGGGAGCAAGCATTTACTCAGCTGAACAATTCAAACAAGAACTAGATTTATACAAAGAGGTGTCAGGAAGTAAAATAAACTTCCACAAAAGCAAAATTTACAGTTGGAAGTGTTCAGCAAGAGAGCTAATGGAAATATCCAGAATTCTTGGGATGGAAAGCACTGTGGACTGGGACAATTTCATTTACCTAGGCATCCCAATATGCAAAACTAAAATTAAATCTACTAATTGGGAACCTATTTTAGACAAGCTTAAAGTCAAAATCCAAAGGTGGAGCGCTAACTGGCTCAATCTAGCCGGGAAGACAGTCCTGATAAAAACTGTTATGAATAGTATGCCTATTTATTAGTCCTCAATTCTGCTTGCCCCAAATGCGGTTATCTGAAAAATTGAAGGACTGCTCAAGAAATTCATATGGGAAGGGGGCAAAGGGAATGAAAAAAAGATTCATCTAATTAGATGGGATAAGATCCAGAGACCGCGTGAGGAAGGAGGACTTCAAATTCGAAACTTAACCATCCAAAATCAGGCTTTAGGAGCTAAGCTACTGTGGCAGATTATCTCAGGGAAAGAGAGCTGGAGCAAGGCAGCTCTCCGGAAAAAGTACTTTACTGGTACTAGGAAGAGATGCTTGGACTCTCAGCCCCCAAACAGAAGTGGTTTCCAGGTTTATAATTTATGTAGGAAAGCGCTGGAAGCATTCAAAAAGGACCTTTATTGGATACCTGGGAATGGGAAGTCAATCAAAGTCTGGGAAGACTCCATCCTGGGAGAAACTCCTATCGGTTTACACATGGAAGTGAGTAACCTCAAACTTTGGTTATTGGAGAAAGGAATCACTATGCTTTGGGATCTCTCTGCGTGGGATGATAATGATTGGATCGGTTGGGATCTAGGCAATATCCCTCTTGATCTCTGCAATGAAGCTAAAATTCTGACTAATCACCTCCAAGGAAAATCTCCAATTAAAAAAGACTCCAGAGATAGAAGAGGATGGGGCAAAACTTCAGGAAATTACTCCACTACAGAAGGTTTCAAGAACTTCCAAGCCATCCCTTATGCGGCCCCCAACCCTGTGGTTTGGAAATTCATTTGGTCTAAAGCTTTCATCCCCAAGATTGACATCTTCTGCTGGACGCTGGCCCACAAAAGCATCCTTTCTGGCGAAAATCTAATGAAAAGAGGAATGACAGGCCCAACTCGTTGCCCACTCTGCAAAAACAAGGAAGAAACCTCGGACCATCTGCTCCTTGGTTGTCATTTCTCAAAAAAGGTTTGGTTGGAAGCCATGAACCTTAACCTCAGCATCAACATGCTTGAAACTATCCATGAGCTGTTCTCAACCTGGATGAACCGTGCTCCCTTTCAGCTAGCCAAGAACACACTACTTTGTACAGCCTGGAATTGGCTTCCAATAGCCATTTGTTGGAAAATATGGCTTGAAAGAAACAACCGTATTTTCAGAGAACACGAAAACAATCCGACTAAAATTGCTATCCAAGCTAGAGCAACTCTAGGAGAATCTTTAGATCACAACCGGTCTCTGGAAAACACTACAAAGCTGTTGCCGAAAGAGTCTCACTGGTTAGGCAAGATAGTCTCCAATCTCCATAATCGAATAGGTCCAGCTCAACCTCAGAACGCTCATTGGGAAATCAGACTTGTGGAATAGGACTTCATCAAGTGGAAGGCTTCCCTAAATGAGCCCTGTCTATTCTTCGATGGAGCTTCGAAAGGCAACCCAGGAGCTACTGGTTGCGGAGGAGTAATTATCATGGAGAATGGCAATGTGATTAGCAATTACTCCTGGGGACTTGGAACTGAATCTAACAACATAGCTGAATTCTGCGGGCTCTTTCAAGGTTTAAAAATCGCTCAGTCCAACAGAATTGGAAAGTTATCAATCTTTGGTGACTCTAGATTATTGATTCAAGCTCTCATTAGAAAAAAACGTCCCTCACATATTCATTTGGCTCATTTGTATCACAAAATCCGCCTGATTAGTAAAAAATTTCAAAGAATAAGGTTCTTTCATGTTCTCTGTGAACTGAACCACTTGGCAGACAAAGAAGCAAACTGTGGCACTCTTTTGGGCAGAGGAATTTTTTTTTTAAAATGGAGCTGAGCACCACTGCGACATCCCGTAGTTGTAGAATATCCAGGATCCCTTCTCAATGAAGCCTTTGATTACCAGAGAACATAAGAATCAAATGAATTGGCAGAAATGGGCAGAAATGGGCAGAAATTTTCCTCAAACTACCAGAACTCCTCTACAAAATAGCAACCTTGAAAGCTCTGCTCGTGATAGTGATTTCCCTGCTGTAGAAGATCCAGGACCCCTCTCCTTTGACACCCTTTGATAACCAGAGAACATAAGATACAAGTGAAATGGCAGATGTGGGCAGAAATGGGCAAAAATTTTCCTCAAACTGCCAGAAATTCTTTGCAAAATAGCAACATTGAAACCTCTGCCCGTGATAGTAATTCCTTTCCTCAAATTTTTTTAAGAATTGCTATGTTTAGTCTCCATTTCAAAAACGAAGTGAAAGACCCAGCTGTATCGTTGGATTGCAGGCTCTTTTTAAGCAAGTCGTTGGAATTGCAGGCTCCTTTTTAAGCTTCAAGACCAAAAGAAAGCCTTGCTCTTTCAAAGCCCTCTCCCAAGCTCTGCCATTCTCGATGGAAAGCCTCTCCCGGTCCACCCCATCGCTAAGCAAAGAGATCAAATCGATGGCTGCACATTCACGCAGTTCTCTGTTTTCAGCTCTGCCTCAGTTCTTCTATACTCTGTCTTCTCTCAGTATGGAGCTTGGATTTCTTTTACGCCTTTAGATTTATTTCTATTTTGAATTAGTGCTCTTTGTAAAATCCCGTGGAAGCTGATTTTTTGCGTTTTATCTATTCTTCCCCAATGTTTAAGTCAGAAAAAACAAACTCAGATGAGGAATCAGAAGTGGGCATATAAGTTGAATACATGGCTGACGTAGATGAAATTGAAAGATGTAGGAAAAGAAACAAAGTTTTGAAAGAGAAACTATCTAAATACCAAGAAGAGACAAATCAGATTACTACTGATTTAAGAAACCAACTTCAAGAGGCCAAGAAGAGTGAGGAATACCTAATAGTTCTTCTCAGGAAGAGAATTCAATATTTTGAAAAACTTGAGAAAGAAATTGCTCGACTTAGAGAAGGATTTGATGAAAAATCCATTAAATCAAAGTTTGAGAAAAACTCAAGGATTCTAGATAACATTCTGAGTAGCCAGAGACCATCAAGTGATAGGTATGGTTTGGGGTTCATTAAAGAGAAGAAGCCAGAGAGTTCCCCACTCACTGATAAGGGAGGAAGTACAAAGAACTATGCTGAAGTATTGAAAGTCCTCTTAAAAAGGAAAAGTGCAAAGAACATGCTTTATCCTTTCATGACAAAGACAGAACTCATGAGGAGCCCAAGAGACAAGTAATAAATAGAAATCAAAAAATATTTCTGGTTCATTGTTATTCCTGTAATAACTTTGGTCATAAAGCTCTAAAATGCAAGGCTTATGAAAAAGTTCATGAGTACAAGAAGGATGCAATTAAAAATCCGAAGGTAAGGAATCATAACCAGTTTGGACTTCTCCAAAGGTTTGATATAGAGTGTTAGAAACGTAATAACTATGGACACTTGGCTAGAAATTGTAAACTAAAAAGTGATGCTCCAGTAGAAGTTCAGAGACAGTGGAAGAAAATGGCAGTTAGGAAAAAGATAGACCAAAGACCTCATGTGGATAAAGAAAAATTGCATGGTTATTGTTTGTTGTCATAAGTTTGGTCACAAGATGGCTGACTACAGAGTCAAAGGAGAAAATCAAAGGATGAAAAGGAAACAGGACACCAACGCGGAGCATGGTAAAGGACAAGCAAATAGTACACCTCCTGAAAAGGTGTGGATGAAAGAATTAGAAGCTTCAGAAGAAACACAAATTTCAGTCATTAATGAAGTCTAGGTAGTTGATGTTGAGAATAATGAGGTCACAGATAAAAGTGGCACTCATCATGAGGGAAATCTACTTAGTGGTGTACAAGAATACACCAATAAAGATGAGGGTGATGAATAAGGATATGGTGATGACTGTGGGATCCTTTTCTAAAAAGGTCTCTCTTGATTTAAAAAAAAGGAAACCCTGAAAATAACATTAGAAGGGATCTTATACTCAGGGGGAGTTAAAGTCAGAAAATTCTAATTGGTATCTAAAAAAAAGTCAATTGGTATCTAATGTTGAAAGTATATGGAAAGCTATCTTCTCCAAAGATGATGGGTGATCAAGGATGGTGTATGGATGACATAATAGAAAATGGAAAAGTGTGAAAAAAATGTTGAGTATAAACTCTGTCACAAAAATGTTGACCAAGGAGAGGAAGTATAGTGACAGGGGGAGTCCATGGATCTATCATTATCATTCAAATAACATGTTGTGAGAAAGGAAGTGTTAAGATAAAATAACACAGTTCAGTGGTTTAAAGGGGAGATATGATGACGATAGGAGTTGTGAAAAAGAAGAGAGACAGGAAATCGTATATCAAAATAGGTGCAGCATTGGCATAACAGGTTATCCTTTGTCATTGTTGTCAAAGGGGGAGAATGTTTTAGAGGTTTCCATCAATACCAAAGGGAGAGATTGTTAGAAAATTTGGGTTATAGTTGTCATTGATGTCAAAGGTGTTCATGAATGACAAAGGAATAACCAGTGGATATGATGGTAAGACAAACTCAGTGAAAGACATAAGGAATATGGCATAATTGAGGAATATGACATGGTTGAGGAATATGGCATAGTTGAGGACGTGGCATGACACATATGATGACAAGAAATATGATGGTGTCTTAATGCTAATGTCATAAAATTTCATGTATAACAAATGCAATGGATGAGATGGATATAGATGATGAGACGGCATGAATGACAGATCTGAAGACTTCCAAAACGGTGTCTCCTCTATGAATAATGAGGATCTAAAGAAGAAGATGTGTGTCTATATATAAGACAGAAAAAGGCGTCTCTATGATCCAGATATGATAGCAGCAAGAAGTAACAGAGTTTTAGTAGAGTATGTTTGTCAGCAAAGATCTGAAGTAGACAAAGATCAAGTAAAGATCTTTGCAGCAAAAGAAATCATGCAGATCTGCAAAGCCAGCGTGAAGTTCCGCAAAACATTAAGATGGATGGTCAGGGATGAATCCGCAAGGAAATCAGCGGTTCGGGAAAATGCAAAAACAAAGTTGCGGAAAGGAAATTGTGGAAGTCCAAAATAGGAAACTATGATTCCGCATCCCGCAATACACAATGCAGAAACAAAGTTGCGGAAAGTTGAAATGTTACATTTCTGCATCCTGCATCCCACATCCCACAATCCATAAGATCAACGGTCAAGAATGACTCTGCAAAAGATCGATGGTGCAGAAGAAAAATTGCGGAAAGTCGAAATGTTATGTTTCCGTATCCTGCATCCCGCATCCCACAATCTGCAAGATCAACGGTCAGGAATGACTCCGCAAAAGATTGACGGCGCGGAAGAAAAATTTTGGAAAAGAAATTGCAAAAAGTCAAAATGTTACATTTATGCATCTCGCATCCCACAATATGGAAAGATTGGACAGCTGAAATTGGTTCCGCTAAAACAGATCGACGGTGCAGAAAGAAAATTGCGCAAAGAATATTGCAGAAAGAGGATTGCGAAAAGGAGCATGTGGAAAGGGAAAAATGGACAGTCGACAACCCACATCCTGCAATCTGGAGATCGACGATCGGGAAATCACCTAACAAAGATCAATGGTGGAAAATCGTTGATGAGGAAATATTGGTGTGGAAATACAATTTCAAGGAGGGAATCTGTGCGTTAGATCGATGGTCCGGAGAGACTTAGAAATAGGATCAATGAATCTGATTAAAACTGGAAGATGATATTGCAGAAAGAAGATGGATAGTGTTGAAGCACCTGCAAACGTTGGATAGAGGTGCGGAAATGGTTTCAAAGCTGTGGAAACTATCTCTAAGATGAAGGATCAATGGAAAAACGTGATAGGAAGTTCTGAAAGGTGTGATCTTCAAATATGAAAGGGCACAGCAATGAAAGGTGTTTTTGTTCAGTTTGAAGAGAAGTGACTATTGAAAGAAGCTTAAACGCTGAGAGGTATTTAAGCAGCGGCCTGAGTAAGAAGGAAGATGTCTCTGAAGTTTGAATTGCATGATCAAAATTAGAAACCAATGGGTGTGACAGAATTCGGTGGGAGATAAATCGTGAGAATCATATTAGGGTGGCAGGGTGGAGCTAGGGCATGAAACAAGCCTGTAGGGGGTTGTTGCCTCCTTCCAGTAGAAGCTATTAAATAGGGTGTAGGAGCATCTTGTTAGTCATAGCTGACAAAACATGGTATCGTAGCATCCTTTCATTAGAAGCTGATAAACCAGGGGGTCGTAACCTCCTTCCAATCAGCATTGGTAAATAGGGTGTTGTATCATCCTTTCAGTCGTAGCTGATAAACCAGGGGGTCATAGCCTCCTTCCAATTGGTATTGGTAAATAGGGTGTATTTCCATCCTTATTTGTAGTAGCAGGTAAAACTATTTGTAAATAACATTTTTACAGTAATAGGACGTATTGGTGGTTTACCCTATTGGGCTTCCACGTTAAAATTGTGTTCTATGTATTCTTGTTGTTATGTGTTTTAATGTTAAATTTAATAAGTGGTTAAATTAAGTAAAAATATAACAATATTGATTCACCCCCCCCCTTGGTATTGACCAATAAAACAACAAAGCTTAGGTTTAAATACTAAAATATTTGTAAATGCATAGAATATTTAAAAATGAAATCAAAGCAGTCTAAACTTTTAGGAAAAGGGGAAAAACAATCAAAGGATAAAAGGTATAAGGCAAATAACAAGCCTAGTGAGGATAGCTAACAAACTTAGGACAAACACTGGCTCCAACTGGGGAATGGAATTTCCTTTTGATTTGCCAAGAACTGTAGACCAAGTGCCTTATTTTCTCTCAACAATTACTGATCCATTGGTCTATGGAGTCTTATTTGAACAAACTGAAACTCACCGGTATTTACAATGTGAAGAATACCCTTCAGACCTTATTTGGTATAAAAATGCTTCAGAAATCGCCCATTGACTGGGCCTCTAGTAAGGATTTCTCCCTACCACAGGGGCAGGAATGAATCCCTTCTGTCTATAGGACAGAAGGGTAGGTTCCTGCTAGTGGGTAAATGCAGAAAATAAAACGTAATGTAAATCGCAGTAAACTAAAACTAATCTAAGAACAGAAAGAAGAAAATGGAGCAATGGTGAACCCCTCTGCACACAATGGGTTAGGGTTCCACCTCCAAAACCTGCAAACAAATACTAAGCTACAATAACCCACAAAATAATGTTGACAACAAAACCTGCAAATGAAATAAGGATTAGAAATGAAAGCAAACTAAACAACTAAGAAACAACAATAAACATGGGTATACCTTCTCTTGGGTGGAAATGGGCCACCATACCCAAGATTGTGGAAGTACCTCTCTTGGTTGGGGAGCTTTGGCTCAATGGAAATGGAGGAGAGGGAGTGTGGGTGGCTTGAGAGGCAAATGTGTCTCAAGGCATCCACGGGCAACATAACAATATGCAAGAGAGAAGTGTTTTGAGAGTGACCCCCCACCCTTCTTTTATAGATTTTCCAAGGGGTTTTAGGGTTGTAAGCCCTTGGTCAGGGCTTTAGCTCCTTCCGCCCTAACTTTAGCCCCTTTTAGGGTTTTAGCCCCTTTTTTAGGGCTTTAGCTCCTAGGGGGCTATTTTGGGCTCCTTTTTGGGGTTTTTAGCCCTTTTTCTTCATCCTTATGCTATTTTGGAGTTGTGGGGGTCCAATGGAGGGTCTTATGGAGTGATATGAAGGTTGTGAGATGGTGTCCTTGGGTGGTGTAGGCCATTGAGAGCTATGTGTGGGATTTTTGGGTTAACAGGGCCTGCTAACTCATCACCTTCCAAATTCTGTAGAACAAATGTATTGTTTTCCAAACTTCTGACAATTCTGAAAGGTCCTAGCCATAGATGATCGAACTTACCATGTTTTGGTTTCTTATCTCTTCTTGCGTCCAACCTAAGCACCAAATCATCAGGAAATAAAAAAAAATCTTTGAATCTTTTATCAAAACTATGTTTTATTTTATCTTTATACATCTGAGCCTTTTCAACAAGCAGCTCTCTTTCTTGCTGAAGTTCAATCATTTGAAAAATTCCGTGATGTATCTCATTAGGCTCTTCAAGGGTATCTTGCATAAATTTCATGACAGGGAGACCCAATTGAACGGGAAAAACTACCTCAGTTCCATATACAAGCTCAAAAGGAGAAGTACCAATAGCCTTTTTTGTAGTAATATGATCAGCCTAAAGAGCATACTTCAATTTACAGTCTCGCGCCTTTTTATTTTATGACAACAATTTTTTGATACTGTTTACAATGTTTTTGTTTGTGGACTCTGCTGGGCTATTACCCTGTGGGTAATATGGAGTGGAATGTTTCAAAAGAATCCCATGTTTTTCACAAAAATGGACCATATTTTGAGATTTGAAAGCAGGGGCATTATCTGTAATCATCTTTCTAGGGAAACTGAACCTACTCAAATTCTTTTCTTCTATAAAAAATATTATAACCTGATCAGTTGCTCTTCTGGTAGTAATTTCTTCTACCCATTTTGTAAAGAAATATGTAGCTATCAAAATATATCTGTCTTTCCCACTGGAATGTGGATTGATTTCTCCTATAAAATCTAACCTCCATTGATTGAAAAGGGCTTCAATTTAAATAGATTTAAGAGGCAGAGAAAGCAATTTCTGTTTACCTGCAAAATTTTGGCATTCAACACATGCTCTTACATGGGAAAAAACATCTGAAAAGATTTTTGACCAATAATAGCATGCTTGCAGAATTTTAAAGACCATGGCCTTCCAGTAATGGTGCCCCCCACAAACTCCTTCATGCATTTAAGTTGTAATAGCCTCAGCTTCTTCCTCATCAACACATCTAAGAAGAATACCTACATGATCTTTACAAAATAGATTATTTTCAGAAATACATAATTTCATGGCTCTTAATTTCAAGGATCTAAATTTTCTTTTGTCTATATCTGGTGGAGATTGTAAAAATAAAATAAAATATACTATATCACCATACCACGCTGAATAAGCATATTTCTGAAAATTATGTTATTTTTCTTCTTCATGTTGAGATTTTTCTCTTTCAAATACTTCATTAAATACAACATTCAATCCTAATTCTTGGTAATTAGAATCTATAATCAATTTTGCTAAACCCTGGCCTTTAACAAGTTTAGTTGGCCTGGTCCCAACGTCATATTCCATTATTTTTTCAATCCAACGGCCCCTTTTTCCTTCAGAGTTGGGTTGTGTTAATATCTCCTTTACTACTACATTAGGAACATATGCTAAATTTTTTGAATGCGACAAGTAAATCCTAAAAAACTTAAGGGCTTTAACAAGTGCATCAGCCTGTTTCTTTAAAATGCTTTACTTCGGTTCTGAGTCCCTTAAAACTTTACTAAAAGATGAAATGGTTTGTTCAATAACCTCTTCATTCTTTTGCAATAGTACTGCTACTATATTGTCTTTAGAAGCAAGATAAAAGGTAATGAAGTCTTTATAAAAGTCGAGGCTTACCAAAACAGGTGCTTATGTGAGTGCTTGTTTTATTCTTTCAAAAGATAATTTTGCTTCTGGAGTCCATTTTACTTCTTGATCCTTTCTCAACATATTAGTTATCTACTTGACAATCTCTGCAAATTTAGTAATAAACCATCTAAGAAAATTGATTTTCCCAATAAAGGACTTTATTTCTTTTTTATTCCTGGGAATAGTAATTTTCAAAATTGCTTTCACATGTTCTGGGTCAATCTTGATATCATCTGTTGAGACAATATGGCCAAGAAGTTTACCTTCCTGCATGGAAAAATTAGATTTCCTTGGGTTTAGAGACAAACTAAACTTCCTGCATTTCAAAAAGGTTTGTTCAAGGTGCTAAAGATGATTCTCATATGAATCTGAAAACACTGTTATATCATCTAGGTAGATTACCACAAACTTCTCTCTTTCACCTACAAATGTTATGTCCATGTCCCTTCGAAAGGTTGCACATGTGTTCATTAAACCAAATGGCATTTTATCGTACATAACATTTCCCCAGGGAGTGGTAAAAGTAGTTTTGTCCCTATATTCTTGATGAACAGTAATTTGGTTGTATCCTGGGAACCCATCTATCATTGATATTCTCTGATCTCCAACTACCTTTTGCAAGATCTGATCTATCTTAGGGACAAGTTAATTATCCTTTAAAGAGGATCTATTTAGGTTACGAAAATCAACACATAACCTAATCTCACCATTTTTCTTTCGAACAGGAACCAAATTTGCAACCCAAGTGGAATATCAAAGAGGTACCATAATTTTTGCATCCAACAACTTCTTCACCTCCTTTTCAATGATTGGTAATAATGTTGGATTAGTTTTTCTGAGTTTCTGCCTGAAGGGTTTAGTATTGGGTTATAAAGGGATATTATGTTGGATAATGCTAATATCATATGTTTTGAGATCCTCATACGACCAAGCAAATATATCCACAAACTTTTTTAGCAAACTGATATACCTTTTTTTACATTCCTCTGTCAGCAGCTTACAAATTTTAATGATCTTAGGTTGACTTTGATTTCCAATGTTGTAGCTGCTAACATTTCCTCAGAAGATTGTACAGCTGGTTTTGCTAAAGTATCATCTTTTAGAAACAACCTTTCTAATGGAACTAAACCCTTTGGAATGAAATCCCCTTTGAGTTCAATAATTGTATGATCAGCAATTGACTTTTCTGGAAAAGAAGGAAGTTCATCCACATCATCATCTTGTTCTTCATCAATATGAGAATTTGAAAACTCACCTATTAATTCCAAGAGTTTCTTAATCTCAAGATCATCCTGAAACACTCTCAAATTCTTTATGTTATCAAGAATTGAAGGCCTATGCCTAGCTTCAATTGGATACCTGAGTTGAGTATTTTGCGGGACTTTGAAAAATGTTACTGCTAGAGCCAAAGAGTTTGTTGTCTGATATTGATCTCTAGGAATGAAAGAAATATTAAATGCTGAAAATAAATTATCTATTAAATACCATATTTCATTTCTATAAACTTTTAACAACTACTGCTTTACTTGATAAACATTTCTGACATGCTGAACCACTAACTTGGAGTCGCCAAAAACAGCCAACTATTGAATTCCCCAATCCTTTGCAGCTCTTAGTCCCAGCACTAATGCTTCATATGTTGTTGTGTTGTTAGTTGTATGGAATTGCAATTTATACATTAGACAAACATTTTCTGCTCCGGGAGAAATGAGAACAATTCCAGCTCCTTCTCCTTCCTTAGATGAAGAACCATCAAAGTACATCTGCCATAATTCATCTTGTTTTTTAGTATCATGGTGAACTGGTTCTTTATTTTCTACTTGCAAAACACCAGATGTTTCTTCATTTCTCAAATGCAACATACAGGATCCCAAGTCTTCTTCCACAACATAGATTGGATGATTTGATGGATTATTGTTGTCACTTACCAAGTAAGCCAACTGCACTTCTCTGTATAGCCTCCTTTGTTCCCCCCAAAATATTGGAATAGTGGCATAGGACAAATCCATCTGTAAAGTACCTCCCACTCATTTTTCCCAAGATCTTGAGAGAAACATGCCAAACTTAGGTGCAATATCAACAACAACCACATCCATCATAACTCTCTTCATAGGAAATTGTGCAAGATTTACAACAAGATCTTTTATTACTCCTAAACACTGAACTGCTCTTGAGTCAAAAGCAAATAAATCATGATAAGGTCTAGTAATGCTCAGACCTAGGGCTTCCATAATAGATTTGGGAATAAGATTATGAGAAGCTCTAGTGTCTAACAAATAGTTGCGCAACATTTTCTCATGAACTATTAAGGTAATATAAAAAGGAGGAGAAAAATCTGATTTCTTTTCAAGCTTTTCAAGTGAGGAAGAACCAACAAAAATAGTAGGATGCTCATCATGTAGGTTTATAACATCAGAAGGGATCTCATCAGACCATGATTTCAACATCCTATAGGCAGGATCTATAAATGAAGGTATTTTCATCAGCTCTGTTAATGGGACAGGAATCTTGACCTTGCTCAACTCATTTTCAAAATTAAAGCCCGGATTAATCCAATTGGTTTCTTCTAACTCTATGACCTTAGCTTTATCAAGCCTGTGATTCTGTTTCTTTTCTAATGATGGATTAGGCCATTGCTTGGTAGGAGCAGCTACTTTATTTTGAGGAATTTGAGCAACCTATCTAGCACCAGATCTAAGATTATAGGACTTTTTTGGATCTGTCTGATAAATATCAACTAGAGAAGTATAAAAATCTTCAAACAATTCAAAATTTTGATACTGGTATTTAGTAAGAAATATTTCATAGGATTCTTCTTCAATATTATTAATATTCCTGATATAGATCTTCATATTCTAACTCCTCAACTTCCTCTTCTTCATTCTGCAAATTATTTTGGAAAGGGGGTTGCACTCGTTAGTCCTCATTTTCTTTTCTCTCCCTTTGAATGTCATTATTCCTCCTTTCTCTAGACAGAAATATTGGCACAAAATGACATCTGAACTGATTAGGGTTTCCTTCTTGCAAAGGTCGACTTAAATTTTTATTCTCCATTTCTAATATGTTGACTTTTGCAGACAAATTTTTAATTATCTTATTCATTTCATCCATTTTGTCTGGTGACTTACCCGTAGAAGTTGATGGAATTTCTTTCTTATCTTTTTTATCTTGATCAAATTATTCTGATTGTTCTTTCGTCTTACTTGATGCCAGCATGTTTGATTCAACCTCTAATGCAACTTCCTGCATATTAAGCAAGGTCACTGACCTTCTTTCTCTTAGAATTAAAGAAAACTCAGAATCAAATGAGTTTGCCTATGTGAGTTTAGCAGAGGTTTCTGAAGGATTAATTTCTGTCGGTATTTTGCTATACATCTTATTGAATCATTTTGAAAAGTCAACAACTAATTCATTTTTGTTTCTTTTCAGAGCCCCAAATTCAATGATGTAATAAAGGAAGTCTTTTGCATCCCCCCATTGTTTCATGAATACTTCCTCTAATGATTCTATGCCATCTATTGATCCCGAAGGTAATACCCTAAACCATTTCCTTACCTCTCCGTCTAAACTTTGAACGAACATTCTCATCTAGATATCCTTGGCTTTAATATTCTAATTATCAGCATAGCTAAAGAAAGCATTCCAATGCTCCTCAATTGTTACTTCCCCTCGACCATTAAACCTAGGGAGATATTTCTGATAGTCTCCCCCAGGTAGAGCATGAAGAGGCTGAGGCATTACCAGTGGGGCATACCTAGCAGCTACAATACGGTCCATATAGTCAGGAAGTTGAGCAGCCATCTTTGGACTAGATGGACTTGGAGTGGATTGGCTTGATAAAGGAGGAGAATTCCCAAGCTTAAGTTGATGAAGTGGGACTCTACTTGTAAAAGGAATGTAAGGAGAAAATTGAGAAAAACCTCCTGTATGTAGAGACTCAGCTTTAACCTCTTCAATCAATAAAGGATTTGTGAAAACCTGGAAATTATCAATTTGAGTAACAAGAAAAGACAAGTCTTGTTCCTCTTTACCTTTTTTAGCTTGTGGATCAGCAAAAGGAGAAACAAATTGTGATGAATCAGGTATTTCTATAGGTGAATGATACATAAATCTTCCTGATGAAGTATAACTCAATTTTTTCCTAGCATCCCTCAATGTTTGCTCGAGATCTGGGAGTCCTGGATGTAGAGGAGATGAAGGGTTTTCCCTAGTACCAAATTTTTTAGGAGCCAGAGTTGCTTTCCTTTATTAAAACAGGTGAGAAATTGTATTCTATAAAACCATTCACTCATAATGTTTACCCAATAAATTAGATTTATCAATAGTAAACCAAGGAAGAACTTGTATGCTTCCTCCCCTGTATGGTTGCCAAAAGANCCAGGAGATAGGTTTCAAAGCGTATAAATACAAGGAGTAAACAAACAGTTCATCATTGCATCATATGTAAAGGTACGGGTACTTAAAATAACATTTCAAACATCATGTAACCATCAATATCCACTTTCCAACACGGGCATCTATATAGAAAACATCTATATAAACAAAAATGTAAACAAGGGTTCAAACAGGACCACAAAATATCCACACAATATAAAGTTCAAAACCTAGCTCCAAATAGATAATAAGTCATTCATAAAGAAAAGAATCTCTTACACATATAAAGCATTGCAGAACTGTACAAGCTACAAGCATACATCGACCCTCATGTGTCTCCTCTTGTTTACCAAAATATTACAATATATATAGGAAAAGGTCAGAAGTTTGTTTGTGTAGATCCACCTTTTGAGGTTTTGACCTCCAAAATTAGAAAAGTATATAACTGAAAGAAAAAAAGATCTAGTCTAACTAAGTTTGACAAGTGTCAAATCTACATTAAACTATAAATGTTATCAAAGAATTCTAGTTTCCTCAGCCAGAGTAGCTAATCCATCCAGCACATGTGCTTTTCTTTGTAACATGTTTAACTCCTGCATATGATTTAGCTTCTTTTTGAGCTCCTCCTTCTCTTTCAGAAGCAGAACATTCTACTCCTGCACCACTTTTCTTCTCTTTATTAATTCCTCTACTACCTGTATTAACTCTAAATAGTTCTTGTTTACTTCCTGTAGGTATTGCTTTAACATCTTATTTTCTTTCATTAGACCATCATTGATCTTATTAATATCCTCATTTTGAATTATGAAATGATCAATTTCTCTTCTTTCTTTATCCTATTCAAATTCTTTCATATCATCCTCTGAATCTTCATTTACAATTTTTTCCTCATTCAAATCTGCAACAATTTCTTCATTTACATCTGTAACAATTTCCTCATTGAAATATGTTTGCTTTTTTGATAATTCACCAACTTCTACTTCAAAAAACAATGATGTTGTATTTCTTTCCATATCTTCATCATTAAAATTGTAAAGACAATTCTTAGGAACTAGATCCGGAACCTTTCTTAAACTCTGATCAATATTATTCAGAACTTGATGTAATATTGATTCTATTTCCTTTGATTTTTTACCCTCTTCATCATCACTGGAAGAATCTTGCACACTTAAAACTTGATCTTTTTTAAAGTTAGGATCGAATACTGCTTTCATATTCAACCTAAGCTTATTTACAAGTTGTGTTTTTGGCCTGAAATATACTTTGAGTGGTTTAGGTGAACACTCTATAGGTTTCGAGGGTTTACTAAGAGAAGAAACAAGGTCTAGTCCTTTCTTAACTATTTCCATTTCATCAACGGGATTCATGACTAAACTGCAATTCTTAAACTCCTCAGGCTTCTTTTGTTCCACTTTTGCAAGTGTTTGAATATTCATTTCCTTTTCAAGAAAATCATCCATGTGGTGGTCTTCAGCTTCATTTTCAAACAATGCTTCTACCTCTATACTGACAGAAATCTCCATGGTCTCTTTCTTAGAAGAATTTTTTTTTCTTTCACCCATTTTTACTTCTTTAAACTTAATTTTGAAACCCGACCAGAATAGGAAATGAGACCAAGATCTTTCATCTTTCTCTAACTCTTGAGCAATTAACAGTTTGATTAGGCCATGGTGAAAGATACTATTGCTAGAAGAATTCAAGTGATTACGAACCCTAATAGACATTTTTCCCAAACTCTTCAACAAGTAGAAAGGTAGGTTTAATTTCTTTGTACTTGATATATTCTGCAAGAACCACATGTGGTAGCGATAGATTGTTGCAAACCTTCCTTCACAGGTTACATATCTCTGAATGATGTGTAAAACATCTCGCCTCTCCTCAAGAAGAAAAACCCTTTGGATCCCTTGACTCCAGTCAGTGTTTTTATGTGCAGGAAGAAGGAACTTACTATAATATTCATTAAAAGACTGCCTTTTATACCATTTTTCTCCTTCAGGAATAACACTAATGGCTTGTGCAATAGTTTCTTCTGTCATTGAAAACTCAATACCACCAATCTTCATGTGTCTTCATGGTGACTACACCATCACCATCCATTGCTACATCTTCTCACTTTTCCATGCTCGCTCATTTTCTTCCATGCTCCTTTTGTACCTGCATCCAACCTTATCATTGACATCCATATAAAAAGAACCCATCTATCAAATTACATGGGTCCTCAACCACTATAACCATCAGTTATCTAGGAATTCTCTTCACATACATGGTTCATCAATATTGGTCCCACAAAAGAGATTAAACCATCTCACATTCCTCCCCTAATCGAAGACTCAACCTCTATGATCCAAATCAAGATAGGCTATAAGTACACCTGCCACCCTCATACCTACCTAGTGGCTCATTCCACACTTGATGCAACATCCCTTCTTTGTGCATAAGAGGGATACCTTGTGCTTCTAGCACCTAGGGAAATCAACTTTCAACAAGGAACCAAAAATGTTGGGGTGTTGGTTACCACCGAACTTGCACCCCACAATTAATTCAAAAAAGTAGGTACAACACAATGAGCACAACTATGTTCCAACCATGGCTTTGATACCTGTTCTTAGGATTTAAACGAGCATCACATAATAATAATATGCGAGAAAATCATAAGCACAAGCAACCATTAAAGATAGACACACAATGTTTACGTGGAAAACCCAAAACCAAAAAAAACTGCCATAATATTTCTGTTATATCCCTTGACCTAAAATGGCCAAGTTGAGCCACCACTCACCTCCAAGCCACTTTACAATGGAGCCTCCTCAAGCCTTATAAATACTTCCTTACATGCAATAGCATGGGACACCAAATACCATTGGCCACCAATACCATGGAAAAATACCATGGGCTATAATAAACCATGTGCTAGACATCAACCACCTTTGACTCATTCCCAAATCAAGGTTAACCCTGGCATGCACCCATTTACAAATATCTTAACTAAGAAAACAATTTACAAGTTCAAGTGAAATTACAAAAATCAATATTTGCAAGTTTCACTATAGAGTATGAAATTGAGTTGGTCTTGAATGCTTGACCTCCATGATCACAAATAGGCCTCTGGATTTGAATGTGTAAAGATGTGGTGTAAAGGCTACTGAGTAGCAACTACAAATTTTCGTGGATCCTTCAAATACTCCTTAAATTTCTCAACCATCCTAAATAAGTGTCTTTTTTAATGAGCACTGCTCCAACTAGAGAAGCGCATCAAACATGTAATTTTAACCGCATTTGGGAGAACTAAAGGTGTAGGTATATATCTCTGCCACCTTATACAAAAGGAAAGTCTAGTTCAAGAATGATAAATATATCGATCAACAACTCAAAAAATTGTGTATAATTTATGATTTGGGAGGGGACTCATTGACAGACATCATTCCTATGGAGATGAGTGCTCACTAAGGGAAGAGTCTCGTAGAGAAATTATGTAGTGGAGATAGGAATTTTGAATGACATGGAGTGGTGGCAGAGGGACGTTAAGTTTTCTAGAAATGTGGGAAAATTGAAAACTAAGAGCAAGCAAAAATGGCAGACTCACTACAAAATTCACAAGCATGCAAAAATGCAAGACTGAGCAAGCAAACTTGAAGAGAAAATGGCAGACTGAAGGTGTAGGCAAGAGTTATAGACAGGATATGATACCACTATTAGGTTCTCAATAGGGAAAATAGGCAATTTCCCACACAAATACAATGAAGGTAGGCATTAACATTTTCTCATTAATCATACATACATATGTATACAATGATATGACCATTGGGTTCATATTCCCAAGGCGTCTCATGAACTCCTTGAGACTTTTTCACATTCTCCTATGGCTCTTAACCCTAAATGGATTAATGTTTCCAACAAACCACCTTTCACATGGCCAATATTTTGGATGATCTCGTCAAACCCCTACGGTTGAAAAATAGAATTTTCATGAAGTAACCCCAACCAGGGTTGTCGTTGCTCTAAGCACTCCATCAATGGAAAGTTGTTTTCCAATGGCCATATCAATATGAGCCTTGTCCTAAGATTTTGTTATAAAGGATTTTCATCCCCTTCCTTTCCTCTTAAGCAAACTCACAAGGTTATGACCCAACCCTCAATTGAAAGTAATTGTCAACAATTAGTTCGTTCTAGGTCTCAAGTTATAATGAATGGCTTCTTCCTCCAAATCCACTAATGATTTTTCCTTAGTATAGATTAAGGCATGATGGATACATTTTGTTTCCTAAGGACAAGGGAATATGTGATGTTCTCATCCCCAAATCCAAGGCCAAGGACACGTGGAACCCAAGGGAAAGTCTGATTCAAGGTTGTGCACAAAGGAATAAGGGTAACTAAGGCTAGGCCAACATGCCAACAAGCCAATAAAATGAAACAATCAACCCTTTTTTTAAGAAATGTAAACTTTCAATGCATATTATTTTCTAAATTCACATTCAATGCAAGGTAAATGCAAGCATCAATGTAATCAAACATCAATTATCATATCTATTATAGCCATATAAGTCATCAATTGCCTTAAAAAATATAATTAGATAAATATACCTACTACCACAATCAATCATATTAACAGTATTAAAAATCAACTCTACTGACTTCCACCTTCAGCCATAATAACAAACAAAACTAGATATGAGGGTTTCCATCTACATCCATATAAATAATAATAACATTAAATCTCATGGATTCCACCGACAAGTATGTAAATGACAATAAAATCGTATTTATAAGCTACCATCTACAACTACATAAACAACATCAATAGTTGGTCTATAACATAGATCAAATCAGATCTACCAGTTTCCATATAAAATCATATCCACAACAATAACATCAAATCTACTAGCTACCACCTAAAACCATAAAACAAAGATAAAACTCAAATCCATGAGCACATATACTTCATAAATACTGTGAATAATCTCATAACAAAATACTCATCATTTAAAGGGAAACTAGCTTCAATAGGGAAATGTTCCACCCAACTATAGACATGCCATACGCATGCATCTTTCAACCTGATTGTCACCTCAGATCTGAGGCCATAGATCCATAGGAAAGGTACTCTCAAACCCAAAGGTATGGTGTGCTCATCTCATTGCCACACAAAAACAGTTGTATATTGGTCAAACATTAACCTTTTTTTCAGTGAAACAAGAAACATTTCTTATTGGAAACTACATTACATAATGGAATATGTATCACAACCTGTAAATACTCACAAATATTTGAACCGGAACATATGGTTGCTCCCTTCTCAACACTATGAGAATGCCACAACTACACCTTTCTCCATCTAAACTTTCCCTTCCATCTACTCTACCTGGTGAGGTGTGACTCCCCTCACTCCACAGACCCTCGGGATATCACCACCCTCACCTAGGTTTTACGATATAGATATGAATAGAGACAAGCAATGGGATAAGGACTCATGTTATGTAAGCATAGATTAATCTTCAATCCTCGTTATGGGGTCTTTAAGCCTCATTACAAGGCCTTCAATATTCAACAATACAATGTATCTCCTACTCGAGAGAATGTATTTCCCAAACAAGAGAGTATTCCACTGCACTAGAGAGCTCAGAGAGAGAGAAGAAGAAGGAAAGAGGGCTAATTCAAATCCTTCTATATCCATTTGAATTCCTAAGAGAGGTAACTCAAATTCATTGGTGTTACTCAAACCACAAGAGGCTAACTCAAATTCCTCCCAAGCTAACTTGAATTGTTAGAGGAGTTACTCATTCATGTGATTCCATTCCAAAATAGCATAAGGGTGCATCGAAATTTGAGAATTACACTTCAAGGAGTGCTAGCTAAAAATAGCCAGTCAGGGAACACTAGCACATGAGGAGTTACAAATGAAACCAAACCAAGGCCAAGGAAGGAGAAGTAGTCAATAGGGTCCCACCAAACGTCCAAGAGGGTGTAATAATACCTACATAAATCAAAATAACCAAAAATATGGTCCAATAAGCTATGTTAGGGAGCGCAACATTTCTTAGTCCCCAACCCCCTCATATGTGAAATCCATAACCCCCCATTCTCGTTAGTTTTTCATGTTGAGCTAGTTATTTATTAAATAATGATAGTAATAATAATGTCCAAGTCCATAGTCTTAGCACTTTGTGACACAATAACAAACAAATATTAGCATATGTTTGGTGCTCAACATCCAGAGTATTACAACAGAGTACTGATCGAGGCTTGGGGAGAGAAATCTTGGGGGGTCTCATATCACTTGTGGTGAAATAAATCTCTTTTAGGCAGCACAATCAACCCTTTCTCATTACAAATAATGCATTAATTGAAGAAAAACAATGGTGAGGGAGAAGTGCAAGTCTTACCCAAATTGAAATTTGTTAAAGTTACAACATCATGATTCATTCTCCAAGTCAATCTTGTGCTCCAGGATTGAGCCTCGTGTGTTGAGGTAGTGCCTTAGGGAGCCTGAGTTGGACTTAGGAAACTTGGAGTAGAATCTTGACTTGGACTCAAGACTGACTAAGCCTTATGTGTAAGGGTTGATCCTCATGTCTTGAGGAAAGTGCTTTGTATGTCAAATTGATGGTATTGTATAGTCTTTCTTGTCAAGACTAAAGTCTTGTGTGTCAATACATATCCTCATGCGTTGAGGCAATACTTTGCATGTTGAAGCATGAATGGTATGTGATGTACTACTAGCCATGGTATTAGAGATGGATAAGTTATTAAGTCTCCTATAGAGACTGGACACCTCTAGAGGGAATTACTTTAGCATATGAAGACTTGGAATGATAGTAGAACAAGATGATCACATAATTGGAAAAATCTCCTTAGTATATCTGATATGATAAAGAAATTAAAGTTGGCACAATTGGACCATGCAGATAAGACAAGAGATAAAGATAAGGCGTGATAAGATAAGAGAGAACTCGATTTTTACACTTCAAGGATGATAAAGACTTCAGTTAAATAAGAGAGACTTCAGTTAAATAAGAGATAATTTGATTTGTTAACTTCATTAATGCTAACAAGGAATACTTCAGTTAATTAAAGGAGAATTCGAGTTGTTTGCTTTAGTGATGTTATCAAGAATGACTTCAGTTAAAAGAGTTAACTAAGTGTAAACAAAGAAGATATAGTTAACTAAGTGTTTTGCATGACGACACTTGAGTTGAACTAAAAGGAGACACTTACATGACGACACTTGAGTTAGCATCCTAACTAAGTGGTCTAGCATCTAGTTAGAAGGTGATTTCATCATGAAGTTAGAAGACAAATACATAATCCAAGATTGAGATGCATTGCGCACTTGTTATGTGGGAACTGATGAGATCAATGAGTAAAGAGAATTCACACTTGAAGGCATTCACTATTTGGTGCATGTGACCAAAATGTGTGAATAGGTTTAGTGTGGAATATGTTGTTGGGTTCTTATATTATTCTCTTTTATCTCTTTCTCTAATATTGCACCAAGGGTGCTTGGTATTTCTCTCTGATAATGCACCAACGGTGCTTGATGTAATATGTTCGTTGTAAAGACATTCTCATGTATATATCAATATACTAAGGAATATTTTGTTGGGGTTTTCTCCCTCAAGTTATAGAGGGTTTCCCTAGGGTAAAATTGCGTCATTTGTGAATAATTATGCTTATGATTACTCAATTGTTTCAAGTACTACTATAATTCCACAATTAAGATAAATATAAAAAAAATCAACAAAAGCTTCCACTTGCTTTGCTTTAGTTTCTTGATGTGTGGCTTCCAATTCCACAAGTATATTCAACATGCTCGACAAATATTTCTCCTAGTGTTGAGGAACCAAAGATTATATGGAGGAATTGTTGGCAGGTCTTCTTCAATTTCACTTGAAGTTCTTCCCCCCAATTCCTTTCCTTCTTCAGATATCCCAAAATTTTGGACCGAAGCATTGGTTCCTTCCCCTACTGTTAAATCCAACCACCTTTTTGCAGGTGAGGACTTTTGTGAAATGACTTTACTACACATTAGAAGATGACAATGGTTTTTTATATGCATGTATTGATGATGATGGAGAAAGCAAAAGAGAATACCTTCGTAATCTAGTTTCTGAACGTAATCCTCATTCCTCCAAGTTAGCTCCAATTCCTCCACAAATCCTTCCCTAACATCCTGATTAAACAAAATGCGAGCAACCATAATTTGTCCTATCAATGGATTGTGGGGACAAGGGGTTGTGTCCCTCCCCACCCGTGTTTGATTCTTGAGACATCTACTTGATGTCTTTCGTGGTTGTCAGCCTTCTACATATAGAAAAAAAAAATTTTAAAATTAGCAATGATTAAAGGAAATAATTTAAAACCAAGTGTAGTTTTTAATTGAACTAGTTTTAAAAGTAATTAATAGAAGAAAATTTATGATTAACAAATAATATATTTACAAATAAAATTGTTAAAAAAAAATCAATCTTGAAATTCTCTAATAATAATGAGAATTGTGTATATAGTTGTAAATGCTAATTTTTTAGTTTGATCAATGCAAAATAAATGATTGAAATTTTTAAAATGCTCAATAATCACGTATTATTCGTTTTAATAGGATTTGTGTATATAGTTGTAAATGTTAATTTTCACACCGAAGGTGTTATTTAAGGGGCATGTTCCTCTGCAGGTTTCGTCGTCTGTTGACGACAAATGAGGAGCCTCCTCGTGTCTTTGTATATTGGTCCACATCCCAAAATGCATCACACATCCAATGGGATCCCCTGGCTCTTTCATCACTTTTGTCCTTGAAGTAGATGTCTTTAAAGATGAAGGTAATGTTGTGACCCGACCGACTGAAGGCGAAAATTTATTTGAAACTTTTTCATACCCATAGGCTTTAGTAAATGTGAAGAATTCCTAGTAGTTCATTCAGATAGTTATTTATCTTTGTAGGACTGTATGAATTCAAATAGTTACAAGAGTGCAGGGAAAAATTCAAGTATTCTAGCGTACAGATATTTACAAGTGTTCCACTCGATATGGCTAAACTACGACAAAGATACAAATTGAGATATTTAAGGCAAATTAAAAGTTCTCAAAGGAATTTGTAAGCTGCTCCAAATTCGTGGCACTAAACAGATCAATGTGTTCGAGGATACTTAAATTCCCAAAGGAATCTTGTAGTGACTTAATTTTGGAGGCACCAGTCAATTCAAGATATTTAAGCCGAACTAAGTTACTGAAGGAATTTGGAAGGCTCTCCAAATTAGAGGCCTTTGACAATTTAATGTGTTTGAGGTTCCTTAAATTCCCGAAGGCATTTGGTAGTGACTTTATTCTGGAAGCGTGTAATAACTCCAAGCTATTCAATGATAACATATCATAAAACTCTTTTGGCAATGTCTCAATCTTCTTCGCTGATGAGACGTAAATCCATTCAAGGTGCTTCAGCTTCCCTATGGAATTTGGAATCTTTGGAAGGGGAGCAATAATGTTCAACTCCTACAACTGCAAAGGAGACTGCAAAATGTTCACACATGTTTCAAAGTATATAAGAAATATACCAATACTAAATAAACACAATAATATTAAGTCTGGCCAATTTCTATTTACATGTGATTCTCCATGCCATAATGTTTTCAATTTTGTTCCATCCACATTTAAAACCCTTAGAATTTCCATTGGAATCCATAAAGGTAGGGAAAAGTAAGGATGCTTGAACCAGTAGGATGTGTACATGGTCAAACCCTATAATTAACCAAAATGAAGAAATCTAAATATATTAAATGTTGTTTTTTAATGTAAAAATAAACTCAAATAAACTATAACAATCAAAGTTATTTCATATCATCTATTTCTCATCTTAGAATCATAATATCTATGAACTGTCTCTTTTCAAATATAATGAGGGTGGCACACACAAACCCCAATCACGACATTTTCTTTGTCCATAAAAATTGATATAAAGCCGTATATATGTGGAGGTGGAGGTAGTGCCAAATATCAGGTGAACAAACTTCAGCTGAAATGTAATATCATACCTAAAAATATTAAATAAAAAGGCATAAAAACATAGGGATCAGATTGCATTTAACAAAATCTTTTTTTCTTTACATCATCTTTATTAAAAAATGCAAAGCCCCCTTAGCAAACACTCCACCATAATCTCCCCTCAAAGATACACACTATCACGAATATGTACATAGTAAAGCATAAATTTACACATTTGCTTTGTTATTTTATATAACAAATGACCAAGGGCTCAACTCCAACAACATACACAGATCCTACCGACATAATTTAGAAGAAAAAGCTAAAGAAAGTATGTGAGCTATGAAAAAGAAAGATCACCAGACATTTTTCTAGGCCCTGAACAATTCAATCGACTTCCCTTTGAACTATTTCAATATGGCTTTGAAATGACAACATGGGTTGAACGCTTTCGGCTTTTGTGGATACCGAATGACCACATTCACAAACAGTAGCTAGTAGATGCCATATGCGTTCTTCCACGTTGATGTTACTTTTGTTGCTTTTCATATGCTAAGCAATGCCTTCCTTCCTTGGAATATGATATGGGGTTTTTAAATCTCCCCATTTCGAAGTTGGGCAATTTTTTCCCCACCTCCTTCCATCGTTGGGGCAACTACTGTAGTACACTCCCATCCCACTGCAGTTCGAGACATCTAGAAGTGTCAAGCATCTCCAACGACCTCACATGTTCAATACCTTGCAGTTCTTTTAACTCATCACACCTAGAAACACTTAAGAATCGAAGCATTGTCAGTTACGCCAAACCTCATATTCTCTTCAGCTTCACACATTGAGATGCATGCAAGTCCTCTAATGATTCCAATGTTTCAATACTTATCAACTCCACTTTTTTGCATCCGCTGATATCCAGCATTTGAATTTTTGCAAGACCACACAGACCTTCTATTTCCCTCAAATTAGAAGACCAACTACCCCTTCGCAGCAACATCTATCGAATAAAGTAATAGTCCAGGTACAACAATTTGTTGATAATTATAGATGAAAGTGCCTTGAAGGTTACGGGTTGTACTATAATGATGGCAAAATTAAAATGTGCCTAGTCTAAATCAATAAATTGTTTATTTTCATGGTTGTCAAGCATATTAATTTTCTCTGGCCCCAATTGAATCCCTCCTCTTCCAGGTTCCCTAATGCGCAATGGACAATGAAAATCATTGCATTGTTATTTTCCTGCCATTACTAGCACCAACGTTGAAATAACTACTGCATGTAACTTGACCAACATTGGGTGCTTCCAGTCTGTGGGTACTTTGACGTTTACTTGCTCGAACATTTTTATTATTAGTATCATGATATGGTTTCTTCTTCTTAATTGTGTGGATTCCTTGAGAATAGTGATCATTTATGTTATATCATTTTTCCAACAAGTGCAATGCTTTTTCTCTACCATGTGCCTGCTTACAATTGATTGCCTTTGCCTACCAGTCGTTGTTGCAGCAACAAACCAGCTAGGTGGTGGCATGCATGATTTCAAAGGTAAAATTTGTGTATGTTTTGTAATAAATGAGCAAGGTGGTGGCGTGCATGATATCAAAATATATGGTGTTTTTCCCTTGCTCGAGAAGACCAACGTCAAGCTTATGAAATACACAACAAGAGTTGTGTTCTCGGTGCATTGGAGGAGCAATCATTGTTTCCCAGCAATTTAGTAAATCGGTATGTGTTCCCAATCTATTCTCGAGGAATAAATTAAAACACAGATTATAGTTTTCAGAGGTTCAATGTGTTTTTAAATATACATTTTTAATAGTCTTATGCAAAATCATATTTTTAATAAATTAATAATTTGGAACTTCCCTATTTCCTTTACCGAAAAAACAAATCATATCATATATCATGTTTCAAATATGAAGTTTCACTTCTACTTGCATTTCTTGTTATGAAAATTTTGCTTAGACAAGAGTCCCACAAACAAATTTTCAAGCCTCTTTACACCTGGACCAGGCTTAAGAACAGTTATATCACCCATGACTGAACAAGGATCACTTCCATCATCTATATTTCCTATAACTAGCCACCATGAACAAAACCCCCATTTGTCTGACCTAGAATATCTTTGTCTATCTTATCAAGTATGGGATCCATTCTATCAAATTCCTTGGAAGAGGAGTATTGCTTTCATTCATCTTTTTGAAATCTTTTAGAACAAGAGAATGAGAATGTTGCTTTGGTGGAGTGTCCCGTGATATATAATGCAAGTCATGATTGATAGTAGTGTTATGAAACTCTTGAGCATTGCAAATGACCGTGTGAACATATCCCTTTGGAGAAGAAATGAAATTCACATAATACATTAGAACTGTCCTAGGAAGATTATCCCAATCCCAGATACATAATTCAATATATACGCAAGATAATTCCATCCAAGCAGAACCTACATTGTATAAACAATGGAGTTAGATTTCTCTCATATTATATCTCATGTGAAGATGAGAGAAAAGTGCAACAAAACTCAACACTGCACCTGTGAACAACTTAAATGATGTAGGAACACCTCTCTTTTGTGTAACCCAAAAAACATCTAACTTTTTTGACATGTACAATCGAGGATCTATAATAATTGGTCTAGCTCATTGATGCCTACATAAAACATTCATGTTGGTGACTATTGTGGCAAAATGAGTTTATGCATAGATGACACAATATGGAAGGTCATCCGTCATATGCCCATTGCAATAAAATTTTGATAACAATTTTTTTAATAAAATTTTTGACTGCATATAATTACTCATATACACATAATTACTCATTAAAATGGTCATGAATCTTTTAAACTATTTTGTCACACATGCTATTAAATGTTATTAAATGAGGTTTAGCTATTCATAAATTACTTATGTAATCTCCAGTTTAAATGAGAATACATAGATTATAAATTTAAAATTCTAAGATACCCATATATGGCTATGACAAAATAACCAATATAAATAATAAGCCACTTTGTTAATCTATATCAGCCTAAGATATCTGAAGACTCACATTGATGTAGAAAGCTCTTTCTCAGTTATCATGGAAAGCACACTACGAAAGAAATCAAGCTTTGTTTCATTATAGTACTTTCCTCATTTTAATGGGAGAAGGGAGATAGGGAGATAGAGAATTATGTTTAGCTATGTTTTTTCCATAGCTAAGTGTCTGTTCGTTTGAAGTGATGGTGCAAGTGTATACTCTCAATCATTTGTAGATCTTTGTAGATCAATCTTTAAGTGTATATCCCGAGCTTCATGGTTACCAATCCATTCTTACCAACAACTTATTATTTTTTTAATCGCAAAGAATACATGAAACAACGATTCCATTCACATACAAATATGAGATTGATGCAATTGTTTCATAATGCAATTTTTAGAGTAATATAAACAAGCAACTTTAGAATTAATGAAACTTGTTTTTTATGCAATTTCGGGATAATCAAATTATGCCATATGCAAAAAAAACTTTAAAACCAATGCAATTTCTATAATTTGCAAGCTCAGAAATATGCATGGTTTTTCAATGTGTTCCTTCTAATTCTAACCTTCCACAATTAAAAAATCCAAAGACTCTAAAAAGGATTCAGACAGAGAAACATATTATTTCTAAAAGGTACAATGCATATATACCTTAAGGGACTAAGTTGTTTTGCAACTCTACCTTGTTAGAAATAAGCATAACCCCACATTTATTTTATTTGAAAAATGCACTCTACTTCCACATTATTTATCATTGGATAGTGTTGTTAAAGTTAGTAGCAAGTTTGAAAATCCCATTCCATTAACTTAAGTGATCAATTTAATTTGTTGCATCGATTTATTACTCAACCGTTAACAATCATGCTCAGTTCGTGAAGTTGTAGAACATGCGTAATCTGAGGATATAATATAGATCTATGATAAAACAATTTATATAAGTAAAACAATATATAATTATGGAATGAGTTGACATTTTTTAAATGTAACGCCTACATTTCATGTATGTCAATTTATGTTTATCCCAAAAAAAAATACATTATGTCGATCCGGTATGTACAATACCGACTTCGGATGGGGAGAGCCACTTGCATTGTGCACTGGAGGGTTATTGCAATTTCATGGGGAAATATGGGCCCATCCGAGCAAGGAGGGAGCGTCGATTTGGAACTCAACCACTACCCATATTTCATGCATGCCTTGGAGGAGGATACACTCTTTGATTAAAATATCTAGGTCATGTTTCAATTTCAAAGGTATGGTTCCTCCACGTCTAGGAGTTTCTAGGTTCTCTAAAGCTACCTAAAACTTGGAAAACTCCTGTAACTATGCCTTTCGGATTTTTGGACTTTTTTGCTTTGTAAGATTTTTTTGGCATTCAAAAGATCACGGCGAAAACATTGACTTATTCACCAAATGTTTTCAAATTTAAAATTTGTATATACAAAAGCCTTTTGGAGGAAACTTATTTTCACTTATGTAGCGATTTAGAAGTTTGATGTAACACTAATAAAATTTTCTTACATCTCGTTAGCAATCGTTGGCAATCTTACATGAGTGAAACTTTGATATGACTCATGATCAAACTTTTCACTTGAATGAGAATCTATTTGATACACATTTAGAGCGATGTCCTTCAAAATTCTGCATTATGAATGAGTTCCAAATGTTGGAAATGCTAATCAACTTCATTTATTCGTAGGAAAAGTGGGCAATGCTAATTAATTTACATTGATAAATAAGTGGCTCTTAAAACCAATGTTGAAAATGGTGTGAAGAAAAACTAAGAAGCATACATTTAAAAATTTGTATGATTGTAGCTATGTGTAATATGGAAATGAATGTAATAAATATAATAAATATTTATATATCATATTGATATGAAATGTAGGAGAATAATTAAAAATGATAAATATATTATTAATTTATATTTACAAAATTGTAATACTAAAAATAGTGTTGAACAGTTGTTGAATCATCTACGAGAATCATTGAACTGTTGCGGGAAAAATGAAATGCCAAAAATATTGCAAATACTAATAAGGAATAAATGTTGTTCTTAATCTTGTTTCATTGACTTGTTTCAGCATGTGATTTCTTATATGTATGTGTGTTATTATTTGTTTGTTATAAATGGTTATTCTTAACTTGGGAAGTTAAACTTACTGGAGAAATGAGTTCGTTGTGCTCCCAAGTGTGTGGAGAGGATGGAGCAAAAATATATTGTTATATAAAACTAATGCATTGAAGATCGAATATTTTGACACCAACCATGCATGGAATCGTCCATAAGTATCAACATATACATTGGAGACTGCACCAAACTACATTGACTTCAATCGAAGGACTGGGGAAGTAATACAAGATAACACTCCCTTCCCTACTTCCACAAATATATTATCTCACAATCAACAGCTTACATTTGACATAGTCCTATAACATTCACAAGGAACTAAAGAGACATTGAAGATGATCATCCAAGGAATTGTGGGAACATGTAAATTCTACCTTATAATCACCATAAGAAAGCACTATATTTTCAAGCAACCTCTAGCCATAGCCCACTACTGTTGGTCGCTCCTATTGGAGTTGCAACATTTAACATACGTGAGCAACCACTATACATGCAGGGCTTTGGATTCTTATAAAGGACACGAAGCCTTTACAAGGACAAGCCCTATCAATGTTCTAAGAAAAGATGAAACGTATTCAATACATTCTCATTGATAAGATGAGCTTCATAGGGCCTAAATTGTTTGTGGATATTGAGAGTCGCTAGTGTATATGTTTTCTAGAACAAAACAATTACTCATTCAGCAATTGATAGGTGATTTGGGCCAACTCCCACCTATGATGGAAAAACATCTATATCAAGCACAACTCTTCGGAATGGGGTTGTCGATCATGTTTCCCGTCATCGTGATGCGCTGCAGATTGACTAGACCTCCCATACTGGATGGCAGAGCTCCGCTCAATTCATTCTCCTCAAGAAGAAGAAATGTCAGAAATGTGATATCCCTTATTGACGAGGGGGGGTGATGCCGATGAGATTGTTTGAATAGAGGTACAAAATGGACACATTTGTTAACATATCTTCCTTTGGAACACTCTACCTCTACAATTGTTATTAATTGTATCAATAATTGCATTTAGAGCAGTGACCCACAGATCTTTATGGTTACTCTACGTTTACGTTGAGGAGGGGAGACTCCCCTATAGAACAACCGATTACTTTCCACCTTCATAAGTTTACTTCCCAGTTTTACAAATACTATTGCTAAGTTGCTAATACATCTTATTGTATAAGAACAATTTCCTCTCTTGGAGTATAAGCTCCATCTCAATTTACGAATATATTTTATACTAAAATTTTATATTTATTTTCTATGTAATATGTTATATTAACATATTTTTATATAATGAATTAGTGGGTGAGCTGAGCGAGCCGCTAGGGTTCCTCACGTGCGCTTGAGAGGCTACAGCAACCAGCAATCATGAGTGCGCCAGGGGGTGGGGAGACACCTCCCACCCCACCGTTCTCTGCCGGAGAGGCCTTCAGGCGCCTTATTGATCCGTTTGGAAAGAAGCCAACGGCTCCTTCAGTGCCAAAATTCATAAAGAAGCTCGATGCTATACCGGAAATCGACTCGCCATAAGAACTACCCATAAAGATCACCCTGGCCTTAGCTAAAAGAGGTCTGGTCGGGCAGTTTATGGGGTTGTGGCCTTCTACGAGAACAAATGATGATTGAATTCAAAGAAACTAGAGGCCACAACTCAAAAACAATGTGACTTGCTATGCAGTGGGAAGGGGATTCTTCATTTTTGAATTCATCTCCAAGGAAGATCAAGATCTAATCTTCAGAAGTGGCCCATACTTCATGGGGACCCAAGGTCTGTACCTCAACAGATGGACGCCCAATTTTGATCCCACAGTAGATGTCCCAAAAGAGGTCCCAATCTGGGTCCGACTCCCCAACTTACCGATCCATTGTTGGAACTTTCAATCTCTCCAAAAGATTGGAAACAGGCTAGGTCGTTTCATAGATAAAGCTGATAACAAAGCTCAGTACACATGTGCAAGGATCTGTGTCGAAGTCGATCTGGAAGCTGGGCTACCTGAAGCCATAAATCTCAAGGTAGGCGACTGGCACCATTTCCAAAAGCTGGTCTACAAGCAACTCTCATTCAAATGCAGAAACTGTCACGAACATGGTCACTTCCAAAGAAACTGTCCAAAGGCCCAACCAGAAGACAAAGAGGAAGGAGAAGGTTGGCAAAAGGTCAAAAAAGGTAAAGCAGCAACGAAACCTGCTGAGAAGAAAAGCACAGGTCATCTGGAGAAACTCCAGCCCAAACCAACTAATAAGGATGTGCTGAAAGAAGGATCAACCTCTAGGGAAAACGCTGAAATTGTAGAAGTGCAAGAGATTGAAGACACTCAAGAAAAGGAACCGAGAAAAACCACAAATCCATCACCGCATGAGGAGACAGCTAAGGAGAAAGCTGCAGAAGAAGAGCACATCAACCTGGGATCGGAATCAGAGGGGGTCTCAGAAGATGGTGGAACCGAATCAAGCAGCTCCCAAGTTACACCAATAAAAACCAAAAGGGGTTGGAAGACCAAGAAAAAAGAGAGAGAGGAAAAAACCTATTTAGACATGCTCCAAGGTTCCCAACATACGCTCAAAGGAATGATAAGTACCAGATCTACAAAAAATCTCGGCTCGACTCCAAAAGGAGCCACATCCTCCCAAGGTAAATAATGAAATACCTCTCCTGGAATTGCAGAGGTCTAGGTAGCATTCTGAAAGAAGAAGCCTTAAAAGACAAGTGAGATTGTATAAACCATAAATTATTCTCATCCAGGAAGACAAAGTTGGAGGACGTTGTCCTCCTCCAAGCTAGTAAAGTGTTTTGGAAAAAAGGTCAAGTGAAAGCAGTAAGTTCAAGAGGAGCATCAGGAGGAATTGCCACCTGCTGGGACACCTCCAAGTTCAAGCTAACATCTGAAGAAAGCAACATGCATTAGATCTTCACTAAGCTTCTCCATAAAGAGTCGGGCCATCAAGTAAGTCTATTTAATTTATATGTTCCGGTTTCGTTTTTAGAAAAAAAGATCCCGTTGGGACGTCTTAAAGTCCTTCCTTAGCATGCACAGCCTAGAGAATGTAATCATTGCAGGATATCTCAATCTAACTCTCGCTGCCAATGAAAAAAAAGGTGGTTCCCCTATCAGAGATCCAGCTAGAGAATGGGTGGAGGATATCATTCTAGATTGGGAGCTAGAGAACATCAAGCCCACTCGGGGGAAATACACTTGGTCAAACAAGCTTTTGGGTCCTGGACATATTGCAGCTCGCCTGGACAGATTCCTACTCCAGTCCTCTTTTCTAACCTTTGGTCTCTCGGCCTCGTTAAAAATATTGCCAAACTATGTCTCTGACCACAAGCCTATCCTCTTGGAACTTTCCTTAGATAAAAATTTAGGTCCAGTCCCTTTCAGATTTAGCCCCTTTTGGATCCAGCAAGACGGCTTCTAGGATATAGTCACCTCAGCTTGGAACAAACAAATTCAAGGTTCTCCCTTCTTTGTTTGGGAAGAAAAATTAAGATGCCTCAAAAAAGATCTGAAATGTTGGGCCAAGTCTCTAAAATCCCCTTCCTCCAGAAGGATTGAGGCGCAAGAATCCCTTGAGACTCACCAGATGGCCCTGGAGGAGTCCGAAGTTACCCAATCCTTGTTAACCACTGAAGCTAACCTTCAAAAAAATCTCCATAAAGATTGCAGATTGGAAGACGAATACTGGAGGCAAAAGTCCAGAAGCCTTTGGTTGTTAGCTGGAGACAAAAATACGAGCAATTTTCACAAACAAGCCGAAGCCCACAAGCACTTCAAGGCTGTTAATGAAATATAACACCAAGAGAAAATGATTAAAGACTTTGAAGGGATCAAGAAAGCTGCTCATTCCTTCTACAAGGATTTGTACAATGCCCTTGAAGAAAATCCCATCGATGTAAACTCCTATCCCTTCGAACATATCCCCCAGCTCGTCTCTGAAGAGGAGAATATGAATCTAACAGCCCCGATCAGTTTGAAAGAGATTAAAAAATCACTGGATCTCATGGAGGCAGACAAGGCTCCCGGTCCTGATGGATTCACAGCAAGGTTTTTCAAAGCCTGTTGGACAACCATTAAAGATGACTTGCTGAAAATGGTAAGGAAATCGCAAAAGTGTATCAATATTGGTGGTAGCACCAACTCAGATTTCTTAGCCCTAATTCCAAAGGAGAAAGATGCTTGTAACTTCAGTAGATTCTGGCCTATTTCCCTTTGCAACATAGGCTACAAAATAATCACCAAAGTAATAGCCTCAAGGCTCAAAAAAATCCTCCCTGCTATCATCCCAAAGAACCAAGGAGGTTTTATCAAAGGGCGCAAGATCCTTGACAATCTCGTACTGGTGCAAGAAGCCATTCATTCAAGTTGTTAGAGAAAAGAGAAAGGCATGGTTATCAAATTAGATCTTTCCAACACCTTCGACAGAGTCCGACACAATTTTTTGTTCATTGTCATGGAGAAATTCGGATTCTCCAAAAACTTCTCAAGTTGGGTGAAAGCCTGCATTGCCTCTTCTTGGATTGCTCCTCTAGTGAATGGACGATCAACGAACTATTTTCAGGCCTCTCGAGGATTGAGACAAGGATGCCCCTTGTCTCCCCTCCTCTATGCCATCCAAGCTTCGGTGCTCAGCTTCCAATTGGGCCACTGTCAGCGGATTCAAACTCTCTCAAGCCTAAGAATGGCTCATAATGTTGAATATATCAACCATGTACAATTCGCAGATGACACTCTGCTTCTGGGAGGTGCAAGCATGAATACTGTAAGAAAATCCAAATGGGAGTTAGACATTTACAAAGAGGTTTCCGAAAGCATGATAAACTATCAAAAAAGCACGATCTATGGGTGGAACTATTCCAACAGGAAGATGGGGGAAATTACCAGAATTTTAGACATGGAAGGGACTATTTCTTAGGAGTCCTTTAAATACTTAGGAATCCCAATCTTCAAAAACAACTCCAAAGTTGCTCATCGGACGCCACTGTTGGACAAAGTGAAAGCCAAAATTCAAGCGTGGCGATCCAACTGGTTAAACATAGTAGGAAAGGCAGTGCTGATGAAGTCAGTTTTAATAAGCCTCCCTATCTATCAAAACTCAATGTTGTTGGCCCCCAAAACCTTCATCAGTAAATTGGATGGGTTGTTAAGAAGATTCCTATGGGAAGGGGGGGAAACAAAACGAGAGAAAGCTTCTTCTAGTAAATTAGGACAAAGTCAAAAATCCAGTACTGGAAGGAGGTCTTCAAATTTGGGATATAACCAGCCAAAACTTAGCATTGGGCTCCAAACTAATGTGGAACTTAGTCTCAGGTGAATCCTCCTGGAGTAAGCGAGTGTTGTGGAAGAAATACTTCCAAGGGAAGCGGACCAAATGTTTAGATCTACCGCTAAGAGCCCTCAAAGGGTCACCAATTTTCATGTTTCTAGAGATTTTTAAAGATAAGTTGTACTGGATCCCATGAAATGGAAAATCCATAAGAATATGGGACAATCATATCCTTGGTGACCCACCTCTAAATCAGCATAGAGAGATGGAGAATATAAAAGAGTGGCTTCAGAACAAAAATCTCTACACCCTGTGGGACTTTTCCAATTGGGGAGATGATGAAGAAAGAAGCCCGGGAAGCTTGGGATCTAAGCGGTTACCACGAAAACCTCGAAATAGAAGCCATAAATCTTATAGATCTCCTCCAAGGGAAGTCTTCACTAAAGGCCTTAGCAAGAGATAAAAGAGACTGGGGCTCCACCTCTGGCAAGTATTCGGTTGCAGAAGGGTATTATATGCTCCAAGCAATCCTGTATGCCCCACCTGGCCCTGCATAATGGAAATCCATGTGGAACTTTACCTCCATTCCTAAGATTGATTTCTTCACATGGACTCTGGCACATAGAAGCGTTCTAACCTGTGAAAATCTAAAGAGAAAGGGGTGGGAAGGCCCCTCGAGATGCCCCCTGTGCTTGGAAGAAGAAGAAAATACTGAGCATATGTTCATACTCTGCCCATTTGTAAAAGAAATCTGGTGTGAAGTGCTGAAGTTGAGACCAGACAGAATTGAATTGCCAAACAATCTCTAAGATATGCTAAATAACTGGGCCTCTAGCTCCCCGTTCTGCCTCAACAAAAAAAAGCTTTTGAAGACCTGTTGGATGTGGATTCCAAAATTCACGTGCTGGAAAATATGGTTTGAGAGGAATAATAGAATATTCAAAGATCAAAGGTGCAGTTCCTCCATGGTAGCGAAAAAATTCAGAGCCATGATGGGAGAAGCTTTGGAAGCTAAAGCCTCGCTTAGAAATGCAAGGGATATCGACGGTGAAGAAGATTAGTGGTTGAATGAGCTAGTCCCAGATCATCAGCTCAGATCGGCCCGCAAACCTTCGCTACCTGCCGCATGGGAAATTCGATTGGAAGAGCAAGAATTCATCAAATCGAGATCGTCCTTGGAGGACCACTTCCTTTTCTTCGACGGAGCCTCCAAAGTGAATCCTGGACCAGCTGGAGGAGGGGGGGTGATCATAAGTTCTAATGGAAGTAGAGCTGTTAGTTTTTCCTGGGAGCTAGGCCAGGAGACCAATAACAAAGCGAAGGCTCTCGCACTTTGGCAGGGTCTTAAAATAGCCCAAAGCAAAAATCTCCAGTCGTTAGTGGTCTTTGGAGACTCGAGGATAATCATTCAGGCAGTAATCTCAAATCGTCGGCCGTCCCAGGTGCATCTTGCCTCCATACTCAAGAAAATCGATTTGTTGATCTCCAAGTTTCAAAATATCAATTTCTTTCATGTTTTAAGGGGCCTAAATGCAATGGCAGATCTGGAAGCCAACAGCAGTACGCTCCTGGGCAAGATCCTTCTGTCAATCGATGGGACCATCTCATCCTGCATCATTCCTTAACGCTAGTGGAGTATTTGTCCTGCTGGAACAACGACCTTCACGAGAACCGGCGATCCCTTCCCTGACAAAAGAATCAAATCCACCGCCTTATCTTAGCTCGTCAATTATTGGACTGGCACCTGTCACGACAAAATGTCTCAAAGTAAGATCCCATAGCCATCATAATTATTGTCCCTTCCTCTCAGGAATGGCAAATACTCGTGACTACTTTGAAATTAAAAGCAATAAGACGTGCAACAAGATGCACCGAATGACCATCTCTTCATTCTGCAAGGTGCATATCTCTCTAAGGTCAAGCGACAATCTCCCTTCCTCAAGGATGGCCTCACTCAAATCTGGGCCCGTCACTGGAGGAGAGATTGGAAGAATTACTATGGAGTTGTCCAAGCTCAAGCAGATCGTTCGGGAACAAATCCGATCTGAATATTCAAATTGGGGCCATCTCAACAAAGCTCTGGATGCGCTACGTAAGGAATTCACACACGTAAAAGAAGCTGGTGAAGACTTCATAGACTCAACCGAGACGCATTTCAAGGATCAAGCAAATACCAATGGCGATTTTAGTAATAGGCTAAGTACACTCAAAATCAAAGTAAAGAAGTTCGCCTACTCCAAAGTTTTGGCCACGAATGATGAGGAGGACTAAGCTGCTGAAATTCCTCCATCTCATACTCGGTTTATCTGTTGCAATCTTGTTCCCTTCGGCATCTAATATGCATAACACTCTGTCACTAAACGAGTTGTCTTCCAAAGGGAATTATGCTACATTGCCTAATTATCAGAACTCTTTCAAAAACACCTATCATAGATTCACTACACTTATTTTCATTACATAAACTTATATTATCTACACATAACTTTCTCTATTTTTACAACATATCATTCAATGTTTCAACTTTAAGAATATATCATTTTTAAATTTGAACAATACAAATTAAATAATTAAATTTGTGAAAATGCCCCCATAAGCACATATTATTCGTTTTCTTTAGTTACAATTGACATTTTCCATTAAAAATTATTAGGTAACTTATTTACTTTGTCATACGCAACACATTCTTTTATAAGTTTTCACTTTTTATTTAATATATAATAGGTTATTCAAATTTGTGAAAATGCCCCATAAGCACATATTATTCATTTTCTTTAGTTACAATTGACATTTTCCATTTAAAATTATTAGGTAACTTTTATACTTTGTCATACACAACACATTTTTTTATAAGTTTTCACTTTTTCGTTAATATATTATAGGTTATTCATTCTCTTTATTTATATGCTTTTGAAATTACGAAAACAATTTCAAAATGGAAGTGTCAATTGGAAGTGTAAAATAAAATAACTAATGATAAAATATTTTGTAAGATATCATTATTTAATTAAAAATTTCTCAATCCCTAAAAGGTTATAGTGTCCATTTAAATTTGCCAACATGGAATTATAGAGAGATTCTTGGCGTATAACGTGAGAAAACGAACCCACATATTTGGAATTAAAAAACTGGAATTGGAAATGAGATGACGTTAAAGTTGAATTTGGAATATTAAAAGACTTCTTTAAAAAGGAAACTATCCAAAAATTGAATGGAGACTTGACATAAAGATATTTATTATGTTTATATTTTTTTCTCTAATTTTATGATTATTTTTTCCAAGTAAAAAGATTTTATATTATATATTATTTGGAAATTTACATCGAACTTATGTCAAAATAGAGATAGACATCCAATCCCTCATATAGACTTTTAAACAACTAGAGCAACTTCAAGTAACCAAAACTCCCGGAAATAAAGGATTTAGTAGAGTTAATATTATTATTATTAGAATATTTAATTTTATGATTAGATAATTAATATTTATTTAATTATATATAGTAGTTTATGTTTTAGAATTTGGGGTGGACTAGTAAGTATGTTTTTCTTATATTTAAGGAGGATGAACCAAATACATTGTTTATATTGATTTTATAGTGAGCGTTTCACATTCGAAATTTGTTTCCAAGAAAAAAATTGTATTTTCTATTCAAAAGAAAAATATTCTTTAGGAGTATCTCAAAAAGAGATAAACATGGATCTCATCTAATACATAAAGTCTCATAATTGATAATTGTTGAACAAGTCAAAGAGTAATATTGGAAACAGACCAAATATAACAGAAGTCAAATCATAAATGTGGCTATATTTACCAAGTTTGTCTGAGATTAGGTGCAATAGAGACTCCACCCTGGAATTCTTCTATAGACCACGAGCCAGGATTCATGTCCAAGCCTTTTTCTTATAGAAAATCCACCAATTGATTAGGTTCCCTGTGGATATGTTCAAAGGTAATGGAGTGAAAATCATTGGCAATTTGCTTAAAATCATCAACAATATTCCCAATAAGAAGGTCCTTGATATTAATTGAATCATTCATAGTATTGATAACAAACTAACAGTCACAATGATATCAATTTACAAATAATATTGAAAATATATATTTTAATTCGCCCTCTGCGTGAGCTGAGCTGTGCCAGGGAGCGCGTGAGCTTGGTCTAGGGTTCGTTGCAGCCTGCAATGGCCGCCCCAGGGGATGGGGACCCCCCTCCCCCTCCGCCAGCTGCTATGGATGCATTCAGGAGACTGGTTGCAAGCGGTGGAAAGAGATCTGTCCCATTTTCAGTGCCGAAATTCATAAAAAAGCTGGAAGAAATCCCTGAAATTGCTTTGCCTGAGACGACCTCGGTGAAAATTGCTCTTGCTCTGTCAGAGAGAGGGCTTGTCGGTCAGTTCATGGGGCTCTGGCCCTCGGCAAAAACCACCGACGATTGGATCCAAAGAAACTGGAAGCCGCTACTCAAGAATGGAGTCACCTGCTACCCCCTGAGCAGCGGCTACTTTCTCTTCGAATTTATTAATAAGGAGGACAAGGATCTCATTTTCAGAAACGGCCCTTATTTCATGGGCTCCCAGGGGCTGTATCTGAACCGGTGGACTCCGGATTTCGATCCCACGGTGGATCTGCCCAAGGATGTCCCTGTTTGGGTCAGGCTCCCCAACCTGCCGGTTCACTGCTGGAACTATGAAGCGTTGCAAAGAATAGGAAATGGAATAGGAAAATTCATAGATAAGGCGGACAATAAGACCAATTACAACTGTGCCAGGATATGCGTTGAAGTGGACCTGGAGGCAGGGCTCCTGGAGGCAGTGAAGCTAACGGTCGGCACATGGACTCATTATCAGAAAGTGGACTACGAACACCTCCCATTTAAGTGCAGATCCTGTCAAGAGCACGGGCACTTTCAGAGGAATTGCCCAAAGAACCAAACTCCTGAGAAGGAAGAAGCTGAAGGATGGCAAAAGGTAAAAAAAAGCAAAACAGTCCCAAAAAATAAGGATCCTAGATCTAGTCAGGCGAAAGATCAATCTCAGGAAAACCCAAGACCGCTAAAGGAACCATTGAAAGAAGTCGAAGCTACATCAAAGGAACAGGTAACAGAAACCATAGAGATACCCTCCCAATCCACGTCCCCTGCAGAAAATCCGGCCACGAACAAGAACGCCCCTGCAGCAAAAGAAGCTCTTAGATCAGAAGATGAGCAAACCACCACAGGCTCTGATCCTGGAGCGGAGTCAGATGAAGGGGCCACAGAGACCAGCAGCTCGGTTGGCACCCCTGAAAAGGCTCCAAGAGGAAGGAAACCAGATCGGAAAAAAAGGGAGGAGAAATCCTACAGGGACGTCACAGCAGGAGTCCAGCATACCATCCCGGACATGATAGAAACTAGATCTTCAAAGAAAGGAAAGGCTTCGAAAGGAGCCACCTCCCCCCCCTCCGGATCCTAATGCAGTTTGTCTCCTGGAACTGCAGAGGGCTGGGAAGCAAGTCTAAGGAAGAAGCAATCAAAGATCTCGTTAGAATGAACTCCCCGGAAATACTTCTGATCCAGGAGACAAAGATGGAGGCGACTGAATCCATCCAGGTAAGCAAAAAGTTTTGGAAAAAAGGTGAAGGTAGAGCAGTCAGTGCAAGAGGAGCCTCAAGAGGTCTAGCCACCTTCTGGAACTCCACCACGCTTGACCTGCTTGAGGAATTCAGTACCATTCATTGGCTCTTTACAAAATTTCAGCATAGAGACTCGGGGTATCAAATTAGCCTCTTCAACATCTACGCCCCGGTCCTTTTATCGGAAAAAAAAAAAGACTGTTGGGATTCGCTAAATACATTTGTGTCCACCAACCTGCATGACAATTTAATTCTTGCAAGTGATATGAACGTAACTCTTGCCCTCTCGGAAAAAAAAGGAGGCTCCCCGGTAAGAGATCCGGCTCGGGAGTGGGTTGAAGACATCATTCTGGGCTGGGATCTGGAGGACATTAAGCCCAGCAAAGGCAAGTTCACCTGGTCTAATAAAAGGGTGGGTCCAGGGCACATTGCTGCTCGGCTGGATCGATTCCTGGTCCACACGTCCTTCCTGACTCTTGGTCTTTTCGCCAGGTCCGAAATTCTCCAGGCCTGTACCTCTGACCACAAGCCAATTTCACTTTCTTTGACCATGGGAGAAAGATTGGGTCCAATCCCATTTCGCTTCAGCCCCCTATGGGTCACCATGGACTGATTCTATGAGCTGGTCGCTGAAATTTGGCAGAAAGCTGTCACAGGGTCGCCTTTCTTCATATGGGAGGAAAAACTTTGAAGGCTGAAAGCTGCTCTTAAATCCTGGGCTAAGATACAACCCTCCCCTATTCTGGAAAGAAAAAAAGCCCAACGTGACTTGAGAAATCACCAGATCCTGATGGAGGATTCTATGATCACCCCGGAGCTGATCAACGTTGAGGCCGATTTGTAAAAGGCCCTCTATAACGCGCTGAGAAGAGAGGAGAAGTATTGGAGAATCAAGTCGCGCTACCTTTGGCTTAAAGAAGGTGACAAAAACACGTCTTATTTCCATAAGCATGCAGAAGCTCTAAAGAATAATAATACCATTCGTGAGATTCATTTCTAGGACCAATCTCTCAAGGAAATAGGTGAAATTCAGAACGCAGCCCATAATTACTTCAAAGATCTCTTCACTGAAGCGCTAGAAGTTCCCCTCGGCCTGGATCGCTATCCCCTTAACATGATACCCACGCTAATCACAGATGCAGAAAACAGAAATATGATCGCCCCTATAGAGACCGAGGAGACATTCAAAGCGCTGCATGGAATGAACCCAGACAAAGCGCCTGGGCCAGACGGTTTCTCGGCCAGATTCTACACAGCGTGCTGGGATATTATCAAGAAGGATCTGATAAAAATGGTTAAGAAATCTCAGAATTGTAGCAAAATAGGAGGGAGTACGAATTCCTCCTTTCTGGCGTTAATCCCCAAAGAGAAAGGTGCCCAAAGCTTCTCCGGATTCCGCCCCATCTCGCTCTGCAACACGGGATACAAAATCATAACAAAAGTGATAGCAAACAGACTTAAAAAAGTCCTCCCTAGGATCATTCTGGAGAACCAGGGGGGCTTCATTCAGGACAGACAAATTCAAGACAACATCATCCTGGTCCAAGAGGCAATTCACTCAAGCTGCCAAAGGAAAGAAAAAGGTATGATAGTCAAACTGGACCTAGCCAACGCCTTTGATAAAGTCCGGTTGAATTTCCTCTTTGCTATCATGATTAATATGGGCTTTCATCCCCAATTAATAAGCTGGATTAGAGCCTGTATCTCGGGACCCTGGATAGCCCCATTGATAAATGGGAGACCGGCAAATTTCTTCCATGCCTCAAGGGGACTTAGGCAGGGCTGCCCGCTGTCCCCCTTGCTCTATGTCATCCAAGCGTCGGTCCTTAGCTTTCAGCTGGACAAGAGCCTTCAACAAAGATCTCTGATGGGGCTAGAAATCACTCCCAGAGTAAAGAGAATCAACCACGCCCAGTTTGCTGACGACGCTCTCCTCTTGGGTCAGGCTAACCTTGGCGCAGCAAGATCCTTCAAAAGAGAACTGGATGTTTACACGGAAGTCTCAGGCAGCGAAATCAGTTCAAGAAAAAGCAAAATATATGGCTGGAACTGCCCCCCCCATTGAAATGACTGAAATTTCCAGGACCTTGGAAATGGACGGAACCTCCACGTGGGACTCCATTAAATACCTGGGAATTCCACTAGTGAAAGCAGCTGCCAGAAAGAGTCTTTGGCTGCCTCTTATTGAAAAAATCAAAGCCAAATTAATGGCATGGGGGGTCTCCTGGTTAAACAAAGCAGGTAAAATAATCCTTATAAACTCTGTGCTTACCTCCCTTCCTGTTTATCAGGCCTCTATCCTCTTAGCCCCGAAAGGAATAGTGAAAGAAATTGACAGCCTTCTGAGAAAATTCCTTTGGGAAGGGGGAAAGAATAATGAAAGGAAAATGCATCTTATCAGCTGGCATAAGGTTAAAGCCCCTAAATGGGAAGGAGGGCTGCAAATCAGAGACGTGGCCACTCAGAATCTGGCAATGGGTGGTAAAATCCTTTGGAAAATGATAAGGGGGAAAACTTCTTGGAGCTCCAAAGCCCTAAGAACAAAATACTTCAGAGGTCACAAAGAGTGATGTCTGGATCGCCCCCCCAGGACTAGGAAAGGTTCTCCTATTCTCTCCCTCTGCCTGAATTCTCTGGATATGTTCACCTCCAAGTTTACTTGGATCCCGGGAAATGGTTCCAAAATAAAGTTCTGGGAAGATTCCATCCTAGGGCAGACCCCGCTAAACACCTCAGAGGGGCTGGAGAATATCACAGATTGGCTCCACTCGAACAACAAGTTCACCCTTTGGTACCTTTCTTGTTGGGGCCCAGCTGAAATTTGGATCAAGTGGGACTTGGGGGCTGTCCCTCTCGACCTTGAGATAGAAGCTCGTGCCCTCTTAGAAGCTCTCCATGGCCTCTCCCCTACTTCTGCCAAGCTGAAGGACAAAAGAGGTTGGGGCTCCTCTTCCGGCTGTTACTCTGCTGCAGCTGGGTATGCAGCCCTAAAAGCCATCCCCTGGGCTGCCCCGGATCCCTTCGCTTGGAAAAGTCTCTGGCTCAACCCCTCCCTCCCCAAAATAGATTTTTTTTGCTGGTCCCTCCTGCATAACAACATCCTCACCTGGGACAACCTTTTAAAAAGAGGATGGGAAGGGCCCTCTAGATGCCCCCTCTGCGCCTGTCATGAAGAAACCTCGATCCACCTCTTCCTCTAGTGTTCCTTTGCCTCAGATCTTTGGACTATCCTCTTTGATCAGCTAAATCTAGCTCTCCCTCCCTCCATCCCCTTCCTGTTTGTCTCCTGGGCTGACTATGCGCCC
>LPNX010017580.1:441374-550312 GCA_001517045.1 Pseudotsuga menziesii | reverse complement strand
GGAAAAGCACCAGGGGAATCTGCAACAACTTCATCCACATTTGGGACTTCATTTATTTGTGTATGGTCCTTTTTAGCTTGGAGATGGCATCCTCCACCAGGAACTACTTCTGTAGGTACATCAACTTCCACTTGAAATTCTCTGTTGTATATTTTCTTAACTAACCTATTTGATTCAGGTAAAACTATCATATAAGAAAGCTCCTCTGCTTTGGCAATTCTCCATTGTGACAATTCCTGGGATACTAATTGCTCTGCAATCATGCAACAAAAACGCTAAGGGGAAATTTCACCTCAAACAACACATGCTATTAACTCAGGGTTGTTTCTATCCTTTATATTAAATAGAAGGCACCTTTCCTTTTCGCTTTATTTCTCGTTAACACTATCATATAATATGAAAAATTTAGCTTCAACTTTAACCGATACAATCAATGCTAGCTCAAAACACGACATATCCTACTCATGCCCTTCATTTTGACTCTCCTCTTTCTCTAATTTGACCCTTTTGAAGGGATATGTTTATTCCTCACTATTATATGGTGCATTTAACTCAAAGTTCATCTTAAGTTCATTTTGTGCCTATGTGAACCTTGTCTTAAGAAACCTAAAGAAACTGGTGTTTATGCTAAAACCTAATTTTTCTCAAAGTATTCCCTTTCTTATTTCAAAGTTTTTGATGATTCCCTGTGACAATATTCGTCAGTCATGGTGTTGAACTCAGTTTCTCCCCCTTTAACAACACGAGAGAAAGGTCTTGTTTATCTGTATATGATAATCCAAAGGACAAGCATATGCCGATAGACAACACATCAAGGTAGAGACAATCATGTTTGAAACTACGTCTAGATAGCACATCCTCAAAATCCAGCAAAATAGAAGGGATTCACAAGACAACACCCTTCAAAAAACAAAATACATATGCCGATTGGAATGCCACACTCATTCTTTGTCATCGTTTAGCAAGGCAAGTTGATGCTGAAGATGTAGTTTAAAATAAAGGAAAAGATAACACAACATCTATCCTAACAACCAAGGTCAAGCTATATGGAAATATTCTTTTTTCATTCATTCATTGCAATCTACTCAGCTAACGACCCTAACTCTTTTCAAACCCCCTCCGCCTAAAAAATTACAAACCTAGAATACAAGGGAAAATGAATAAGCACGAAAACTCGATGGTAGATGAAATTTCACCAATGATGTGTGGATGGAAAATGGAATGTAATTATAAATTCAAGGATGTGGGAACAAAATACCTGGCAGGTAATAGAGGAAGGGGATTTTGACGAAGTTGTAGACTACGACGTCAACTCAAATCCACCACGTGACACTAAACACAGCTCCTGCTAGCCCTGACCTGAACCTCGCCCAAATATCTGCAAACTCCATCGCGATTGGTCCTCCAGTCGATTTAATTCGATTCGACTCGTTTTCCCTTTTTCGGTCTTGCTTCTCTGGTTGCATATGGTTTTCCATTCAATCAAATAAGAATGAAGACAACCAAAGGTTCGAATTATTAAAAAAAAAAAATTCTTATTATTATTTTCTGGTTGCATATGGTTTTCCATTCAATCAAACAAGAATGAAGACAACCTAAGATTCGAATTATTAAAAAAAAACATTTTATTATTATTATTTTGGTCAGGGTAATTCGTTTCTGTAGAATTGTAAATTTGTGAATATATGGCTCGAGGAGAGAACTATTGGGTGTTAGATTATGGAAAACTATAAGGTTAATGGCAATGTTTAGTTTTAGTTTTCTTTCTTTGGTAGAGGATATTTTTTGGTGATTTGTTTTCTTTGGGAATAAATGAATGTGAATTTTGAAGGAGGGTGCTAGTTCTTTAATAGAGTGGTCTTCTGTATGAGATTTTAGCTATCAAGGTTTGATAAATTCATAGATATGGGCTTCAACGATCCCATGCCTGACAAGATTTCCCTAAATCAAGGCCCTTTGTCATGACCATTATGTAAATCCATATGTTGGGTTTGTCCTAACCAAAATCATTTTTAGATAACATGTTGTGTTATGATGAAAGATCCCACCAATATTGAAGCAATTCCAAATAAAACCTTGAACCTTGGAAGTCAACTACTCCCCCTTCCTCTAGTAAGGAAATTCATAAGTAAAATGTGGATCCAAGTTTTCCCCTAGAATTCCCAAAAAAAAATTGTGATCATCATATACCGCATCATATGGTGTAATTTTGGAAGCATCATGTTAAGTGATATTATGCCACCATTCAAAAGGAGGTAATGACTATGCCTATTAGTGTTGCATTTTTTAGGCCAAGCATATCAAATAGCTTAATTAACATTATATGCCAAGGTTAATTGGTGGGTTTTTTATATGCCAAGGTCGTGTCCAAATTAACATATAGTTGTGTTGCATTAATTAAATTTTTTTAATAAAGGGACGTGTAAATATATATTATATATATATATAAGAATTTACTAAATTCTAACACTGCAGATGGATTCAAGGTCTCTGAATCCGTCTACAGTGTTAGAATTTAGTACAATGTACAAATTCATTGTCAAATTTGTAATTTTTTTCATTGCCGAAGTGAAAACTAAAAATGACCAGTTGTTATGTGGTCATTTTTAGTCTAGATATCCCGTGACCAAACTTGGTCATTTATCTTGGTCGTTTTTAGTTGGTTTTTATCCCATGACCAAAAGTGGTCATTTATCTTGGTATTTTTTAGTTATCTCACTTAAATTTATCAATTTTGGTCATTTATCCCTTGAAAAAAACTGTGGTGACCAAAAATTTTGGTCTCGTGGTCACTAATCTCTCATTTTCCACTAGTGATCATGATAGATTCCAAAATTAAAATGTGGTCAATCCGATAGGCTATCCATCTGTCTCTATCTTTTTTGTTGTTCCACATCAATATACCATTGGAAATTCTAACATCTATCAAGTTAAGGTCATAAATTAATTCATTGAACTAAGCTCTTGCAGGGTTTAAGCTCGATATACCATATTTTTTCTCTTCTAAGTTCCTGATCAAGTTTAAATCTCCACCCAGGATGCATGATTTGTCCTCAGCAATTTTATTGATAATACAGAGTGAGTCCAGAAAGGAGAATTTCTACTCTGACTTCAGAGGCCCATAAACATTGGTCAGAAATTCTTTTATCCTGGTACCTAAGATATGAAACTCTGCCGAAAGAGAAAATGAAGTTGCTAATAATATTGAGAGGTTAATCTCCCTAGGATTCCATAGAATTCCTAGCCCTCCTGTTTCCCCTTTGGCATCTATGTGTTATTGGTATTGGTGTTGTATGTGTTATTTTTATTGGTTAGATGTTAATGTTTAGGCTTAGATGTTTATGCTAATGGTTTATTTTTTCAAAGTTGAAATGGTATGTGGTATGTTTGATTGAAATTTCATCTTTTTGTGAAGAAAACTATTAGTGCTATATGTTATTTGTATTGGTTAGATGTTAATGTTGAGGGTTAGATGTTTATGTTGATGGTTTATTTTTTCAAAGTAGAAATGATATGTGGTATGTTTTATTGAAATTTTTATATTTTTGTGAAGAAAACTATTGGTGTTATATGTTATTTGTATTGTTTAGATGTTAATGTTTAGGGTTAGATGTTATGTTAATAGTTTTTTTTTCATAGTAGAAAGGATATGTGCTATGTTTTATTGAAATTTCTTCTTTTTTGGGAAGAAAACTATTTGATACATAATGTTGGTGGAGGAGTAGGAAAATCTATGTTATATGTAATATGTTTTGCAAAGTTAAAATGTCTGTTGCGTTTAAGATAGATTTATATTGATTTATGTTAATAAACCAATTTTAATGTAAAATTTGTATTTCAATTATTAAGTGCTAATTAACCATTTTTTCATGAATGAGTATACTACCACCATTGTTTGAGTTTCCTCTATCATTATGTTAATTGCAATATATCTCTGTATGTGGTTCTATATATTTTCTTTGATTTAGTTATCACATAAATATGGATCAATGGTATCAAAATGATATGTTTTTTTTCTCCATGCATGTCCTAGATGAGGTTGAAATATAAAGAGTTGGGTCTAGAATTAGTTTACCTTGAGGAGGCCCACCCATGGTGGCCCAAACTCCCCCTCATGCAAGGCTTGATCAAAATGATGGATAGTTTCATCCAAATCATTCGACCAATTCTTACAGCATCAACGGGATCATCAATGAGAAGCAGTGGCTTTGGAGGAGATGCACCCTTTAAGGTACAAGTTAGCATTAATATTCTTGTATTTGAAGATCATATAGATGTTGAAGCCCTAAATAAGTGGTTGTTTTTTCTACAGGTCTATTTGTATGTCCACAATTTCTCCAATACTAGATATATCATATTCATGCTCCTTGAGGCAGTGTCATGTGTCAAAGATTTGTTGGACACATCTGAGAAAATATCCGTAAATGGGATTCATGTTTTTGGGGGTGATTGCACGTAGAAACTTTCATCGAATCCCTAAATAAGACACATTATCCTATTTGAATTTGTGAAAACCAATACACAAAATGGACACCTTTCAACAATAGAGGGACCAAATGGTGTCACACTACACTAACAACTTCCATACCTTTCACAAAACTATTAGTATTAGGGATTTAGAGTGGCACACAGTTCTTAAATATTGCAGTGACCTACAGTTATCATGGAAATATTACACACATGTCACATTTTCACAATTTGCATGGTAAATCATCATAAACATACAACATGCATCGAACGGAAAACATAGTTGGAAAACCCAAGAAGCAACATCAGTGTAACAATGCCCACAAGTAGTCAAAATGAAATATCGTGCAACCAATGGTATGTTTCTATGCATTACAACGTGTGTTACCAATTCAACATTAACACGACCAACTAGAATTTCCCTTTGAGATATGCATGACTAACATAGACATTTTTTTTTGGTTCTTATTCCTTTTGCAACTAATTATCATGAAGATGTAGATTTTATTTTACAATATCTAGAAGTGAAAAAAACCTCACACCCTGTGTCGCAGACCTGACTGACAGTGAGAATATTATGGTTTAGACCATCTACAAACAACACATCTTAAGAAGAAAGTACTAAGACACACTTGTTACTTTCATTCTTCTTCCAAACATTAACATTTTCAACTAAGTAATTCATTCTTTAGTCTGGTCTATAATTGTTTAGCTTCCATTTTAAGGCTTTGTGTCCATTAATATGAAAAAAATAACATTCTGGATCATTGTAAAATAGCTCAAAAGGGTTGGTATGTCTATTGTGAGTTCTTTTTCAGATGTAAACAGTGTTGTATGAATTTTTTGGTTACTTAGTGACTATCTTGTTCTATGTTGTAGCAGTTCATCATTATTTGGCATCCTCAATTGCATACTTCTAAAATCAAAATCAAAATTCGCAACTTTATGGACAAAATTAGAACAACATTAACAATAACGATGGAAAAAATCATGGCACGTGAATCTTTGTTGTCTTTCTGGAATTGGTTGCCTCATGTTTTGTTGAATTTGTTCCTGAGAAAATATTGATAGATATTTCTGACCATAATCTCTCATTCTGATGCTTATTTCATTTTCTTTATCATTTGTTTGCAAGGTATGTTCATATTCTAACTATGTGCTGCTTTGAATTTTCATCAACTTACCCGATTTCTTGTTTTCTGAGTGACTGCTACTTGATCCTTCTTCATAGTTGAGGCTTTTTTTTAATAAAGGATATTGTTCTTACTTGGAATGTTTTTCAGTTCTTCTGATGCTTTAATACTTGATATACTTTGATGATACAAACGTTGAAGTTTCTGCAATTCTTTTCTAGTTTTCACTACTATGTCTTCCAATGCTTCACATCTCATTTTCTTCTTCGTTAATTGTTGTTTTAGAATATCTTCTATTTTCTTTTACTTTTTTAATTATGTTTTTAAGAGAGAAAAAACTTTAGTTGGTTTTTTTCATTCTTTTCATACCACATGGTCAAATTTTTTTGTTTCCTCTTCTTCAGTGTAAGTCTATCAATCTCTTCCAGATCATTGATTAGTTCACCCTGCGTATCAACCATAGCTTATTCATCGTCAAGGTGACTTCCTGTATGTTCATTTTCAAAAAATTCTATGGCCATAAGCATAACATTATTCACTTTATCTTCACAAGATGAATCAGTGTCTATCTCTTGTAAGGAATCAACATCATTTTCACACAATACTGATCTGATGGAAGTGTATATGGATACAAGTGCAAAATTTTCTTCATAGTCTATATCTTATTTCTAGGATAAGCCACAAGCCATGAATCTTTCTTTATTTTTATCTATGCCGCCATCTGCAGCATGCTTGATCTTGTAGATCCATTTGGAAGTTACAATAGACTTCCCTTCTGGTCTTGGGACAACATCCCAAACATCATTCCTCATGATCTATTGATACTCTTCAATGATAACATTCTTCCATTATTTTCTTTTTTCTAATTCTTCATATTTGGAAGGTTATTTAACAATAATGTCACATAGCAGGGCTACATAACTGGAGCAGGAACTAGTTCTCTTCCTCTATGTGTTTCTTTTGAAGCTCCATATCTTTGTGCACCCTCGATAATTTCACGTACCCAAGCAGGTTTCCTTTTGTGAGGATTCTTTTCCTGAGGTGGATCCATAGGTTCTTGAGGTTCTTCTAATTCTTGATCCTCTTCTTGAATTTCTTCGTTCATGGTTGTGTCATCAATTTTGGGTGGTTCTGTTTCTTTAGGTTCTTCATCCAGTCTCTTCCTAAATTTGATGTAGGGTAAATCTTCATGAAATGTTACATCTCTGCTGATGTCGATCTTCTTGAATCCTAGGAAGTATATTTTGTAATCCTTTGAGCTTTCATAGTATCCCAAAAATATACCCTTCTTTCCTCAAGGATCTAACTTCGTCCTCTTTTCTTTCAGAATATGTATGTATGCAGGACAACCGAATATTATGAGATGGCTGACTTCTGTTTTCTGGCCGGAGAAGACTTCTTTAGGTGTATTATTCTCGAGTACTCTATGTGGAGTACGGTTCTATACATATACTATTGGTTCAGATACTTCTGCCCATAGATGCATGGGAATATCATGATCATGAAGCATGGCCCTTGCTGCTTCCATGATCATTTTATTCTTTCTTTCTGCAATCCCATTATGCTGTGGATTATATGGAGTGGATAACTCCCTCTTAATCACTGAGTCTTTGCATAGCTATTTGACTTCATTTGATGTGAATTATTCACCATTATCTGATCGAAAGGTCTTGATCTTCTTTCCAGTGTGGTTCTCAACCAAGGATTCAAATTCCTTGAACTTGCTGAATAATTCATCTTTGTTCTTCATAAAGTATATCAATGTCTTCCTTGAAAAATCATCAATAAAAGAAACATAGTATATATACTGAGTTAATGAACTGGATGACATTGGACAACATCTTACCATGTTAAGATGTTGGATCTAGATCTGGAGCTGAATTTCTACAGAGCTGCTTCAGGAGCAGATTAGGGTTTTACTTTCCCAGAGTTTTGTCCAACCAAAATATTTAATCTTGATATCTTAACTTCAATTTTGAGGAGGAGATCAATCCAAGCCTAGGATCACTCAAAAATTCCACTTATGTGGAAAGCCCTAATTTTTGGCAGTAGTGTCGGGTCAAAATTTGAAAATACTCAAAATCAGATTCTGCTTCGACAGAAAGATGTGCCCTGGGGAGGAGAGTCATCCCAACCTTCTTTTGCTGAAAATCTATGGAGATAGATCAAAAAAATTGGAAGCCCTAGTTTCCGCAGCTACATAGTGTCTTCTTCTCAGGTTAGCTCTGATACCATGTTATAGTTTTATGATTTAAGCTAGCATTAACTTAGGATCTTAAATGAGAGAATAACAAGCACAAAAAGCAAACACATGAGACAAAAAACATAAATATTTTCCTCGGAAAACGAAAAAGGAGAAAACCCCACAACTTCCTCACATATAGAATCAACACCAATAGCAAAGCCCCAAAAACAATAAGATGATATCCCGACAGTAGCACCCTCTTTCTCTCTAGCCCCGACAACTTCTTCTTCCTCAACTATGCGCTACAATTGAGTGTGAGTGAGTGTGTGTTAAATAGAGAGGCTCACTCTCTATTCATACTAATTCCCGACTTGACAATGACTCACTAGGGACGACTTCTCTAGGAGAGTCTAATAACCCTAAGCCCCCCCAACTACGGGGACTTTAACCCTTGAACAATAAGAGGATTACCCACAATGACTTGACATGACTTGTTTACATTATAGAACCTCTCGATCGGAACATCGGAGCATGACATGACTCAATTACATCATAGATACTTCCCGGAATAAACATCGGGGTACAATACATGAAATATACAAGTGAAAACATTCTGAAGTTACAAATACATCAACAGTTTCTAATCCACATGGGCTCAATTATACACAACCCACAACCCTAAAGCAGTTATCCAAAGTATAAAACAAAGACCCAATATGAAGGAGGGGACCATCTGTGTATATTCTCATTATATGGTATATAATTTGAAATAGAAATGGCTTAAATATTATATAAAATCCTTCTCATCAAAATTCCTTTTGTGACCATTTTTATTTCTCCTTAGACTAAGTGGAATATTGATGCTTAGTAATCAATCCCTTTTATTCCTCAACTTTGAATGATAGCATAAAAAATTCATTAGTTTTGAGATTGAGGATAATTTGGGTTGTTGATTGATTAACTATGCCAAAGTATCAACTGATATTTTCCTATTACAATATAATATTTTTTTTTCATGTGATATTTTTGTATAGATAGAATAATGATCATGATGCCAAGTAGTATTTTAAGGCTAGTAAAAGTGGTGCTGTATGTTATTTGTATTAGTTAGATGTTTATGTTAATAGTTTATTTTTTCAAAGTAGAAAGGATATGGGATATGTTTTATTGAAATTTGATATTTTTGTGAAGAAAATTATTTATCTTATGTTACATATGGTTGGGGTGGAGAAGGGAAAGATATGGTATATGTAATATGTTTTGTAAAGTTAAAATGTGTTTTGGGTTTAAGATAGATTTATATGGATTTATGTTAATAAACTAATATTAATATAACCTTTGTATCGCAATTATTAATTGTTGATGAACAATTTTTTTGTGAATGAGTATAATGCCACCATTATAGTTAGATATTTTACACCTTGTTCTGTTTCCATCATTAAATATTATTTTTGTTTATTATATCATTGTGTTAATTGAAATTTGCAATATATATGTGTATATGGATCTATATATTTTCTTTTTTTTAGTTCTCACATAAATATGGATCAATGTTATGAACATGAGATTTATGTTTTTCATCAAGCATTTTAGTGCTAGTACTATTAGATTGAAATTGCCCATTAAATGTTGAATGATTGGAGTACTTGAAGGATAGTAATAGCGGTGGTGTATGTTATTGGTATTGGTGAGATATTTATGTTAATAATTTGTTTCGTCAAAGTAGAAAGGATATGGTGTATGTTTTATTGAAATTTGATATTTTTGTGAAGAAAACTATTTCTCTTATTTACATGTGGTTGTGGGATTATGCAATGATATGGTATATATAATATGTTTTGTAAAGTTAAAATTTTTGTTGTATTTAAGATATATATATATATATCTATCTATCTATCTATATATATATATATATATAAGAAGGAGAAAAATCAATTATAATACAAAATGGTGTTACAAAATTGAGATACAAACAAGCCTGGTTTTTCTAGATGAACTAGACAGAACCATTGTAACAACAATTAGGCTTCAAAAAGGGCATCCCCAAAATCATTTAAGGTTGCATAAATTCACCCAAGCCTACTACATGAAGTGATCCCAAAGATATGGCACCCACCAATACAGGCTTAGCGTCTGATTCTGAAACTGACCCATGGCATTGAAACCAACCTTAAGACCTACATATATCATTTGAAGCCTGATCCCATCCCTTAGCACTGAAACACAAGAGACCATGCTTACCTTCTTACAGCCGGTAGTTTAAAGTACATTAGAACCATCCCATTACATTGGACACTATAATGTAATTCCCTTTCTCCATACATCAAAAAATGGGTCTACAACTGAGCGTTGAACCCACCAAAACATCATACCATCCCACAAAAACCAAAAATTATAACACTGCAACACTACTTACAGTAAGGAAAAAGAAAAAACATAAAAAACAACAAAACCAAAGTCCTCCGAGTTTATCTCCTTTCATCCATGTTTGGTCTAGGCTAGTGCTCCTCTTGCTGAGGATGGAGAGTACTTGTTTCTTCATTGGCTGGAAAGTTGGCAAGTGCATTCTCTGCGATGGTTGAATTATCCCCAGGGATGTCCATAATCTCCATACCAATCTATTCAAGAAGCTGGAAACTAGTATATAATTCCTAATGCCCCATCTGAATGAGTGATAGAGCCTCCCTTATTCCTTGTACAATCTAGACCTTCGATTGTGTATCATGGGCCAGGAGAATTTGGACTGTTCAGAAAGGATTAAATGCCAATGGTCAACCCATAAGAGTCTTGTACTCCCTAAGGATATCTAATTCCTTCATGGCAATGTATCTTTCTATCTTGTAGGTTTCTCCGCCATATGCTGATCTCCCCAATTAAAGGACCATAGGGTCGATTCTTTCTCAATTGCGGGCAGATAATTCCTTCAGCTAAGAATTTCCCGACTGGTTCCTTCCCCTCTACCATTTCCCCTCTGGCAATTCTGGGCTCTCCAATAGCGAGGCATGATAATACCACATAGCATGCTACTAGGTTCAAGGAGGAACATAATCACAACCGTGAATGTGACCCCTGTGATCCTTCCTGGGTGAATTTATAGTGCATAAACCTTTCCTCCCCTTAAATGGACCATTGAATCCTCTTGAGCTTTTTTCCTTAACCTCCATCATTCTCTACCACTCACTGTATTCCACAATATCTTTCATGCTCCATAGGAGATCCACCACCTTCTTCTTCAATGAATTCCAATTGATACGGAGATCTTTGGAATTCCCCATCCTTGCGATAGCCAATGCGGGATTCATACTGGCAGGACCACAAAGCCATCTCCTCTCCTACTCCTTTCACAAATCAACTAGGGTATTAATCCTATAGTCTATTATGCTCCTCCGTCGATTTACAAGATTCCTGCCTAGAGTTCGTTCCTTCTTTGGAGACCACATCCTACGTACCTCCACCGTGTGTCTAGGTGCATGGTTCATTGACCCCACCTATCAATTGGGACAACTCACAACTTTCTGTGCCCTCCACCGCTAAACTTGAAGGCCCATTACTTGATAATGACATGACGAATGGCTTAATTCTCATTGAGTTGGAATGACAGTTGTCTTCCACTTGCTTCAGGTTGGGATGTATTTGACAATAGTTCGTTTCTATTCTACCTCCCGTGTCCTCTTTCGCCAACTTCCCGCATCTTTCCCATATTACATGTCTATTTCCATTATCGTCGAGCTCTTCTGCATGGAAATAGCTATGACTTTCCACTCCTTCATTAGCTAGAGCGTTCGCCACCTTGTTTCCAAATCTCCTTACGTGCGAGAATAGTGTGGCTGAATGACCTGATAGAATCAATTTGAGTGCAGATAATTGACCTTCCCATCGCTAGTTCTTTGAGACCTATGATGTAGATGCACCATTTTGGATCCAACAAGCCATGTTGATTATTATCTGCGAATCTCCTTCCACCACCAATGGATTTTTCATCGGTTGTAAGGTCTAGGATAAGCCATTAATTATGCCTTCTAGCTCTGCCATATTATTTGCGTTGTTACCAATTTATCCCCAGAGCATGCTAAGAATAATTCCATCCAAGTTCCTTAATGGTCCTCCGAATCCTACTAGGCCTGGGTTTCCTTTGGTCGCTTTGTCAAAACTAAATTTAAAGGAGCCTTCTGGTGGCCTAGTCAATGTTTTCACAATGTTAATATAAGTTGCCGCCATTCTACTTCAAGCATTGTTGACAAGTAATTCAACAATCCCCATTTCATACAGAATATTTCTTTTGTTTACTTCTGCCAGTGAAATCCTCCCATGTACATTGGTGCAGGGTAATTATTTCTTTTATATGTACTTATACAATGGTATAGATTTCCCCTTTTTCTGGGTTTTGTTTTCAAAGATTCGGTTGTTACATGTTTTCCATAGTTCCCACACCATAAATCCTAGGTGAAGTTGCCACAATCTATTAACAGTTTTGTTTTTGAATACCTTCTTCATGGGACATTCTGTAATTGTTATGTCTGACCTTCCTTTGTGTCTGTGTTTTTTTTTTAAATGGATGCTCCTTTTTCCTAGTTGAGTCTACCACTGGGAATTCATCCACCAAAGTTAGTACATATGGTTTGTTAGGGGTGCATATGGTTTCTTAGTCCACCAAAGTCCATTTCCTATGTCCTTTCGATCCTCTCCATAGGAAATTTTTCTGAATATTTTTTATTTGTTTGATGACTGATTTCGAAGCGGCCAACACCGAGAATAGAAATAATGGCATATCCTGTAGAACGGATCTCACAAGGATGAGTCTACTCAAAAAATTAAGAGCTCTAAAGGTCCAAAGGTTGAGCTTTTCTTTGATTTTATCCAGCAACTCCTTCCATGAGCTTTGTCTAATAGTTTATTCTGCTAGAGGTGCTCCCAGATATTTCAATGGAAGTTTTCCTTCCGAGAACTCCAAGATTCTGAAGATGTTCCTTTTGGTAATTTTCAGGGTATCGAAGAAGTATGTCTGAGACTTTTCCTTGTTGATCTATAAACCACTTGATTCCAGGAATGTGTTCAAACTATCTTTGATTCCTCTGGCCTCTTGAACCAATGAAGGGACCATAATCATATTATCATCCACAAACTGTTGATGGGTCTAGGGATCTGTCCCTGCAGTTAGGGATAAGCCCTGAATCTTGTTCTCAGATATTCTATTTTTAAGAAACCTTCCTATTCCTTCAGCTGCTATGATGAAAAGGAAGGGAGAGAGGGGGTATCCCTGCCTTATTCATTTGGAAGCATTAAAGGGAGTCGATGGGGAACCATTGACCAAGATCAAAAAAAAATCCGATGAGACCATATTCATGACCCAGTTGGTCCAATCCTTCGAGAAACCAAAAGATGTGATAATTCCTGCCAAAATATTTGAATTCAAATTGTCATATTATTTTGAGAGATCTAGTTTTAGGAACATATCTGAAGTCTTTGTGGTTTTGAGCGATGAATTGCTTCGTGGACCAGAATAATGCCATCCAGGCTCTTCCTCCCTTCCATGAACTCAACCTGTTCCAGTGAGATGAAGAGGGGAAGTAGGGGCAGCAAATGATTGGCCATAACCTTAGAGATGATTTCGTAGATGAAATTACACAAAGCAATCAGTCTTAGTTTCCTAGGGTCCTCTGTACCATTTTCTTTGGGGATGAGCGTTAAAAATGTAGAGTTAAGAGCTCTGATAATTTTCCCGATCTTCCTAGAGTCTTCCACGAACGCCCATATTTCCTCCTTTAACCAGTCCCAACAAGCATGGAAAAAATTTGTAGTCAACCCATATGGGCTTGGAGCTTTATCTTTTGGAATTTAATTAATAGCCAACTCCACTTTTGTCATCTTAATGGATTTTCCTAGTATGTGATTTTGTTCATCTGTGATAATCTTGGGAATATGTCTAAAAACCTCTCTCTAGGATTCTTCTCTGTCTTCTTCCGGTTTCTTCAATAGATTAGAAAAATAAGTGGTTTCTAATTCTTCTTGAGTTTTAGCTATATTCCCATCCTCCATTTTCAACTTGTCCAATCGGTTTCCATGTCGGTGTTGGATGGCCGCTTTGTGAAAGAAGCTGATGTTGAGTTCCCCTTCTTGAAGCCATTTGACTTTGGATTTCTGGTTCCAGTAGACTTCCTCCTATTGTTCTTGTTTGATAAATTCCTGTCACAATCTTTTTTCTTATATCTTTAACTCCTCTGAAAATCCCATACTCATCCCTTGATCCTAGTTCAGCTACATATTACACTCTAGAACCTATTTTGATTTAAATATATTACGAAAGGACTCATTATTCAATTTTTTAATGGTATCTTTTAAAAGTTTGAGTTTTTGTTGGAACTGATACATTTGGGTACCTCTGATGGGTGGGAATACTACCACCATTCCTTGAGTTTCTCATGCAAATCCACTTGGAAGAGCCAAAACTTTTCAAATCTGAATGGCCTATGAGGGTTTATCCCCACATTTTCCCATTCCAGACTAATAGGCCAATGATTTGATCTTGTTGTTGGAAGTAGCACCGCTTTTAATTCTTCATCAGCCATCATGATAGATTCCAAATTAAAAAGTGGTCAAGCCAATAGGCTATCCCTCCGTATCTATCATTTTTGTTGTTACACATGAATATACCATTGGAAGTTCTAACATCTATCAAGTTAAGGTCATCAATTAATTCATTGAATTGAGCGCTTGCAGGGTTTAAGTTCGATATACCATAATTTTTCTCTTCTAAGTTCCTGATCAAGTTCAAATCTCTACCCAGGATGCATGATTTGTCCTCAGCAATTTATTGATAACAGAGAGCGAGTCCAAAAACAGGAATTTTTGCTCTGCCTTCAGAGGCCCATAAACTTTGGTCAGAAATCCTTTTACCCTAGTACCTAAGATATGAAAATCTGCCGAAAGAGAAAATGAAGTTGCTAATAATATTGAGAGGTTAACCTCCCTAGGATTCTATAGAATTCCTAGCCCTCCTACTACCCATTTGGAATCTATCACTATTGATTCATAGCCCTTCCATATTTTTTTATCTATACTTGCTAGCTCTTTACCTGGACATTTTGTTTCTTGCATAAAGACGATCCTAGGTTTTTCTTTTTCAATCCTTCTTTTGAGAAGACGGATTTTTAGAGTGCTACTGCAGCCTCTAATGTTCCGGGATGTAATCCACATCAAGACTTTGTTAGATAGATGGATAAAGGGAAACATCTATAGTTGGATACTTCCCTAAAGCCACCAATTGTTCCCCTATGGCTTTGATTATTTGTACGTTTCTTGGCCTTCCCCACTTTTCCTTTTTTGTTTCTTTTTTCCATCTATGTCTTTGAGAGATTCAACAACTACTCCCAAGGAATTCATGTTTTTAGCTTGAAATATCACCTTTTCTAAAAAGGAGACTTGTTGTGGGGTGCTCTGGGTTGGGATCTTGTGAGAGAAAGTAGCTTCAAGTCCTTCCAGATCCATATCTCCTATCTCCATATCTTCCATTGTAGGCTCAGATATCTCTGAGACTTTATTGATCGTCTCCTGCTACCATAGGTGAAGTTGATCTGTGGATGTTTTTACTGTATCTTGTTACTTTTTTGGGATTATCTATGTCTCCTTCTCCTAGTTAGCTCTAATCTGTTCACTATGTTGGGATTCTTTATTAGTTACCTTATTTTGCTCTGTTTGCTGGAATTCTTTGCTAATTGTCTTATCTTCTTCGAGAATCTCATACCTATTCTGGGTTTGCACTCTTTTGTTAATATCTGGTCCCGAGGTATTTCTTGCTTGTCGTTTCTTGTTTTTGGTTTTGGTGAACCCATCAGCATCTTGATTTTCTTGTTCTTTCTTCCCTTCTGGTCTTTTATTTAGTGGGAAGTCTCGAAATAGGTGTCCATGATCATGACATCTTCCGCATCTGAATGGGGTCTATTCATAGTCTATTTCCTAGAATCATTCTTCATCCTCCCATGTTAACTCGATTCCATCTAGTATATCTCTAGAGATGTCGAGGTAGATACATATTCGAGCATACAATATGTATTTTCTTTGTTGAGTTTTCTCTGAGACTTTGAGAAAGTACCCCAATGTATTCCCTATATCTATCAAAATTTATTCCTTCTAGTACTCCATTGGGATAGAGTACATTCTTATCCATACTGGGGAAATCATGAGGTTTTATTTGTTAGGGTTAAATCTCTCTTTCTATGGCCTAAAGAAAAGGCCCACTGAATTATAGAAGTAGGGACCCTTATAAAAAATTCTCGTTTGGTCTTCTTCATTAAACAATATTATTGTGAAGAACCATTTTGCTCCTAGCCAAAGATCGTAATGGCCTTAGGGTTTTCACGTGGTATTAATCCACCAAACCAAGGTCTTTTCTATTGGCCAAATCCACACAAATTTTCCTATGAGAGTGCATTCTTTCATGTATTCAATGTCTTCTCTTACTCTTTCTGATTTGATCTGAAACCTTGGGAGTATCTTGGATTTTGGGACACATTGTCCTATCCTTCTTGTTCCCTAGTTAGTTGCGTCATCCTTATTGATCCCACTAGAGCCTTCCCCATATCTGTGAAACTCAGATGGTCTAACTATTCCTTTTCCTTTTTTAGTTTCCATATCCGAGATTACAAAGGGGATTGCTAGTCCCTCCTCCAAGGATGGATTTGTCCCACGGTCCCTCTCCCCATGAGGAGGAGCAGGAACCATACTCACTTGATCTTAAACGCCCTACAAAGATGCTTCCTCCCTACTGGTACACCGTTAAACCTTCCTCCTTGGTAACCAAACCCCCAGCCTTGCATCAAGTTGCACTTAAGATATATTTATATTGATTTATGTTAATAAACTAATTTTAATATACAATTTGTATCTCAATTAATAACCTTTTTTAGCCATTTTTTCAAAATTTTATATATGTTTTTGTCATTGTTAATATTTTGTCTCTTTTAAAGTCTCTTTTTTATGTTTGGTAAATAATTCCTCTTTATAGTTTTATTAATTATTTCAAATAGATTTTTTTTAATTTAATTTGAGTTATTAAATTAAAGATATTTATAAAACTCTTTTAAAATACCTCATTTAACTCATTTTAATTATTTTATTGTCTTTTTGATTTTCTAATTTATTATCATTTAATAAATTATTATTATTTCTTTTCATTTATATAGTAAATCAAAATTAGAGTTCCTTAATTTTTTCGGGATCTTTTTCTTTCTTAGTTTTCTATTCTCAAGGATTATATTTCCATTTGATTATTTACTAATCCTAATATTTTCCATAACATATTAGCTCATTGTGATTCTTTCAACATGGATGAAGAGTTAAACCAAAAAGTCACACTAAAAATGCTTAATTCTCTATGTTGAGTAGATTTATTGAGCATGCAAGGATGCTAGTTAGTATCAACGAGATTGATTCATACAGATACCCATTTTGATGCACCTATTTCATTGGCTCAAAATATTTTTCCATTTTGGAATTTTTCTAGTAGTTTTTCTACATTTTTTCAGGTACTAAAGTTCTGGGGTTGTTTTGAGGCACTAAAGATCGATGTTTTTGGGCTCACAATAGCCCAACATATATACATAGGTTCTTGTATTGGCCTGTAGCATACCATATGATAGACATAGACTCTGGTCTAGAATTGATCCATTATTGTACTCCTCAACTAGGTCTTTCCAGTTTTCCATCGAGCACCTGAAATTAAGATCGTATGCAAAATTTATAACCTTGGGGACTTGACTACTCAAAATATCACCTTGGGTTCAAAAATTTAATGGTTCATCTCATAGAGTTAGTTTTTTAGATGTTTAGGGTTCTTACCCTCATGCTTATGATAAATAGACCCTTTCATACTCCATTAATTTTTAGATTGCCATGAATGAGCGTAGTCATCACATCACATCTCAAACATAAACTCTCACCATTATAGCTGCTATATTCTACAATTTGTTCTTTTTCCATAATTTAATATTATTTATGTTTACTGTATCATTGTGTTACTTGTAATATATTTGTATATGTGGTTCTATACATTTTCCTTGATTTAGTTCTTACACAAATATGGATCAATGGTATCAAAATGATATTCTCTATTTTTAGTTCTCCATGCATGTCCCTAATGAGGTTGAAATATAAATAGTTTGGTCCTGAATTAGTTTATCTTGAGGGGGAACACCCTCGGTGACCCAAAATATTCTCCATGGTCATGGAAAAAGGAGATGGCAGAGTAGGATATGATATTAATATGTTTCTTGAGAAATCCCTTCTGCATCATTTCATCAAAATGATGGATCATTTCATCCAAATTATTCGACTTATGCGGACAACATCAAACAAATCATGAATAAGAAGCAATCACTTCGGAACAACTGCACACTTTAATGTACAAGTTACCTTTGATATTCTTGTATTTGAATATCATATAGATGTTGACACCCTACACAAGTGGTTGAGTGTTACCAACAATATTTCAATCGATGCGAACAGAGTTTGTTCCCCTAATTTGCATAGTGCAAGTCTAGAACAAAAGGACATGTCAATGTATCATCTCTACTTGAATGTAAATCTCTGCTTATCTTGAGTGTGGAAGTTTGTCCTTGTTCTATAGATCCTGGGGTGATCTGATATACCTGCAAAGAAAACAAAAAAACAGATAAGAAATGAGACCAACAAATTATCAATGACCTATACTAATGATCAAGGAAACTAGTAATAAATAATCAATATTAACATAAATCACTTATGGGAAAAGGAGACACTTTTGTATTAAAAATGAGAAAAGAAATCTACAACCAAAGCCTTGATGTCGAAGATTTTCTTTTACAATATATTTTACTCACTCACGCACACTACCAACTATGAAACATATTACTCACAACCACTTTCTCTTTTCCTCCTATACCAGACATGGACCCAACAACATAAGGATGATTTCCTGGTCTCCTCGTCACATGGTCCAAGTAGCTTGCTCTTATACATGTCCGTATGTTGAACATGGTAGAAACCACTAGATTACCAGTCATTGATGTATATCGTTAACAAGTGTGAGGGAGATCATCATTGATGTCAGTGACTCCTAAGGTATCCCAATACATTATTGAAAATGTGAATAGAGGAGTTGTGGTCGAGCACTCAACAAAATCCTTCAATGAGAGGACATATGAAAACCCACTATTGAAAGTGAGGAAACCTATCACTGAGGCATGTAGGATTTAAGGTACTTCTACTTGGTTTCTAAGTCTAAATCCTGGATGATATGTTGGTGTTTATAGGAATAGAATCATCGAAGGAGGGCCATTATGTTTCCCCCATGATCGACGCAAAACATGGAACAAAAGATGGTGCTGAAGTGATGAAAACCACCATAGATTGATTTAGATGTGATTGACTTGAAGGAAGGTAAAGAAACAATAGAGATATATTATAGAGGAGGTTTCCCTTAAACATTAAATGACATGACAAATGACTTCGAATAGTTCAATTTAATGAGACAGAGACCAGACGTAATGCAAGGATAAGACGATGCTAGTGTGGAATTTTTCAAACCTCTTCACTAGGCATTTAATGACCACGCTGAATTTATAAAGAGTGCTTGATATTTTTTTCATGTTTGAAACCATAGCACAAAAAATACATAAAGTAAGCTAAAACAATTTTCATGTTTTAACCAAAGCACAAAAACTCTCAAAAGGAATTTCAACACCATCTTACTATTTTTAACGAGCTCAAAGACTGGTTGGAAGAATGCTGAGGGTATTTGCTTCATTTTTTAACGAACTTCAAACAATATAACTATGCTCAAAATTTCATTTAATTATTTAGAGAGACCGTTACTAAAAGGAAAGTATCTTCGGAATGCGTCCCATTGATGGGTGCTTTCCCAACATGATGTCTAGTTGTTGGTACTTGCCCCAAGTATAAATTTCAAGTAGCTTAGACCCAACATAATATAAAGAGGTTAGAGAAATGCCTCCCAAGATTCATTTTGTATTCCTACTCATTTATTCATTCAACTAAATATCGGGTTACTCCTAGGACAAGGTTCAGCAGAGGCAGAGGAAGAAACACGAGAAAGTTATATAGACAGATGAAATGCATGTTCAAGTATCGAGTCTATTAAAAGACTTGACACAATGGAATAATTTGTTTCATTTTGTAATGATCTTATCATGAGAAGGGAACTTTGGTCAAGGTGACCTATTTCATTTTTAGACAAGCTTGAAATACAAAACAAATATTCATCTGGGGACCTAATTCATTTTACAAATGTTTGAAATAGAGATAACTATTCTTGAGGTACCCCATTTCATTTTTTAATGAGCTTGAAAAATATTGAATTATTCTCAAGGACACATGTTTCATTTTTTAAAGATATTGACATAGAATGGGAACTATGCTTGCATTCAGTTCTTAGCCAACATGATGTCCAGAGGCTGGAAGGTTCCCCCAGTTACATAAGAGGATAGAGTTTTAACTAAAGTATGGTGTCCAGAGATTGGAGACATGCCCCTAGGCTTCCCCATGATGGGAAGAATCTATCGATTTACAAATGAATGAATTATTTCATGACGTTCAGATTTGAGCGACATGAACGACGAAGGGAAAGGAACCACAAGAACATGTGAGACATTCATAGAATTTTGATGACTAGTAGTTATTTGATGATCAAGATTAACAAAGGAAAGATGGTAAATGATCACAATATTCCCATCATGGGGAAAATGCATCACTTGAAACAGTGTGGAAAGTACAACTTCCATGGCATAAAAATAATCTTGTCTAAGGAGCATATTAAAATATAAGGGACCTTGGATTACAATAACATCAATGGAGAAAATTTTACCTCCGAAGGTAATATGAAAATAAGGAAGGATATCTAAAGGTGCAGTATGTCTTGTATAAAAATACAGTATCTGATCAATGGTTGGCATAAGATTAGGAGAACCTATAACTTTCTAAGAAATTAAGGATATAATACTAACATAATCCCCTTCATCAAGAAGAGTGCGGAGTATAATCTTAGCAGTAACTCATACACAAATTTTGAAAGGAAGACTCAAATGAAGAAAATATGTTGTTAGATTACTCCAATAAAAGGAAATAACCATAGTACTTGGAGAGGGTTCTGTTGAAATAGATAATATTTCCCCTTGCGTAGAACAATTTAAATTGAATACAAAAACTTTATCAAGTTTCAATTCACTATTAACTAGAAGAGAAGGACAAGATGAAGACTGCATCAAAGTGACTTCAGTATTAACACTCTCTGATGAAAGAGTGGGATCAGGTAGATATGACATCGACTCTACCGCTTTAACTTAACTCTCCATAGGAAGAGAGGGATCGACCGAGGATCAAAATGGATCAATCACTTTATCAAACAATGGGAGCTCAAGGGACAACTTATGCTAACCTGTTGGTAGCCATTTTTTAGAAACATTAATATCCTCCAACAACTTTGAGGCTTTATCCATGTGAGGTAAAAGGTAAGTAAGATTAATGTCCTTACATAGAGAGAAAAAATATTTGATTTTTCCTTATCGACTCTTAACCACAGAGTCACTCGTTGACGGGGTATCATCACTATAATGAATAGAGGTTGATGACATGGGTTGTTTGGAAACCTCAAACCACACTTCTTGGGCATTTATTGTCTCCTAGAGCCTCTCCCACTCACCCATTCACTCTCCCATGCTTATCCTTCCCTTATTTATGACCTAATCATGCTCCAATCACGTTCACACTAGCATTTGTGACTATTTGGTGTGGTTTGGAATCCTATTGGTCAACCTACGTGGGTTTAGGGGTTAAATCCTAGTCTCACACTTGTACATAATCACATGGCCTCCAAGGGATCGTGAATTTTCCCCAATGTATTATAAATACATACGATACACATATACAAGATGTACTATAATGTAATGATCAATTATTCGAACCATTCACATGCTCTATTTTAGTCTCTTTTGTTGTTCTCTTCCATATTTTCTCAAATACTTTGATTGTAAATATTTCTATAGCTCCTAGATCTCAATGTGAAGCAATTATCACATGGTATTAGAGCTAGTTGGAGATGCAAACAAATATAGAGAGGTTTTAGTTTTTTTTTATGGCATATTTCCAAAAAATATGAGTGTTTGCATTACAAGTTCTACAACATTTTTGTCACAGGTTGCGCAAGTAGGATGTAGAAGACTCATATATTTCTTACACCATTCAACTATTTTGAATGGAAGGATGAAATGGTGATCCATCTAAGGTCAAAATGCATGTATAGAATCACCATGGGGACTGGTGTCGAACCCAACTCTATAGTAGAAAAATATGAGTACTTCGATAGATTTGATGAAGTTGTTGGAAAGCTTTTCCTCAACATTTAGAGGGATATCCTCTTTCATGTAGACAGTATTGGCACACCCAATGAATTTTGGATCAACCGTGAGTCACTATTTGGGAAGACTGATGAGATAAGAGACCATCACCATGAGAATGATTTGATGTCCATGAGTCCAGCTCACTATGGGACCATCCAATACTTCCTTAGAAGGTTCAAAGTGTTCGTTCTCCATCTAAAATAGTGGAGCATAGAGAAGAAAGAATATCAGCTTATCTTGTCCACCCTTTCTATGCCATGTCCTAAGTATTCTGTGTTTGTTTCTACAGTCCACTCAACCAAGCTTACAAATATAATTTGGAGGATTCCTATGCTAGAAGACTTCATGCAGTCTTTAACTCAGGAGAAGGAAAATATAGTACAAATAGGTAGCATAAAATCCACAAAATATCAAGCCCTTTCTTCTGGTGTGTCAATTCAAGATAAAGGCAAGAAGAAATATTTGAAGCAAAGAGGGAAAGAGAAGAATCAATCAGTTTTATCAATATCCAGGTATACTGATGGGATTTCGAGATCCAGGAGGAGAAACATGAGAGAGAGAGAGAGAACCATGTGTGTTTATAGAAGCGGTTCACATATTGAAAGATATTTATTCAGGAAGATGATAGACTTCACTACCAAGATCCTTGATGAGAACCATATTGATATTTCATAATTTCCAAGATGATGGGAGAACAAGAAAGGAAACAACAAGCCTAAGCATGCATTGAGTGCATGTGTAAAACCCATTTATGATATTTCTATTTTTGATGTCTCGAGGAACTTGACTTGTTTTTTGACCACATCATCGTCCTTACTTTTCTCCAAACAAAATCAAGAATGAGATTTCTTTCCACCATTTATTATATTTCTCACTTTATTTATCTAATTCATGAAGATATTCATAGATTTGGAAAGTCCTTATAGTATGAACATGTAGTATGTAAAAGGGTGACGAAGCCTTGTTTCTATGCCTTATAATTTTATGATATGTACTCATAAATTTAGGATTAAGGGGGCTATTAGAATAATCAAACCATAGTTACCCATATTTGAAATTAATTAAATAATTTTTGTCTTACTCCTAGATTCCTAGATTCCCTATCTAAGCTAGTTGACTTCCACATGTTCCTAGAAGTCAATACTTGCTAAACTAGGTCATGGATATCTTTGGAATCATCTTGGAAACATACTTCGCAAGTCTTCCTTATTCCTGGTTCCTTAAAGTGCATATCTTCTTTGTCTGAAAGATTCATTGCTTTACGATATTTTTAAGGCATAAAGGAAAAGTTAGTCTAGGGGAACTTGCCTTGTTTTTTTACCACATCATCCTCCTTCATTATATAGCATAAATGGTAAAACTAGTCATTTAAAACTAGCATTCTAGTTAGGGTGCAAAATAAAGCAGATAGTTCATAACAGGTTGAATTTTTTACTTTATATGAAATTTAACACAGTCTAATACCACTTAAATGATTATATAAAACCCACCAAATCATTCCCACAACATTTATTATTCCTTATTTCACTTATATTGATCAATTTCCCCCATTACAATGACAAAACAAGTTGCTTATGTGAAACTGAGAAGGTAAAATTTTAGGGACAGATTTATTTCAATCTGATAAATATAAATGATAGATTTATATTTTTCAATGCATAATCAATTATTGGATATACTGACTACATAAGGAGACTCCAAAATGTTGGGCAAGATGTCGAGAACATGACCAGAGGAGGGCTGAGAGCCATAACATTCTACCCTATTCTGCAATGTATCCTAGATAAGAAAAAGGTAGAGAGAGATAGAATAAAAATGAGAGAGAGAAATAGAATATTACAGTATTTTTGCGATAACATTTGATCCCTAAGTTGCATTGGAGAACTCTTTATGTTGATGGAAAGGTCTCGTTGATGGCTACAACTTCCATGTTTTGATCTTTTCGATATTCCTCACCATTTCGACGAGGCATGCATTTTTGTAGATCTAGGCATGAGCAATCTTGAAAGAAATATTTTTAAAGATGCTTTATGAAAATCATATTTTAAATAATCTTATCAAAGATGCTTTAAAATATGCTTTTCATAAATCATATTTGAAAAGATGCTTTTTGAGATTCCTCATGCCCATATTTTCAAAAATGCACTCTGCAGCCAAACTATGAGGAATATCGTAAATCTCAAAACATGAAAGTTGTATCCTTCGATGAGGCGTTTCCAATGGTGCAAGTAGTTACACAATCTGAATTCAAGGTGAAATGTTATCGCAAAAATACCGTAATATTCTCTTTTTCTTTCTCATTTTCCCTATTTCTCTCTAGCTTTTTCTTACTCGGGCTACATTTTGGGCTTGGTAATTCCTTATGGCGTAGGTCAAGCATGGGATTCACTGCAAATCAAACTAAATATGATGGAGGCTACAAAAAATGTTCGAGAGGACTTCAATGGCTGAAACTCAAGCGCTCCATACGTGCAAATGGAAGAGAATGGGGACGAAGGAGTGGGGAAGGGAACATTTGGGGCTCATATCTCAAATGTCTTAGTCAAATCACTTAGAAAGGTATTCTCACATAAGCATATATCAATAGACACATAAATGAAATGTATTCAATGGGATCAAATTATCCTTTAATAGTATCCTGGGTGACCTGTTTAGCAAGTGGAGGCCAAAGGTGACCTATGAGAGAAATTCAACCACCTAGAATGCCTAACACTAGCAACATAAGATCCCTCCTTGGGAAATTTGGAATGTAGTATCATGTGGAATGGTTTCCATGTCTAACACATCCATATGACTTAGTAACGGATCCCTTCTTAGTCAAATAGTTGTTTCTTTTGTTCATGAAATCTTTCTTCTTTTCCTTACTTTTGAGACAGAGTCTCCATTAGGATACTTTGCTCTCCTTTTCAAAAAAATCCTTCTTTTTTTCTTACAACTGTTCTGAGCTCTCTGAGAGGCAACTACACTGTCATTTGCAAATTTTTCCTGTTTTTATCTTTGGATTCTTTTCTGCTGATATTAGTAACTTTCTCCTTTTCCTCTCTGACTTCTTTTGTCATAGAGTTTCCTCTTTTTCTACCTTGGCAAGTTTACTTTCCCAATGCAATCCCGTGACATGGAAAGTTCATTTCCACCTCATCAAATTGCATAATTAATAATAATGAAGAATAAAAATTAAATACATGCTTCAATAATAATTATTAACAAAATTTGTTAGCTAGAATATTTCACCTCCTGCGGATAGCAAGGTGTTCCACTGGTCTGAATGGTTCAGATCTAGAACAAATAAAGGACAGAAGTTGAAGACTCTCCCTAGATGCCATAGATATCTGGAATGTAATTCTTCGATTGTTATCCTGTGTACATGCAATAAGCTTCAACATGCAAACATGTCGAAACCACCAGAATATAATCTACTGATCTATGTTAGTGACCAAGGAATATAACAACATACATGTGGATTCAAATAACAATAATGTATGTGGGACATAAATCAACTTGCATTAATATAGAAATATGAAGAAGTTTACAACCAAGCCTTAGTGTTGACATGCATCTCCATGAAACCAAACATTCTCATCCCCAAAGGCTCCAACTCTAGCTCTCTATGTTGTCCCAAATGATCTTGGGCCAAGTAATCAATCCAACAGCACATCAATACCTTCAGATTTCCCCGCTCAACCATTGCTATGAGCTCATATTTATAAGGCTTAATGGATAGGTTAGGTTGAGAGATTGGTGGGTGAGGTGGCCTCTAAGATCCTAGGATGAGGGATCTCAAGCTCAACTGACCCACAACAGTAGGGATAAGGGAGGACATGAGGCTTATCATCGAGAAGCCTTGAGAAAATTCTCTTTTCCCTTTTTACCTAGGGTACCACGTTTCTCCTTAAATGACAGAGCGGTTCTGGTAAGAAACATGCTATCATCAGATCTGCTACAACAAATTTCAGTTTCTAGTAGCATCCAAATGTCAAAGTGACCACTCAATTTGAAGAGCCTTATGGAAGCACACCGTGGTTGATACATGGAATCGTCATAAAGAGAGAAAGGACCTGCTCCTCTTTTATGGAGAGCCTCTGATTTCTTGAAGTGGGAAGAGTTGTGTCCTTCTGAACCAGAAATTGGGCATGCATTAATGTGATTGGTCATAACTGGTCATGACATGCCTCATGCCTATGAGGTCGAGTTGTAGTTGCTCATTCTAGCACATCATTTTTACCAGACATTTTCATGTATTGATGGAGTGGACGTTCTTGTGGCCCTTGCGGCAAGACGAGTTGAATCATATGTTGCAGAAGGGGATTTTTCGTGCCTGGTTCACTTGGTGACAGGAGTTGGCAATTTCCATGCTTTGTATTTCATGCTAGATATTCTCATTGAAAATGGTCAGCTTGAGCTACTTCTTCAAAAATATGTAGTGGCAGATGCAGCAACAGAATCAGCAGAAGCTATCCGAGGTTTCCAGATGGCTATTCATTCAGCTCTGAAGCATTTCAACCATGATGATCTTGATGCATTTGCCATGGCATACAATCATTTTTATATGAAACATGACATGTCAAATCTGTTGGATTCATGTGCATAGAAGGCCTTAGAACAATGGCTTCAGTGTCGTGATGAAGAATAGAGTGAGGAGTTGTTAGAAACGATGCAGTTCTATGTAGAAGCAGCAGAAGTTTACTCAAGCATAGATTCGGGAAAGAAGGAAAGATGGTCTTGTGCACAAGCTTATGGAATTGGAGATAATAGTAGAAATCAACAAGCGGTTCCTAGAAATGATTTGCTCCTCTCAACCTAATATGGAGAATAGACTCAATAATATGTGCATCATAGATGATTCAAATTCCCATAGGCTTGCTATGTGCATGGAAAATATGTGTGTGTTATCCTCACATATGGTTAATGCAGTGGATTTATTGCATAGAAATATTCTAAAAGATGAAGTTTTTCATAACTATTACTCAATATGGCAAGAGAAGTTTCAGAACAAAACCAATGGTATCACCCCCCACCGATGGTTGTGTTTCTGTAGTCCTGAGTTAAATGCTATAATTACAAAATGGCTCAAGACATCTCAGTGGGTCACTAACCTTGATATTTTAAGTGGGCTACGCCAATTTGCAAACAATAATAAATTACAAAGTGAGTGGGCCTCTACTAAGATGGCTAACAAACTCGGTTTGGCTCAGTATATTTTCCAAGTGACAGGAGTGAAAGTCAACCCTAACAGTCTTTTTGATATTCAAATCAAACGTATCCATGAGTATAAACGACAACTTTTAAATATTTTGGGTACCAGATATTGATACAAGAAGGACATGAGCTCAGAGGAATGCAAGAATATGGTGCCACGAACTATCATTCTTGGTGGGAAAGCATTTCCAACATATACCCAAGCTATGAGTCGACAATAATGCAGAGATTTGAATCCTTTGAGAATCCAATGGCTGGCTTGGGGAAGCGAACTTTTGGGTCACATGATATGGAAGAAGAAGAGGACTATGCAGAAAATCCATAGTTTGACAAGGCACTATATGATTTCACAGTTGGTGGTGATGATGAGCTGAACTTAACAGCCGGGGAAGAATTTGAAATTGAGTATGAAGTAGATGGGTGGTTCTATGTAAGGAAGAAGTGGCCTGGAAGAGACATACCACGTTTTGGAGACCGAGAAGGATACCGTGGAGGCCCTCCTTGAGGAGCTCCTGGAGAATTTGGTGACAAGGCTGGGGCACCTGCAGAATTTCAACCTTCATTTAGGGGCTCGGGTGGAAGACCAGGGTTTGGTCATGGAGGTGGTAGCTATGGTGTTGGACCAGCACATCTAGCCCTCGAGTAATTGCTTCAGTTTTATCTATTGTTCCCTTTAAATTTAGTTGGAAGTTCTTATATATGTTGGTTCCTAGAAATGTTTAAAGTTATTTCCGAAATTCTCATCATTGGAAATGTGCTGCATATCTGGAATTATTTTAGATTTTAGGTTAAAATCGTTGTCTCTTCTTTGAAGAATACATCATGGTTGTAAGCTGTTGGTTCTTGTAAATTAATTGATGTATGCGGGACACAACCCTTGCTGAGATGGTTGGCATGAGAGGATCTAGGATCCAGGATTTTTTTTCCTGAAACCGAGTTCAAGCATCAAAGAAGCCCATGTGTCAACGCAAACACCAAATGGCAGAGTATATTAATTCTAGATCCTATTATTCAGGCAGAAAATAAGAACAAGTTCCAGATAATTAAGGGAGACAGTTAAAAGGGATTGACTTCCCTATTTTTGAGAAGGATCGATTCATAGAAATAGGATCTTATAGTTAGCTTAAACAAACTGATATTTTGTATTTAAGGAGAGTCTCTAGATGAGATAGAGGGGGGTGGCAATTGGAGTTATGAATATCCAGTTTTGATGACTTTCTGGATGACATAAAATACTCTACATCTTCAATATAGGTTCTACCTTGATATGAGTATGATTATGATTTGTCTGTGTGTATTATGAATTGTGTTTCTTATAATTTATCATGTATATGGTCCATTGAATTCCATTGCAATGATTCTTATTTTTAAATACAATTATCTTTTATATTTTTAAAAAAGAGAGGCAGTCTCATTTCATAATTTCATGATCGTCATTCGTTTAATATTGGATTTTGTAACCTGTTTCATATTATACAGTTCCTTAATGATTTTGTGATTTTCTTATAGATTTGATGACATACTAGCCCTATTTTCATTTTGACTTCATTGATTTATATTTTTGAAAAAGATTTCCTTAAGCTTGAACCCCTGTAGTCTAGGTGCAACTTTGTGGATAACATCTTCTGGCGCCATTGCCGGGGACAGAGGAGTGAAGATATTTTCCCCGAGAAAGAATGACAAAGATCAGATCTAGCTCTTGATGGTGGAAGAGAGAAGGGCATTAGTTTGACTACAGATTTATTCACTGGGTGACTCCATGTTTGAAGAATCCAGAGGAAATTTTACAAGATGTCAAAGTGTTTTGAAACCATGTTGGCACAGAGATTTGCTCTGCTCAATTTCTCAAATGTTCTTGGATTTCCAAATACAGTACCTATCATTGATGAATGGGGAGATTTTCTTCTGCGATTCCGAGAAAAGGAAGAGGACAATCCGGCACATCATGTAATTAAATTTCATCAATACATGGATCAGTTGAGTATACATCATGAAGATGTATTGATGAAAATGTTTATGTATTCATTAGATGGTTGTGCGAGACAATGGTACATAACTCTTCCTCTTTCCAGTATTTTCTCTTTGAAAGATTTTCATGATGCCTTTTATTCATATTGTAAGAGGATTTACCCAGCTGAGTGTCTTTTTGAGCATTGCTATAGGGGATATGCATTATATATCCAGGGTCTAGAAGTAGATTCTTCCAGTAGTAAAGATGAAGTTGGTGGTTATGCTATGAAGAAGGAAGAAGATCCATTATCTTCCTCTAATTTTGTTTTACATCAAGAAAATTTTCAAAATTCTGATATTAAAGTTGATGATAGCATCATAGAATAGAAATCTTCATCTTTAGAAATTGATCAGAATGCTCCATTTTATGATGAAGACATTGAATTTCTAGATCAGCATCAACCGATTCACTCTGAAGATATGCCAATCTATGATGAGTATTCAAATGAAAAAGAGCAGATCCCTACATCACCTTTTGTTGATTTGAGGAGCAACCAATAGGTGTATGACAACTATGAATCAAATTTTGATGAGGAACAACATTGTGTGGAAATCAACCATCCTGAATCCGTAGAAGACATTGAGCAGACACATTTGCAATTCAGTTTGCAGGTAGCTGAAAATGGCAGCCATTATGAGGAAGAGAGTATACAAAGATATTTTGATCTTCAACAAGAGGTATTTCCTTATAGCTTCATTGATCCATTTGTTGATTATATGGATTCTTTGAGGAACTCAAATGTCAGATTGTTTTTATCAAATGAAGGTTGTCTTTTCCCTTCTTTTGAAATGAATTTTGATATTCCATGGGATCCTTTATGCATCATCTCCAGATCAGAAGTTTTACCAGTTAGTCAAATATTTGTATGGCTTCATTGGAAGCATGATTTTACCTAATCAAAAGAAATCAGATGATTAGAATGGGAGCTGTAAATAAATAATCCTGATGCTTCAAGCATTTCCTTAAGTTTGTATAGTGTGATCAGATTGTTGTGAGAGGATTATTTCAAATTGCAAAGTAGTTTAAAGATTCAATCAATAGTTTGTTTTCAAGATTTTTAAGTAGCAGAGATTTGTGATGCAGACTCCAACCCAATGAAATGGAAAGGAACTTGGTCTACTTTTTCTTGGAAGCTCACAAGGAGCATTCCATCCCCAGACAAAGCCAGATGTTATCATCAGATCTGCTACAGCAAATTTCAGTTTTTGGTAGCATCCAAATGTCAAAGTGACCACTCAGTTTGAAGGGCCTTCTGGCAGCACACCGTGGTGGATACATGGAATTGTCATAAAGAGAGAAAGGACTTGCTCCTCTTTTATGGAGAGCCTCTGATTTCTTGAAGTGGGCAGAGTTGTGTCCTTCTGAACCAGAACTTGGGCATACATTGATGCGACTAGTCATAATTGGTCATGACATGCCTCATGCCTGTGAGGTCAAGTTTCTCATTCTGGCACATCATTTCTACCAGACATTTGCATATCTTTATGGAGTGGACGTTCTTGTGGCCCTTGCGGAAACATGAGTTGAATCATATGTTGCAAAAGGGGATTTTTCATGCCTGTTTCGCTTGGTGACAGGAGTTGGCAATTTCCATGCTTTGTATTTCATGCCAGATATTCTCATTGAAAATGGTCAGCTTGAGCTGCTTCTTCAAAAATACGCAGTGGCAGATGGAGCAACAGAATCAGCAGAAGCTATCCGAGGTTTCCATATGGCTATTTGTTCATCTTTGATCTGTTGGAGTCATGTGCACAAAAGGCCTTAGAACAATGGCTTCAGTGTCATGATGAAGAACAGAGTGAGGAGTTGTTAGAAATGATGTGGTTCTATGTAGAAGCAGTAGAAGTTTACTCAAGCATAGATTCAGGAAAGAAGGCAAGATGATCTTTTGCACAAGATTATGGAATTGGAGATAATAGTAGAAATCAACAAGCGTTTCCTAGAAATGATTTGCTCCTCTCAACCTAATATGGAGAATAGACACAATAATATGTGCATCATAGATGATTCAAATCCCCATTAGCCTGCTATTCGCATGGCAAATATGTGTGTGATATCCTCACATACCGTTAATGGAGTGGATTTATTGCATAGCAATATTCTAAAAGATGAACTTTTCATAACTATTACTCAATATGGCCAGAGAAGTTTTAGAACAAAACCAATGGTATCACCCCCCATCGATGGTTTCATTTTTGTAGTCCTGAGTTAAATGCTATAATTACAAAAGGGCTCAAGACATCTCAGTGGGTCACTAACCTTGATCTTTTAAGTGGGCTACGCTAATTTGCAGACAATAATAAATAACAAAGTGAGTGGGCCTCTACTAATATGGTAACAAACTCCATTTGGCTCAATATATTTTCCAAGTTACAGGAGTGAAAGTCAACCTTAACAGTCTTTTTGATATTCAAATCAAACATATCCATGAGTATAAATGACAACTTTTAAATATTTTGGGTACCATATATCGATACAAGAAGGAGATGAACTCAGAGGAACTCAAGAATGTGGTGCCATGAACTATCATGCTTGGTGGGAAAGCATTTGCAACATATACCCAAGCTATGAGTTGACAATAATGCAGAGATTTGAATCCTTTGAGAATCCAATGGCTGGCTCGGGGAGCTAAAGTTTTCAGTCACATGATATGGAAGGAGAAGAGGACTATGCAGAAAATCCACAGTTTGACAAGGCACTATATGATTTCACAGTTGGTGGTGATGATGAGCTGAACTTAACACCTAGGGAAGAAGTTGGAATTGAGTATGAAGTAGATGGATGGTTTTATGTAAGGAATAAGCGGCCTGGAAGAGACATACCATGTTTTGGAAACCGGGAAGGATACCATGGAGGCTCTCCTCGAGGAGCTCGTAGAGAATTTGGTGAAAAGGCTGGGGCACCTGCAGAATTTCAACCTTCATTTAGGGGCTTAGGTGGAAGACCAAGGTTTGGTCGTGGAGGTGGTAGCTATGGTGCTGGACCAGCTCATCCAGCCCTTGAGTAATGGCTTCAGTTTTATCTATTGTTCCCTTTAAATTTAGTTGGAAGTTCTTATAGATGATGGTTCCTAGAAATTTTTAAAGTTATTTCCGAAATTCTCAGCATTGGAAATGTGTTGCATATATGGAACTATTTTAGAATTTAGGTTAAAACCGTTGTCTCTTCTTTGAAGAATCCAGCATGGTTGTAAGCTGTTGGTTCCCGCAAATTAATTGATGTATGTAGGACACAACCCTTGCTGAGATGGCTGGCATGAGAGGATCCAGGATCCAGGATTTTGTTTCCTGAAACCAAGTTCAAGCATCAAAGAAGCCCATGTGTCAACGCAAACACCAAATGTAAGAGTATATTAATTCTAGATCCTATTATTCAGGTAGAAAATCAGAACGAGCTCCAGATAATTAAGGCAGACAGTTAAAAGGGATTGACTTCCCTATTTTTGAGAAGGATCGATTCATAGAAATAGTATCTTATAGTTATCTTAAACAAACTAATATTTTGTATTTTAGGAGAGTCTCTAGATGAGACAGAGGGGGGTGGCAATTGGAGTTATGAAGATCCAGTTTTGATGACTTTCTGTATGACATAAAATACTCTACATCTTCAATATAGGTTCTGCCTTGATATGAGTATGATTATGAATTGTGTTTCTTATAATTTATCATGCATATGGTCCATTGAATTCCATTGCAATGATTCTTATTTTTAAATACAATTATCTTTTATATTTTAAAAAAAGAGAGGCAGTCTCATTTCATAATTTCATGATCGTCGTTCCTTTAATATTGGATTTTGTAACCTATTTCATATTATACAGTCCCTTAATGATTTTGTGATTTTCTTATAGCCTTGATGACATAGCAGCCCAGTTTTCATTTTGAATTCATTGATTTATATTTTTGAAAAAGATTTCCTTAAGCTTGAACCCCTATAGTCTAGGTTCAACTTTAGGGATAACAAAACGCTTGTGGAGAAATGGCCATAAGTGGTGGCAACGCTTGTGGGCAACAAGGGATAGGCGGTGCAAACAAGGTACCACTCTTGGACAACAGAGGAAGTGCAGTGCTGAGAATTTCCATGAAATATTGATAATAACCATGATTTTCCACTCCGAGATCTGGAATTCAGGGCAGTGCTGAAAATTTCCATGAAAGATTGATAATAACCATGAGTTTCCACTCTGAGATCTGGGATTCAGGGAAAGTAGGTATGTCAAAGTTCTTATGACATGATGATGATGGGATTTTGGTATAACAAGATGCCCCCCAAAGCATGAGCCTTAGAGGGATACAATAAATGAGAGCGTTGAGAGAACAAGTCGTCGCCATGAGATGAAAATATTTGATTGATCGGAGTATGTTTTCAAGTAGGCATCTGTAGTACATCAATATGTTGAATCATAGACATGAGTAACCAAACTCATGGCTGTAGACTAATACAAGGAAGATCCATGAGAGGAATAAACAAGCATGGATACTAGAATATAGCGTAGATCCATGTGATAGAGGACTCAAACTTGGACATAGCTACCAGACATACAACATAGATCTATTCCATAAAGACGCAAATTTGAGGATAGCCATGACCATACAAATGTGGATCCATGGTAGATATACAAAACTCCATTGCAACCTGAAAAAAAGCAATGAGCACTTTAAACAAATACTGAGGGTCTTTGTATCGTCTTCCACAAAGTACGATTCTATCCATGTGATTACAATGATTTGAAGTCGAACATGGTAGAAACCACTTGATTACCGACCAATGATGTGAACTATTAACAGCTGCAAGGGAGATCACCATTAATGTCAATGAATCCCAAGGTACTCTAGTACAATATACTGAGCACGAATAGATGTCCTGATGTCGAACACCCAGTCGATTCTATCTATCAAAGGTCAATGATGTGAACCTATGTCGAAAGCGAGAGAATCTTTCATTAAGGCATACAGATCTCAAGGTACTAAATATTTTTTCTAAGACTATTTCTCAGATGATGAGATGATGTCAATGGGAATAGTCTCATCGAAGGAGGGCCATGATGAGTCCCACATCGATGACATGAAACTCGGAACATAGTTATGGAATGATGTGAATGTACTAACCATATGACTGACTCAAAGATACTGACACAAATACTATGGATACTGCAGAGGAAAAATTCTTCAAATCCCCTTTGAACATTGGGTGGCACGAAAAAATGACTTGGCAGCATGTTTAGATGGTACATACACACAATGCGATAGTGGAAAATGCATTCTTTTGAAAGACTCAAAGGAGTGACATGACTCATGAAAGTGGATCGTCACAGAGATCAGCTGAATACCCAATTGACTGAAATGATGTGTAGACAAGTGCCATTTTCAAAGGTAATGACAAACAACTGCCATTATTTGCAAAAATGATTCCCTTCCCATTTCCCCCATCATGATTGATGAGTGCCTCTTTTCAGTTTTACAAGTTCAAAGAGGGTAACAAACACTCGATATAGCTTGTCAGAAGACATGTCCAGACTCATATGTTTTGCGAACCTAAGAGAGGAGGGCTACATTCCCAAAATGGGTCTCTCAATGTTTAATTTAATGAGTCCACTGAAAGAAAAATCAGTATCGTTCATATTTAGAGAGTCTGAACGAATACAGAAGAAGACTCCAAAGGGATCCTTTTTCATATGATTTAGTCTATAAGGCCTGAAAAAGTGTAAAACCATACCTTAGATAACTCTTCCAGTCATGATTGGCTGGAGTTTTCCTTCTTCGTAAATAGTCCTATTCGAATCGAAAAAGAGATAACCTATCGTCGGATGAACAAATCTTAAAATACTTTAATGAGCATGAAGAAGACAAGATTGCTCGATGATATTTTCATATTTAGGGAGTCTGAAAAGGGTTTAAAGAAGACTCCATGAGGTTTCTTTACAAAGTGTCATATTTTATGAGCCTAGAAAGAATCGGAAATGGACTCAACGACTTTTTCATTTTTAAGGAGCCTGAAAAAGAGGTGAAAAGAGGACTCCATGATGGTTCTTTACACAATGTCAATTTTTTACGATCTTGGAAAGAACAATGAAATGGAATCGGACCTTTGATACTAGATTTTAACAAGCATGACAAAGTGTCCTAATAAACACTCATCGACCTTTTCCATTTTATGAAAGTGCAAAAAATCCATAAACAAAATTTCCAAAGCTTTTTAATATAGTTCTCTTATCCTGCAATGGACACAGAAACAAGTGTTAACCGCATTCATAACTAGTGTTAAGGGATTACAACAGATAAAATTTGACTGAAATATGAAAAACTATAATATGTCAGATCCAAAAATGCCTATATAAGTCATGTAAATAGTAAAAAATAAATCATTTTGCTATTTACCTATAGCAGAGAGCACTTGGAGAATTTTCTTAGCCATATCTTCAACAGCTAATACTGGGAGTTTCCACCATCCATTTTTAGTGTCGTTAGTTGTAGGTAACAGCTAAGACCCTTCTCTTTCATTCCATAGCATTTATTTTGACATTGGGTGGAGTTTTGGGCTCATATGTCAAGCTCTAAAACCTTAAAAGTGGGCACCACGGCTGCCCCTTGTGGGATACGCATTACCACCCGAGAAACACACAAATAACATAGTGGACAGGTGGTGCCACCACCTGTCTCCAATGGTGCATAGGCAGTGCCAGCCGTGGAGAACTTAAGCTGATAGTATAAGCAAAATAAATTCATTCCTTTGATTTTTAATGATTTAAGGATGATTCTAATGTATATCATTATTGTTTTTGGCAGGTGTAGGTGACTCAAAACATGGCGATATGGAGAGAAAGAATGCATGACAATAAGGATTCTATTGCTGAAAGAAATGCAGGTTGTATTGCCGCATTACAGGACTGTGGGATCCTGAAGTTCTTCTAGACCCCAAGTATGGTGTCACATGAGTGGTTACTGGAACACATACTGCAGATGTGGAATCCAGAGCAGCAATATTTCAAGGTGGGGGTCCATATCCTTACGATGGAAGTAGAGGACATCTACTTCTTCACAGGTCTCTCGAGATGGGGTGCCCCCATCTCATTGACAGGATCCCGTCGAGGGGATATTACCACTCAAGAGATTATAGATCATCACTGTGCACCAGGGACAAGTACATTGGGGAAGAAGATCCCCATTAAGGCAGTGACAGAAAGGGCCCTACAGACTATTCTATTTACCATATAGAGGGTGGTCAGGAGTCAGGGTGTGCACCAAGCTTCCAGGGCACACATGTTGTATGCCATAGAGGCCATGGCGCCCACGGGGTTCAACTAGGAGGAATCCATGCTTCCAATATTCAAGGATCAGCTAACTAAGTGTTAGCAGGGAGAGCTAAAGCGGTTTGGATTTGGTTCCATTTTATCCTACTTCTTCTTCAAGCAGGTTCCATAGATGAGACCTCGGGTGGTCTTCCGAATTCTCAGAGCACGGGAACCCCGTATGTTGAGGTGGGTCCAGGTCATGGCTCGCACGGGAGCATGTAGGAAGGGTGAAGTTCGTTGATCCATTCTTTAGATGGCTATGAGATCAGATCCTCATGGTTGAGGATTATGCTTATGCAGAAATGAACTTCATCGGAGATCCTGGCCTACCACTCCCACCTGGTGGATAGTGGGGTGATATTGGTGAGAAGAAAGAAACCCTAAAATGGATGAATTTTTATTATTATATTTTTTACTATTTTATGTTTTTATGTTAAGTGATGAGACCTGTATATTCTCATGCAGATGTGGGAGTAGCGCCACCTGGAGGAGCATCTCCATTAGATAGGCGAGCTAGAGCCCGCTTTGTACCACAGGGTGATGACATCACCAGGGAGATTGAGGAAAACCTGGAGAGGTTGACCTTGGATATTCCAGATGCTAACATAGATGACCTCCCGATGAGATATTAGAGATCCAAAGTGGGAGTAATAGGTTGATTCAGTAGGCTACTACATAGAGTAGCTCGAGTAGTGATGTGTTATCATGGGCACCACTAGTGTATGAGATATGTATTGAAAGCTGACAGCTTCAGGATTTCGTATGATGATTTTTCCTGAAAGCATATGTGCTTTAGATGAGGTCACAGGACCTATTTTTGTAAACTTTTTTGTATATATATACACAGACTTTTACATGGTGTTTATATGTTTCAAATTGAAAATGTATTTTTTATGAGTTTTATGTGTCTTTGAATGTTTATTTACAATGTAGCATGTTTGATTTGACGTCATGAATGGGAAATATGACAATCTAGGATGTAATTAGCTAATGTGTTAGCCACTACATTTTGTTCCCTAGGGATATGCCTATAGGTGATGGTTTGAAATGATCTTTCTAGCAAACGTACTCTCCGAAAGAGGTGGAGGAGAAAGGGGTTCCTAATGGTTTGGACATGGTTTAAATGGCAAACCACGAGCTGTGAGTCCCTAAAGACTACTAGATCATGAACGTCTTGGGAGGCAACTTCAGTTAGAAGATCAATGACTACTTCATACTCGAGGATGTTGTCAGTAGCGGGACCTATACAAACCATTCCTGAACTGACCAAATCTTCAGCTAAGGAATAGAGGACCTAAGCAGCCGAGGCAAGATTCAATGTGTGGTGGAAAGCACCATCATCCAAGCCATATAAAGGCATCTAAATGACCAAAACATGGTATAAATAGATGCGGACACTAAACTCAAAACCATCTTGAAAATACTAAAAGCACACTCAAAGTCAATCAATATACATATATACAAGATACTATCCAAGAAAACCTATGCATAGTACCTTTTTAGGTATAACCTATTGTGAGGATGCCCCAAAGGGATTCCATCATAATCAACGAGCTCGTAAGCTCCTTTCTCTAACACCTTAGAAATAACGAAAGGTCCGTACCACATGGACTTGAACTTACCCTTTCCTAGTTTGTGATATCTCTGGTCATAAGTCAATACTAGGTCACCCTCATTAAAGACACGAGGCCGGATGGATTTATCATACTGCACCTTGATGTATTTCTTATGTGCCTCATTAGCCAAGGTATCATCTCTCCAAGTCTCGTCAAGGTTACTCAAGTACAAAAATCTTTGCTCCTCTGTGGAAGTGTCGGGGAGAAGTGCGACATCAAGTGGTAAGGATGGAATCTAACATTGGATCGAAAAGATAGCTTCAAGTCCATAGACAACTTGGAATGGTGTGAAACTAGTAGTTGTTTTCACAAAAGTCTGATAAGCTCAAATAATAGAGAAAAGGATGTGGTTCTAGTTGGATTTATGATCTCCAACCATCCGACGAAGCATAGTTTTCAAAACTTTGTTATTGGCCTCTACTTGACCATTATCTTGTGGATAATACACCGTAGAGTTTTCATGGTCAAAACCTAGCTTGGCACTTAGTTCCTCCATCATTTTATTACAGAAATGAGAACCATGATCAGTGACAATGGACTGCGGAACTCCAAATCTACCTATGATATGATTGAACAAGAAGAGAGAGGCAGTATTACCATCTTTTGCATATATAGGCATGGCCTCGACCCATTTTGTGAAATAATCAATGACTATGATAATGTACCCATGCCCCCTGGCTGAGGTAGGCTTACAATGCATGAAGTCAGTCCCCCATTTGGAGAATGGGCCAATGGCAATGATGGGGTCTAGTAGAGTAGGATGGGTGCACTTTTTAGGATAAAAATGTTGACAGGGTGGGCATTTCTTAACAACCTCATGACAGTCTTTGAAGATTGAAGGCCAGAAATAGCAAGCGCGAAGGATTTTCTTGGCTATATCCATCCCAGATAAATGACCGCCACATGCTCCAGAGTGGCAATCATTCAACACATGTTCAGCCTCCTCATGAGTGAGGAATCTTCGGAGAATAGAGTTGATCCCAACTATATGCAATGTATCATTCAAGATAAGATATTATCTTGTGTGGTGACGGATACGGCAACGATCATCACGAGATAATTGCAGCTGAAATCATTGTGTTTGGAGATAAATCAACAAATCTATATACCAAGGATCAGTAGTGCTAATCAGGAACAGGAATTCATCTGGAAATGAATCACTGGGCTCAAATTTCGTTGTAGCACAGGGAAGATCACACATCAGCTCTACAAAGACCAAGGCTTTGTTTGATGTGTCCTTGGCAAATTCCAGATCAAACTCCTAAAGGATAACGATCCAGTGGGAGTACTTTCCCTTGAGTACCTGATGAGTCAAGATGTAATACATAGGGTTCTGATCTTCCAATACGGTTATAGTACGGAGTAGAATGGAGTGACGAAATATTTGTACAGAAATGACGATGCCCAATGCTAACTTTTGCACACATGAATAATAGGTTTCAAAATCCATAAGATTCTTACTAGCGTAATAAATCACATGCTCCTAACCGTGGAGATTTTCCTGCACTAAAACGATGGCGATGGTAGTAGCGGAGGCATCAATATACAAGAGAAATTCCTTTGAATAATCTTGGGGGTGTATCATGGGCGAATGAGTTAGAGCATGCTTAATATTATCAAAGCCGCATTGGGCCTAGTCATCCCAGAAGAATGGAGTGATATTCTTGAGGAGATGCATATAACCGTGTATTTTCTCTATGAGATTGCACATGAAACGGTGGAGAAATTTTTACTTCCCCTGCAAACTTTGGAGTTCAAGGAGATTAGTTGGCGCTGGTAGATCTAAAATAGCGGCAATCTTCAAAGGATCGATCCGGATGCCATATTTGGCTACCACAAAGCCTAGCAGACGTCCCATCTCAACGCAAAAAACACATTTATGTGGATTGAGCCATATATTATAATGATGGCATCCCAGGAATATGTCTCTAAGATGATTAGGTTGTTCCTCCTGCCACTGTCAAAGAGTAGGGAGGTTGTCAAGGTACGGTTCAACAATATGTTTAATATCATGAAACAAATAGGGCATCGCGCGCTGGAAGATGGCTCCATCATTTTTCAAGACAAAAGGTAAATTATTATATGAAAAGGTTCCCCATGGGAAAATGAATGCCATCTTATCCTGATCAGAGGGAAATATCTCAATATGATTATAGCCAGAGAAGTCATCCATGAATGAAAAGATGACACTTCCAGCACAGTTGTCCATAATTTGATCGATGTGCAGAGTAGGAAAGTTGTCCTTGGGACAAGATTTATCCAAATACCTAAATTTGATGCAAAATCTAATGGTTCCCTATTTTTTATTAACAGGGAAAATGTTCGATACCCATTCCATCAGGGGTACAGGATAAATAAATCCAGCTTTGAGAAGTTTTTGAATTTTGACTTTAATAGTTGTGGACTTTCGATGATGGACTTGGCTAAGTTTCTTCCTGAAAGTTTTAGCCATGGGATAGGTTTTAATATCATGGACCACAATGGATGGGTCAATCCCCGACATCTCTTCATAGGACCAGGCAAAAATATCACGAAATTCCTTAAAAAGTGCCTTATATGCTTCAAATTCATCTGTTGAGCATTTCTTCTCAGCATTGAACATGCTCGATAACATAAATATTGTAGAAATAATAGATCAATGCTATGTGAAATGATGCTAAGAAGAATCACAATAAATAGATCTTGCTACTAAGAATTCTCACAAGCATACACAAGAAAACTAGAGAGAAGAAAAGAGACTAAATCACATGAATGAAGAGATAAATATTGGTGTGTATCCTTCCATTGAATAATGATGAATAATAGTGTACATAAATAGTACATCCCTCATAGGAAAATTGAATTGTATGGAAACAAATCATAAAGCTCAAAAATGATGACTTACCAAAATATAGCAAACCCCCATAGGTGGCTAAAACACTTACCAAATCTATCAAGGACCTCATGATTTGGAAAAAGCATGAGTGATTTGTCAAGGATATAGAGAAAACATTATAATCCTAGAAAATGGATAAAATCTAATGGAGGATGGGTTGGAAACAAAAGCTCCCAGTTTCCTAGTTGACTAGCTTTTATCTTATCCATAGAAAAGCAAGAAAAGCAGAAAAAGCAGAATAACGCAGAATCTGCTGTAAAGTCCTATATAATAATTCTGGATGGTCAAAATATGGTCAAGATCAACCCAAAATTGGAAATAAATCATTCCTAGGATATAGATGGCATGTATTGACTTTAAGGTGCAAGTGGATGCTAACTAATTAAGCTAGTGGGTGAATAATTAATCAAATAATGATTAATTATTTTATCCTAAGTTGTGAGTGGGTTTAATATATTCCAACACCCCCATATATGTCTGACTTTATGATGGTATGACAAAAAATATAGATTCATATAGACGCATATAGGGCCGAACAACAAGGCTATGGTCACCCTTTAACAATTATTATGTCCAAAAAACTGAGGAAAGAGGCAAAACCACATGGGGAAAATCCTCCCTCAAGAAAGGACAAGGCACAAAATTATAAATGTGTATTCAACATATCTTCATATTCACTTTAATGAGCTGGATGAACTGCTTCTGGATGAAGGACTTGTTGAAGAAATCATGAACTCCATGATCATGCGCTGGAGTGTAGAACCTGGAAGAAGGAAGAGGAGAGACTCCTTGTATCTCATCAAATGATGAAGTAGGAGAATTATATGAATGATTGTTTCTTTTTTCAAACTCTGATATTCAAACATAATCTGAAATTGAAAAGATATATGTGCATGCTCCTTTCCAAAGAGTACAAAAAATAAGGCAATTTATTTCACACTCAATTCCCTGAATAACTACAAAATTGTGATGTGAATCACATGTCAATCTTACAATATGATGTAGCACCTATATAGATATTATATGAGGCTAATAAAACTCTGATATATCAAAAATATTAACATATGGAAGAGCAAGGACAAAGTCTTCAATGGCTCCATGAGGATATAGGGCTAGACTAGGAAAATTATGAGCAACTGGGGAAAACTGATAGGTGTAAAAATATGAATAATAGATGAGCATAAGATCTGAACCATAAGTATTTATAACAGATCCAAACTTGTTTAATATCAATCCATATATGACTAAGTTCATGGATAACCAGCCACTAAAGGTTAGGAAAGACTTCAAATCATGTAAGATAAATATCACTGCATAAGAGACCAAGAAGGAATCAACTAGTGAACTAGGGATTTGTATAGTCTTAGGATTATTCAGAGATATGGTATATGGTATGGATGGTTGTATGATATGTGTATCAACCTGAAAATATTCTTGTAAATCAGAATCCAAAGGATCACATATAAGCACATCAATAGACTCATGGGAATACATTGGTAATGAATCCTCTGTATGAAAGGAGGAAATAAGGAGATGTTCAAAATATTCAAGAAGGCTATGAGTATTGATGCCAAGAATAAAGGAGGATATACTAAAGCACATGAGATCAAGTAAGGTAAGTGGTATGACACAAATAAGGCTTGATGTGGCTAAGCAAACATCCTGGAAGTCACTGGGTTGTGCGCCATCAATGAGAGAGGTATGCAAAAGGTGTGAAGAATATGGCACATAGATATTAGAATCTAAGATAGGATATTTAGAGAACAATGAATGGGTTATAGTATCATAATAAATATCAGCAGAATCTCCATATGTTACTTCTTTTTCATCAATAGTATCACAAGAAGAAAAATCACCTTCAAGAGACACAGAAAAAGATGGCTCTTCAATATTTGCTTCTTCATTTAAAAAGGAGGCATTCGAATCAATGAGGGAAGCAGAAACATGAACTATATGTGAAAATTCTTCATCATGATCAAATTCATCAGAGAATGTAGATGCCAAGAAATCTTTAGAGATAGAACAAGAGGAGATGCTAGGTTCGAGCCATGCTTCATCTTCAATTTCTTGCAAAGCAAAAGCTTTGTCCAAAATTTTCCAAAGCTCAAATGGAAATTCAGCAGAATCTATGAGATAATATATATTTGGATACATTACCAAACACATAATTCCATAATCTCTATCACAATTATTTATCCAATCAATCTTCTCTTAATAAGACTCAAGTTCACTCAATGCACCAATGGAAACATGAAAGAGACATTTCCTCTTCAAGTATGCGCTCATCTTTGGTTTCCAGTCAGCATAGTTGAAAGGAGATAGTAGAGGAACTTTTGAATCCATATTGAATTTCTTGATATTCTCTATGAGATGCTCTCTGCAACCTGCAAAAACAAACTAGGAGAAAATCTTGTAAGCTAGACAAGCTCTTCTTTAGAGAGGGATAGGAGACTGGAAACTCTCCTCAACTCTGTGGAAATTGATCAAACTTGTAGATTTGATACCATGTAGAAATAATATATCAATGCTATGTGAAATCATTCTAAGAAGTAGCACAAGAAATAGATCTTGCTACTAAGAATTCTCACAAGCACACACAGGAAAAATAGAGAGAATAAAAGAGACTGAAACACATGAATGAAGAAATGAATATTGGTGTGTATCCTTCCATTGAATAATGATGAATAATAGTGCACATAAATAGTACATCCCTCATAGGAAAATTGAATTGTATGGAAACAACTCATAAAGCTCAAAAAGGATGACTTACCAAAATATAGCAAACCCCCATAGGTGGCTAAAGCACTTACCAAATCTATCAAGGACCTCACGAGTTGGAAAAAGCATGAGTGAGTTGTCAAGGAGATAGAGAAAACATGATAATCCTAGAAAATGGAGAAAAAATAATGGAGGACGGGTTGGAAACAAAAGCTCCGAGTTTCTTAGTTGACTAGATTTTATCTTATCCATAGAAAAGCAGGAAAACCAGAAAAAGAAGAATAAAGCATAATTTGTTGTTTCCTTCAGAATCTGTATCTTGCAACAATATATGAATTTGGGGAACATTGACAATATCAGTAGGAAACAAGGATGCAAAATTATGGCTAGCCAAACTAGTGTTGGGGAGGAACGTGAATCTATGATGGTGATCCTCCCAAATGGGCTCATCCGTCTTCATGATCTCCATAATGGAATAATCGGAAAGAAAAGTATCAGAGAGATAATATAGAATAGGAAGAGAAGGTTCTAACTAGTATAGTAAATGGTAAGTATCCAAAGCCACTAGATCAAGGTCATTAGTGTGATCATCGAAAAGGTTTGAATGGTGTCATACATAGCTTCTTGTGAATTCAACAAGGTGGAATCAACAACATTTTTTCCATTAGGCTCATAATAAAATGAGGTGATCATATGGACTATCGCAGTATCCATGCTAGGAGGAGTGGATGGAAAAGTCCCCATAAGGGATGAATCCTTTAACATGCCTACCCCAATCGACTGGTAAGGAGGAGGGGACTAGCCTAACATGGGTATGTTATTATCCATGGAGGTAGTTACATCTAGCATACAGAAATCAAGATGATCAATAGTAAAAATTCTCCCTAGATGCGTGAATTGGACTGTTCAGAATATTGTTGCAGCAACAACAGTCATGTCATAGAACCAATTCCTTCCTAGAAGGAGGTTGTAATCTAAAGGGGCATCTACCACTTCTACTTACATGGAAATGGTTTTACCCCCCAGCTTGACTGCTAGGGCTGATATGAGACCACGGGATTGGAAACCCTATCTTTCAAAGGATTTAAGGGTCGTAGGTGATGTGACAAGCTCGGGAGAGCCTAGAGCCTTCCAACAAGTCAGAGACAAAACTGACGTCGAAGCTCCTTCGTCCAGTACCGTTCGAAATATTTTATTTCCCACTACTTTCGTAATGATCTAAAAAGCAAGTTTGTGTGTTAATCAAGGCTTATGGTTCTCAACATTGAAATGAATCAAGTTAGTGTTATCTGGGTCTAAAGCTCCTAATGATGTCAACAAGTTCTTGCGTTGTGTAGGGCAACTTTGGAGTACCTTTAAGGTAGACATCACACAAGGTGCTTAAGCAAGATCTTCAACCACGTTATAAAATTGAGCAGCTTGGGCATTTGGATTAAAGACAATGTTCCTAAGAGTACTCTTAGGTGGGTGCAAAATCATGTCGAGAGTAGGATTATTGATAGATAAGGGGACATTATACAAGGATTCAGGAGAACTAGCAAATGGAGCTTTCCCTGAAGAAGAATGATCTTCTTTCTTTAATGTGGGTTTGTTGTAATTCTGACTTCGAGTTTGCAGATTGATGGTATTTGAGGAAATCATAGAAATTTCCTCTGATGAACTAGAGTGACAATGATTAGAAATGTGGTCTATCAGTTGTTTTTGAGAGGGAAAAGGATCAGTATGTACTGCAGGTGCAGGATTGGACTTCAAAAACTAGGAGATTTCATCCCAGCGAGGACACTCCTTTCAAAAGTGGTCACCACCGCATAGGAAACAGGGATATTTTGCCTTCCTTTTCCCTTTGTCGTTATCACTATTGGTTGGTCGTGGAGTCGCCTGCTGGTTTCCAGGTTTTTTATTTCTATTTTTACCTTTCTTCTTGTTATTACCCGAGGTTTGAGTACTTTGAATAGAGTTGACCTCAGCAAAAACCTTAAGAGCTGAAGGAGTAGGGGTGGAATTTTGGGTTTGCTTGGTAGGTTTCCCTGCTAACGGGGACTGGATTGAACCAACAATACCATCAACAAGTACTTCTGCTGGTGGCTTGGCAGGATCAGTGCTGGGGTGAGGAGCTTGAGGAATCAAGTAATAAAGAGTTCCAGATTGGGAATAGACCAATTATAGGTACTAAGCCCAACTAATAGCCCGCTCTTCGGTAACAGCACTGCCCATAGCAACATCTTGGGCAATAGGATGCAACAAGGATTTGGTGAACCAATAAGCTAGAAAATGATCCAGAATAGGAGCCTCAATAATCCTTCTCCTCCTTCTCCACTCATGAATATAATCAAAAATGTGGGTGGAGGTGTTTTGTGACAGATAGATTAAAAGATAAGTGCCCGTTTCATAGCGAATAGGGAGTTGAAAGTGTGTAAGAAACACGGTTTCCAACGAGCCAAATCCACAAATGAACGTTGTGGGAGTTCAATGTACCACTTCGCGGCCGTACCGATCAAAGTTCGCTGAAAGAGTCGTAATGGAATAGACTCATCCATGAGGGAATTTGAAGAACACCACAAATGGAATGTCATAACATGGTTCTTCAGATTGTCTCCCTACTTCCTATTGAATTTGAGGATATCTGATGGTAACTTCACCAGAATGGGAGGCCACGAGGGATTGTGTTGAATGGGGTAATTAATCAACTTGGACAAATCAAGCAAGTCCAAAGTTGCTAGGAAAGATAACCGTCGATTTGGTTGCACATACTTGTAATATTGATATGGCATATAATTACCAGTAAGACCATAAGTTGACTGAAAACTAGGTTGCTATGCCAAAGAACTACCATAAAATCTTCCCGTAGGGGGTTGATTTCTAGGATTAGGACCATTAGGACCACTAGGGCCCCTATGAGGAGGACCACTAGGGCCACCAGGACCACCAAGACCACTAGGACCACCAAGTCCACCAAGACCACCAGGAGGCAGACCACCAGACCCTCCAGAACCACCAGGAGGTAAACCTCCAGAGCCTCTCAAACCACTAGGTGGAGGGCCACCAGACCCTCCAGAGCCATAAGGGGGAAATATACTAGGCCCCTGAGGACCAATAGTACCATAAGGAGGAAAGTTGTTAGATCCTCTGGGACCATTAGGTCCCCCGAGGGGAGGACCTCCATAAGGCGGTCCTCCGGCACCTCCCACAGTATGTATAGGTATCCCCCCCATAGCTGGCATGTAAGACCAGTTGGGTTTCCCCCATGGCATAAAAGTGTTACTAGAGTATGGAATTATAGCATAAGGATTCTTGTAGGATTGGGTAGATGATTACCTATAGGTATTTGATAACCATAACCTCCAAAAGACTGAACGGTTACAGGTTGTGCCCCTAAAGGCTGACCTGAACTTGATGGGGGATTCACCACATTAGTATGGGTGGGAGGGACAAAAACTATAGATGGTTCTATGTTAGATATATTCCCTTGAATAGGTACAATTTTGGTGCCAGATAACATAGGTTGTGGCGGGGGTTGCCCCCTGGCATTAGAAGGTACTGACGAAACAAGAATTGAAGGTTGAGCCCTAGGTGCAGAAGACCTGGGAGGATTAGGAATAGATATAACATGAGAGGTGATAGGGTTTGTAATTTGACCTAGGTTGTGTGGTGTTACTACATGATCTATAATCGGTTCTATGGGTCTCATAGAATCGACAAGTGAACAATATCCCACAGTAACATATGTGGAACGTGATGGTGTTGCTCCTAATATTTCATCTATTTGCTTATTAATGTCCTGCGTGTGGATAATGCCAGCACAGTATTAACTACATTCTTCTTCATCTTCAAAATAATTTAAACGGGTGTCGAGTGAGTCAATGGCTTGTCCTATAGAGGTATCCCAAAATGGAGCATTGGGACTAAAATCTGGATGGGTTGTATCATCAACATGACCTTCTATGGGAGAATGGAATGATGTATTTCCATGAGAAGGTTGTTGGACCAAGGGAGGTGAGTGTGAAGAATATGGTACTCCACTTTCTGCAACCACATTATCTCCCACTTGGGAGGTGGTGGCAGCTCCTCGATCGATATCTTCCATTGGATTTTCTCATGAACCAAGAATAAAATCAAGTGCCAAGCCCCATACTCTTTTGGATTTTCTTCACTCATCTAGTTTGTATAGTTCCTATCTAACCTAGGGTCTGAAAAATCTAGAAAACACACCAAAACATTTTCCCTACACCTATAGGTCAAAACAAGCACACTTAAAATGATAGGAGGAGTTCAAAAAGTTAGGTCTCTCATCAGGATTGTTAAGAAGGTGCCACTCGCTATATACCTCAAGGGTAAGTGCATAGTAATCTTCCCGAATGTTGTTTTCAGTGTATGGCTCCAAATAAGACAACCAAAGGGCTTTTCTCAGATAGATAAGGTATCCTAGTTTGGTCTCTTGATATACTCAAGGTACGTGGGAGCTCGAATCGGTAGTAGTGTTTTTTGATGCATAACCGTACACAAGGGGCCTTCCAATATATAATCGAGTACATGAAGTACCTTTCTATATACCCCAAGTGTACGTGAAAGGCCGTTCGATATATCGACGATATGTGGATGAACCGCACGAGTCCCAGGATGTAATACTGACAAATAATGACAGCTCCTACATTTAACAATGCTCAAACACATCTCTAACTTATCACTCAATTGCTACGTAAATTTTAACCTATAACTAACATTAATTTTAAAGTGAACGGTTAGGTGAATCCATGACGTTTTGAAAGAAAAGTAAAACCATGCAATATGCTTGTGCAAATATTCACTTTACCATTCAGTATGCCTACTTATGGGAGGGAAGAGAGTTTTTCCTTTTGTTTCAAAACCAAAAATATTTTTGAACAACAGTCATGAACACCAAATCAAAGACAAGCATTAACTTTTCCAAACTAATTTCTCTTTTCTGAAAGCAATCAGAAGGGGAGGAATCTCTTTTCCTAAAAGAAAAAGGAGAAGCACACCTATATGCAAATGCACTCTATTTTTTTCAATTTTCTCAAAACATAAGCAAATCTAAATTAAAACTACCATTTTTTATTTTGATTGAGATAGTTCTAAATGCATAAGAGACAAAAGAACATGAAGATTCTAAAATCTTGTTAAGCCAATAAAAAAACCAATGTTCAACGCTCAATGATGATACCCTAGTCTCAGTCAAAAAAAATTCCTTTTTAAAAGAAGGAAAAAGAAGTTTACTATGCAAATAAGAAATGAAACCTAGAAGTTAATCTAGTGATCTTCTTTTAGTCTATATACCAGAACTGAAAGAGATCTTACTAATACCATAAGCTTTCAGAAAACAAGAAATCCTTTCGCAAACACAACCAACAAGCATAGAAGCGGATGAACAATTAAAAGACCTAATCAAGCTTTTGAATTTCCACTCAAATCAATCTTAAACCATAAAATTATTAAGCCACAAACATCAAATTCTATAACAGAAGTCTAATAAGTAGAACTGAAAGCAACAAAACTCAAATTTTTACAAAACAAATGAGGAAAAATGGCTTTGGAATGATGCCTACCTGGCACCACACTTCTCAGGTGTTGACAGAGTGTTTCTAACACAGCACTGCTTCTCGCCAAAGGGTTACAGGTGGTGGCACCGCATGCTGCTCACTCTGTTCAAGTGGTGGCACCACTCCTCATACACAGCATAGGCGTAGTTCCCTGTAGATGACCAAAACACAGAGAGAACGATGGATCAGGTTAGAAAAAGACTAGATGCAGGTGAATACTGCTAGATTGAGCATGAAAATAGAGCATAAAAGATCAAAATGACTCAGATATGGAAGTTTCAAACACAAATAAACTAAGTCAGAAAGTAGATCTAACTGAAGAGATTTGAAGAAGGAGCCTGGATTCATACAAGAGTTGCAGACTAAGGAAGATTATAACAACTGATACATCTATTCCACAGTGTAGTTGCCATATTTGTTAGCTGGAATATTTCACCTCCTACGGACAGCAAGGTGTTCCACTGGTCTGAATGGTTCAGATCTAGAACAAATAGAGGATAGAGGTTGACGACTCTCCCTACACATCGTAGATACCTGGAATGTAATGCTTCGATCGTTATCCTATGTACCCATAGTAAGATTCAATAGGAAACCATATCGAAACCACCAGAATATAATCTACTGATCTATGTTAGTGACCAAGGAATCTAACAACATACATGTGGAATCAAACAACAACAATGTATGTGGGATAGAAATCAACTTGCATTAATATAGAAATACGAAGAAGTTTACAACCAAGCCTTAGTGTTGACATGCACCTCCATGAAACCAAACATTCTCATCCCCAAAGGCTCTAACTCTAGATCTCTATTCTCTCCCAAATGATCTTGGGCCAAGTAATCAATCCAATCACATAACAATACCTTCAGAGTTCCCCCCTCAACCATGGCTATGAGCTCATATTTATAAGTCTTAACGGATATGGTAGGTTGAGAGATTGGTGTGTGAGGTGGCCTCTGAGATCCTAGGATGAGGGATCTCAAGCTCAATTGACCCACAACAGTAGGGAGAAGGGAGGACATGAGGCTTATCATTTAGATGCCTCGAGAAACTTCTCTTTTTCCCTTTTTACCTAGGGTACTACGTTTCTCCTTAAATGACAAAGCGGTTCTGGTAAGAAATGCTCATGGATAAAGGGCCATAAGCGGTGGCACCGCTTGTGGTAAATAGGTGATAGGTAGTGTGAACAAGGTACCTCTCCTAGACAACAGAGGAAGTGCAGTGCTGGGAATTTCCATGAAAGATTGATAATAACCATGAGTTTCCACTCCAAGAGCTGGGATTCAGGGCAAGTAGGTATGTCAAAGTTCTTATCACATTATGGTGATAGGATTTTGGTATAACAAAATTTCCCTAAGAATAATAGTAATTCTAGTTTGAATCCCTAGGACTTTCAGCATGGTAACACTTTCAATTATCAAATTGAGGGGACATTATAGTCCTCCTTATAAACTATGCTTGTCCTCAAGCAGAAGCACAACAGGGTGCTGCAAGATCTGCTCACCCTCCCAAGTAGCATCTCATTAGGTAATCCTTTCCACTGTATCAAATATTCCTTGATTGTTTTGTGCCTTAATTTCCTTTTTCTTCCCATCAACACTTTCTCTGGTACTAAGACCAAATGGTATTCATCATCTAGAGGTGGTATTTCTTGAGAAGCTACTATTTGTTGTCCAACTTATTTCTTCAAACAAGACAAATTAAAAACATTATGGAGTTTGTTGTTTGCTAGAAAATCCAATTCATAGGCCACTTCACAAACCTTTCTGATAATCTTATAGGGTCCATAAAACCTTGGCTGAAGTTTTTCATCCCCTTTATTCTTTAAGGAATACTTTTTATAAGGTTGAAGGATTAGGTACAATAATTCTTCCACTTTGAAAACTATGTCCATTCTATGCTTATCTTGATACACATTTTGTTGATTCTGAGCCATCTTCAAATTGTATTTCAATGCCCTTAAAATGTCTCAATTTTCCTGCAACTAATCATAATCTTTTTGTTCCCTAAAATATCAAAAAATTAAGTATGAAAAAGTCGGAGCTTCATACCCATACAAGACCAAAAGGGGTGTCATTCTAATAGACATATGGAATGTCATTTTGCAATAGAACTCATCCGGTTGTAGCCAAGTTTCCAAATTTCCTTGGTGTCCCATAACATAGTTATAGAGGTACCCTTCAATCCATTGATTCACCCTTTCAGTTTGTCCATCTTCCTGGGGGTGATAGCTTGTGCTCATGTTAAGATATTTTCCAACCAGATCAAATAATGCCTACCAAAAATCACTAGTGAACTTACTACCTCTGTTACTGATTATAATTCTTGGTAGTTCATGCTGCCTAAAAATTTCCTTGAAGAATAGGGAAACAACCTCACTAGCATAAATAGTGGATGTTACTGCAAAAAAGTGTGAATATTTTGTGAATAGTATGACATTGGAATCCCCATGATAAATTCCATCGATGCACTTTCCCATTTTTGTTCTGGAATAGGAAGAGGATAGAGAAGTCTAGCAAGGTGTGTGTGCTTCACTTTGTTCTGTTGACATGCAGAACATTCCTTCACATACATGAGAACATCATATTTATGTCCCTTCCAAATAAATATCTCCATTACCTTTTGATAAGTCTTCCATTAGAGGAATTTTGAGGTGTAAAATGGGCCTCCTAAGGAAAATAATAAAATAATAGTTCAAATAATAAAATAATATTTATTAATTTTGGAGGAGAAAAGTAAAAAACTACCTTTTGTGTTTGTATTTTCGACATACCTCCCTGTTTTTTTACTGAAATTTTAATCAGGATAGCTCCTTGGATGTGGAATTTGATTCCAAATCCAACGAGTACCCACAATGCATACTTTTGATGGACCTTGCTACCTCAAAAACAAGAAATAGCTGAAAAAACGTGATGATGACATCATCATCACATTTTTTCAGCTATTTCTTGTTTTTGGGGTAGTAGGATCCTTCAAAAGTATGAAGTGTGGGTACTTGTTGGATTTGGAATCAAATTCCACATCCAACAAGCTCTCCCGATTGAAATTTGAGGAAAAACACAGGGAGATATGTCAAAGATACGAACAAAAAAAGTAGTTTTTTATTATGACAAATATGTCAATTCAACCATTATGGTTGACTCATTTTATTGGAGTTGTATTGGTTCTTGAATTCCAACTTACAAGAACTTGTTGTTGGCATGTTTTCTTATAAGTCCCATTTTACACCCCAAATTTCCTCTAATGATAAAACTAGGGTGACCAGCCACTGGTGCATCATGTGTAGCTTCTAAAATATTCATTTTTAGTGCAGATCTGGGCACTAATAAAATTATATTTTTGTAGTAGATGAGGTCATCATGAACTTTGTACTTTTAATTTTGGTTTACGCCATCCAAAACTTCACAAGAAAATTGATGTTTAGAGTATTCAGTAGTCAACTAGATCTTCCATTCATTAAACATTTACAGGAAAGAGAATGTGGGCTTATGGGAGAGTGCATCAACCACAACATTCATTTTTTACTTTCTATACTCAATGTCAAAATAATAGGACTGAAATTTACTCAACCATTTTGGCTTCCTGTCATTCAGATCCTTTTGCGTAAGTGTCTAAGACTATTGTGATCAGTATTCACAATGAATTTACCTCCCACCAATTACTGTTGGAAATTTTCAAAGGCATACATGATGGAGTACATCTCCTTATCATATATGGAATACAAATTTTCACGTGGTTGCAATTTTATACTCTCAACTGTAATAGGGTTCCTATCTTGCATTAGATCAACTCCATTTCCTACACCAGAAGCATCACATTCCAGTACAGAAGGCTTGGAAAAATTAGGCAAGGAAAGTAATCGACAATTGCTCATTATCTCTTTCATTTTCTGGATATATTTTTCATCCTCCTCACTCCAAATAAATGCTCCCTTCTTAGTTAGATATGTCAAGGGTGCAGTGTATCGGGAGTATCCTTTGACAAATCTGCGGTAGTAGTTCCAAAGTCCAATGAATCCTCTCAATTAAGTGAGGTTCCTTGGGATGGCCCATTACAATATGGCCTTTATTTTTTCTAGATCTACCTTGACCCCCTCTTGGCAGATCACATCGTCAAGGTACAACAATTTTGTCATGCTAAACTCATAGTTAGACATCTTGGCCAAAAATTGGTGATCCCCAAGCATAGTATCTCCTCCAAGTGGTGAAATTGCTCCTCACATGTCATACTATAGATCAGAATATCATAAAAAAACACAAGGACATACTTATGGATCTTTTTGTTAAATACCTTGTTCATGCATGATTAGAAATTTTTTGATGCATTAATCAATCCAAATGGCATGACCAAGAACTCAAAGTGGCCAAAATGACAATGGATGGTTGTCTTTTGTAAGTCTTCCTCCCTCATTCTGATTTGATGGTACCTTGACTGAAGATCTATTTTGGAGAAAAAATTGGCTCCATGTAGCTCATCAATCAACTCATCAATTCAAGGAATCAGGTACCTGTTCTTTATCGTCTTCTTGTTGAAATCCAGGTAATCTATGCAAATCCTAAGTGTCCCATCCTTATTCTTCACCAGAACCACCGAAGAAGCAAAAGGATTGGAGCTTAGTTTGATGAGTCCTAAATCAATGAGATCGTTGATGGCCTACTCAATTTCATCCTTGAATCTCTTTGGATGGTTATAGGGATGGATTTTTATTGGAAGTGTACCACCTTCCAACTCAATTCTATGTTCAATGCTACGGTCAGGTGGCCTACCATGTGAAAGGTATTCAAAAACCCTCTTATTCTTCTTCATCAATTTTTTTATATCTTTGGGCTACGAAGAAACTTTGGCAGTAGTTCTGTTAGTGGATATTTGGAATTCAGTAACCCATTCAATGTCCCCATGCCTCATAACAGATCTCATACTTTTCACAGAAATTACCCAGCTGGGATAAGTATTCATGCCTTTCAATACCACTAGTTTTCCTTCAGCATCCTTGAAACTTATTTGTAGTATTTCATAATTCATAGAGTGCTCTCCAACAGAGTACATTCATTGTACCCCCAAAACCATATTTTCATCTGCCACATTAACATCATAAAAGTTGTCTTTCACAATATAGTCACTATTGTTTACTTGCAGATTTCGAATCCATCAGTTGCAATCCAGGGTATGGTTACCAGGAATGACCATTGTGAATCCTTCAAAGGGATCAATAGGTATTTTTATCATCTCCACAAGGGCTAAATCAATAAAATTATGGCTGGAACCCCTATCAACAAGGACTTTTATTTCATGCCCTTGCAGTATGCCTTTCAACCTTAAAGTATTGAATGAGGGTACTCCAATGAGTACTACAATTTTTCTGTTGCTTTGATGGGGTTTCTCTTATTATTCAGTTGTTTCATACTCTCCATCAACCATCCTAGTTTATTCTACCACCTCTTCATCACTTTCATAATATACTTCAATAGAGTGTGCTTTTCCCTTCACACATTTGTGACTGGGAGCCCAAGGTTCTTGGCAGGAAAAACACAGCTTCTTCCTCCTCAATTCATCCCGATCCTTATAGGAGTAATCTCTCTTTCTAGGGTAGGAAATTTTCTCACAGGAGGTCTTTCAGTTTGAAATTTATGAGGCATAGGAGGTGTTGGAGGATACTTGGTCCTTGAAATTGCATCATGGAAGTCTCTATTCCTTCTCACCACTTCCTGCAAAGTGGTCGGTCATTAAGCCTCCGCCAACATTTTCAACGGTTCATCCAGTACTGATTCTGATATGTCAGTGACCATTATGTCCTAGTTTTAGAACTCTAAGAAGTATGCTTATGGAGTTCCACTTTCAAATCCCTTCCTGACTAAGAGGATGCGACCAAGGCGCTGCTGCTATCATTTAAATGAGGATCTAAGCCCCATTACATACACACAATAAAAATGCATTGAAATAAAACATACATAGATGACAATTGCAATTATACAGCAGAAGTAATTCATCCATTCAATACATTATACTTGTTCATCATATTTCATTAAGAAAATACAAATGCAAATATTAACATAGACAATAATACTTATCTTAAAATAATCTTGTCACACAACCAGCTATGTCGTTGCAACACTACACCCAACCATAAGCCAGTTTTCTGATCAATCTCTCAGCAGCACTGCCACTACCAAACTAGACATGATTCCCACAAGGAATAAGGAACACTAGCAATCTCACACATAGCTAAGGATACAACAAAACTCAACGAAGCCAACATAGTTGGGTTTATCAGGATGAAAGGGAGCTGGAAATGCTAACAGATAATCTAGTGAGATGAACCACAGAGCTATGGACACCTACACTAGATCTATGCTAGATTCTAAAACATCTACACACCTAACACAAGGAAGCATCCCCTTGTCTGCTACAAAGTCCCTCAGGGTATTCCTTCCCTTCTAGTTCTATTCGTGGTGTGCAAAGAATAAATCTACCCCCCTATATCTTTCTATGAGTTTCCTTCTCACACTAAGTTTGTCAAGCTAGTTCAGATCCAAATCCACTCCAAACTAGTTCAGACCAAGGAAAAAGATGCACACACAGCACGATACAAAATTATGGGTCAAATAAAAACGTTTTGCAAGAAAAATTGGTTTAGTAAAATGGGGAAAAAAAACCCAAAATGAGCAATTTAAATTCAGCAACATTTCTAGGCATTGCATGAGCCAAATCAACTGCTACAAACCCCAAAATCGTAATTCCTTGCTGGCCATTCACTCCACAACAAAAAAATGAAATTCATGGGCATGCACAATGGGGAAAATGGAAGCAAACCGTGAATCAAAGATCCCAAGACTGAGTATTACAAAAACAACTTCCTAGCCATGGTTAAAAATGAAGAAATATTCCCCTAACGTGAAGGAAAACACATGTGAAATAAAAAAATAAAATAAAAAAATAAAAAAAACGTGAAGGAAAAATGTTCTCCAAGCTTCCACTGCGTGAGGAAATGGAGGACATGGGTGAACAACCAAATCATCATGCATTTTTGGTTGTTAACTTGCCCCAAAAGTAAAAATCATGTTTCCTAGAAACAGATGGCTTCTCCAACTCAAATTTGTAATGCCATACTCTTCCCATCCCCATGCAATAACTACCTCAACCGATTTCTGAAAGAAATAACTGATTGGGTGAGTAAGACAAGAGAGGTGGTTGACAGCTTGATGGGTTTTCCCGTTGACATTTGGATTTTCCGCATTGGCTCAAGTTTTGAATATCCCCCCTCCTTTATCCTTAGGAAATCATGCCCCCATCTCACTTAATTGTTGCAATGACATAGCTAGTTGTGGGTATTTAAAGAAATTGCATATTTAAATGATTTCCAAAATTATAGTGAGCCTAGATAGCACGAAATATTGTCGGCAACGATTTTAATCGTTAGATCATAAAATGATAAATCGATGCTAGGGATTTTTCCTTGAGATCCACACCACGATTAAATACAATAGATCCACAATATACATTTTTAATGCAAATGGGGTCAAAACCGGGGTGTTACATCCAACTTGTCTAATGTGTGCAAAAACATAGAAAGAGATATCAGGATCGCATTGGTCAAATATTTATGTTAATTTTCTGGTGAACTTATCGTACGTGACTAGTTAATCATAGAATAATATTTTCAGGGAATGAAACCACCAGTCAATGGACTCCCCATCAATATGTATGGATTCCAACTTGATGGCATCCCTTTCTGCCATAGGATTCAACTGAAAATATTTATCCATTTTCTGAATCCAAGAGCTCATTGAGCATTGGAGCCAGCATCAAAATATGGAAAAGTGACATTCCTAATGGCATTATTTATTCATAATTCTGATACATATTCCTTGCAATTGCTCTTGGCTTCCCCCTAAATTGAGTCTCACAAAAATATTTCAATGGCACAGCCCTTCTTCATTCTTCACTCAATGATTGATACATAGAAAATTTCTCATCCCATGTAGCAGTAGTTTCAGCTTGTGCTTCATGGTATTCCTTTGTGGTCTCTATAAATTTGGGCATAGTAGGTCGGGACTAAAACTATGGTTCACATCTATACTCTAGATGCCTATTATGAGGTCCAATCTTGGAGAAAATAGAGCCACCCATGACCTTTCTATCTTCACATTGGGAATCAATGCTGCTCACTTCTCCATCTTTCACTCCCAACTGTTTAGGTAGGAATTCTCTAGTCTCTTGACTAGAATTTATGATGTGAGTTGGAATTCCTTGCATACTTTTCCACATGTTCTTAACAAAGTCCATGAATTCATCTTTCTCATACACTTCTTCATGGAATCTTCCATTCACAGATTCTAATTCCTCCTCTTGAGGGATATTTCTTTTGGTATCAGAGTTGTATTGTGGAACCATTTTTGAATATCAAGAGAAGGTATGGAGGAGCATGCTCTAATACCATTGTAATGTCCCAAGTCTATTATGAAGAACTGAACACTAACTAATTTTGCAAATTAAATTAAATTTATGATATTTGAATTACAATCATTCACTGCATCTCTAGACTAGGAAAATACAAAATTTTTGTTAGTAAATTTGTAGACAAGTGAGTAGCCATTGGGGAGAAACCAAGAGTAATTTTAGAAAAATGAATGACTTTCCCCTACCACATTTATATTAGGGACCATTCAAGTTTTATAATCCGCTCCACAAAGACCTACTCCAACACTTTTGAGTCACCCAACGGAGATTAGAAGAACTTGTGGAACGACAATGATTATTAATTGAAAGATCATGGGGTGCACAAATAGAATTCTCAAAAATAGGATAGCGAGTATTAGGTAAAATATAGGACACTATAAGAAATTTTTGGGAATTTGAGGAATGGTCGCCAGGTCCTGATTCTGAAGGCCAAACTTTTTTGCTACACAGCAGGATGTAGGAATTTATTACAGAATTGAGCGATATCTGTCATGCAATCCCCATGGAAATTAGTGTTGAGTTATACCTGAGAATAACATAATTTGTTGAACGATGGAAATATTTTTCATATATATTAACAATGTATGGTTCATTATTGGGAGAAAATGTTGGAGAAAACATACTGATTACTATTTTAGGTGAGCATATTAGTGATAACAATAGAAATACTTCAACCTGCCCAATCTGCGAGGAGGATTTTCAATTGGGAGACAAGGAATATCAACTCAAGTGTGGTCACATATTTCACCAAAATTTCATTTCACAGTGGTTGATATTGAATAAAAGTTGTCATGTTTCTCATTGAGCCACAATTGATAGAACGGATCACTTGTCCTTTCTACCGTAGAGCATTTTAGGGAAGCTTTTCCATATGATATTTAGGGCATGTTTTTAGATGAGGTTTTGGTTTTTTGTCGAGCATTTTAGTGCTAATAGTATTAGATTCAAAATTTTAATTAATTAGTGAACGATTAGAGTATTTGAAGGTGAGTAACAATGGTGTTGTATGTTATTTGTATTGGTTGGAAGTTTGTGTTTACTTTTAGATGTTTATGTTAATCATTTATTTTTTTTAGTAGAAAGGATATGCACTATGTTTTATTGAAATTTGATATTTTGTGAAGAAAACTATTTATTTTACGATACATACCATTGGGGGAGTATGTATAGATATGGTATATATATAATGTTTTGTAAATTTTAAATGTTTGTTGGGTTTAAGACATATTTATATTGCTTTATGTTAATAAAGTAGTTTTTATGCAAAATTTGTATCTTAGTTATTAAGTGTTGATTTACAATTTTTTCATGAATGAGCATACTAGCACCATTATAGTTGCCATATTTCACAACCTCTTATGTTTACGTCATTTAATATAATTTGTGTTTACTATATCATTGTGTTGCTTGCAATATATATATATATGTGGTTCTATTTATTTTCATCCACCTAGTTCTCACATAAATATGGATCAATGGTATCAAAATGATATAGTTTTTTATTATTATTTATCCGTGCATGTCCCCAACAAGGTCATCATAAAAATAATTGGGTCTCGAATTAGTTCAGCTTGAGGAGGACCACCCTCGTTGGCCCAAACTCACCCCATGGTTGAGGAAAAAGGAGATGAGAGAGTAGGAGATCCTATTAAGATGTTTGTTAAGGATTTTGTCATGCAACTATTGATCAAAATCATGGATCATTTCATTGAAATCCTTTAACCAATGATGACAACATCAACATGATCATGAACCATAAGGAGTCACTTTCGAGGAGCCACACCCTTTAAGGTACAAGTTAACTTTGATATTATTGTATTTGAAGATCACATAGATGTTAACGCCCTAGATAAGTCATTGAGTTTGCTATAGGTCTAATTATATGTACAAAATTTATCCAATACAAAAGATGGCATATTCATGCTCCTTGAGGAAGTTCCCCATGTGAAATATTTGTTGGACAAATGTTGTCAGAAAAAATCCATAAATGGGATTGATATTTTTGGGGCTGATCTCACATGGAAACTTTCATGGAAGCCCTAAATAAGACATATTATCATGTTGGAAGCTGTGAAAACCAAAACACAAAATGGACCACCTTGCATCAAGAGAGGGACCAAATGGTGTAGGAGTACACTAATTACTTCCATACCTTGGACAAAAATATTAGTATTAGAATTTTGGAGTTGCACATGGTTCTTAAACATTGCAGTGGCCTATAGTTATTATGGAAATATTACACACATGTAACATTTTCACAATTTTCATGGTGAAGCATCATCAAGATACAACATGCATCGAACCGAAGACATTGTTGAAAGACCCAAGAAGCAACATGATTCTAAGAATACCCACAAGTAGTCAAAATGCAATATTGTGAAACCAATGGTATGTTTCTCTACATTACAATGTGCATTACCAATCCAACATTAACACGATCATCTAGAATTTCCCTTTGAGATGTACATGACTAATTAAAAGAACGAGATCTCACCCATTGGTTCCCTATTGAAGGACCTTGAAATATCAATTTCCTCCAAAAATTCAAATTTTTGTTTTTCATGCACTTGGTTTCCTTAAATGTCCTCTTTGGTGTGCCACACAACTAGATCATGGATAACTGGTTTCACATTGGGATCTTATTATTTCTTGGACAACTCTTGGCCTATTATAGGAAGCCATGGGAATTCTTATTGTAAGGAAGAAATTAGAGAAAGGTTATTCTATTGGAAATTTTCTTGCACTACATTATAGCTTAACTTTTCCCTTTTCTTTATCATTCACCAAGATACCTTGCCATCTTCCTCCAAGAGAACATGTTCTTCTCATTTTCTCTTCAATACACTTTATATCTGATGTGTACTAAATAAATCCCTCTTAGAGGGATTGATTTCGTCTATTTGGAGCTCGCATCTCCAAGGTGTGATAGAGTCTTGACCATTGGGAAATAAAATAAGTGGTTTGACATCTATTGGTTGTTAGATACTATATTCCTATCCATTTGCATTGGTTTAACTAATTTTTTTTTACTTTCTTTCTTTCATTCTATTTTGCGAACAACCACTTGCAGAATCACTTCGACCACTCACCCACCAATAAAATACAACTCATAATGAGGCCTTGTTGCATTAAACAAATATTTCCCCCTAAACAAGTGGGAAGGATCCACCCTTGTGTGATATTTTTCACAATATCTATTCACATGGAAATGGCACATACATATCAAAGGTTTGGATTGAATACCTCGATCTCTAGGAGCATCATCACATTTAGTATTTCCAAAGTTGCATAAAACCATACGATGCCTCACGTAACATTCATAATATATGGAGAAATATTTTGTACTCAATTCGATTCATTCTTCTATTATATATTTAGACATAGACCCATTGTGTATCTATTTGTGACTATGATTTACTTGTGCCATAGATATGCTTGTGTATGTTTTCCATTTCTATGATTCAACATTTCCATTTATATTTCATGGATTTGTAGTACATTTGGTTTGGTGTCCATGTTATTGTCCTTCTAATCATGGGTATTCCCATCTTCGGAAGGAACTACCTTGATCCTTGATTTTTTGTTGCATACAAGTTTCCCGATCTAGTCTTGGTGAATCCTAATCCAGTCCACTAATCAAGAGATGCCCAATATATTTATAATGCAAATCGGCATTAGATTCTCCACTAACATCATACATCAAGGGGAATTTATTATAGCGTTTATTAACCCACTGATGTGGAAAAACACCCTACAGAAGTATTACACATCAAAATGAGGAAAAATCCTTCAAAAAATTCAATTTTTTACTTTGATACACGTCCTGTCAATTATCAACAAATGTAAATTCTTGTTACCCTTTAGAAACACATGTACATCGTTAGAAATTAGAACATGAATGTATGATCCAGAATATGTTTTTGTTGATTGAAGTAGTTTCTAGTCCACATGGGCTCAAATGTACCCGACCCATAGCCCTAACCACTTCTCCAAATTATAAAACAAGGATCCAATATGAAGGAAGGGACCATATAGGTATATTCTAAATATATGGTATAGAAATGGCTTAAATATTATATATCATCCTTCTCATCAAATTTCCTTTTGTGATGATTTTTATTTCTCCTTAAACTGAGTGGAATATTGCTCGTTCGTAATAAATCCCTTTTACTCCTCAACATTGAATGAGAGCATAACAAACTAGTTTTTAGAGTAAGGATAATTTGGGTTGCTGATTGATTAACTATGCCAAAGTATCAAGTGATATTTTTCTTTTCTTTGTTGCTTTATTACAATATAATATATTTATCTCATATGATATTTGTCTATATATAGAATAATGATGATGATGCCAAGTAGTACTTTAAGGCTAGTAATAGTGGCGTTACATGTTATTTGTATTGGTTAGATGTTTATGTTTAGGGTTAGATGTTTACGTTAATCAATTATTTTTTCAAAGTAGAAAGGATATAGGGTATGTTTTATCGAAATTTGATCTTTTTGTGAAGAAAATTATTTATCTTATGATACATATGGTTGGGGTCGGGTACGGAAAGATATGGCATATGTAATATGCTTTTTAAATTTAAAATGTTTGATCGGTTTAAGATAGATTTATATTTATTTATGTTAATAAACTAATTTTAATACAAAATGTGTATATCAATTATTAAGTGTTGATTAACCATTCTTTTATGAATGAGTATAATGCCACCATTATATTTGTATATTTTACACCATGTTCTATTTCCATCATTTAATATTATTTGTGTTTACTATATCATTGTGTTACTTGCAATATATCTATGTATGTGGTTCCATATATTTTCTTTGATTTAGTTCTCACATAAATATGGATTAATGGTATCAAAATGAGATTTAGGTTTTCCGTTGAGCATTTTTGTGCTAGTATTATTAGACTTAAATTGTCCATCAAATGGTGAACGATTGGATTAGTTTAAGGCTAGTAATAGTGGTGGTGTATGTTATTTGTATTGGTGAGATGTTTATGTTTAGGGTTAGATGTTTATGTTAATAGTTTATTTTTTCAAAGTAGAAAGGATATGGTGTATGTTTTATTGAAATTTGATCTTTTTGTGAAGAAAACTATTTGTCTTATGTCAGTTGTGGGATTATGGAAAGATATGATATATGCAATATGTTTCATAATGTGAAAATGTTGTTGTGTTTAAGATAGATTTATATTAATTTATGTTAATAAACTAATTTTAATATAAAATTTGTATCTCAATTACTAACCCCTTTTAAATCATTTTTTCAAAATTTCATATATACTTTTGTCATTAACAATTATTTTTGTCTTTTTAAAGCCTCTTTTTTTTATCTTTGTAAAAGAATTCCTCTTTATAGAATTATTAATTATTTTAAATAGATTTTGCTTTATTTTAATTTTATTTATTAAATTAAAGAGATTTATAAAACTCTTTTAAAATACCTCATTTTAGACATTTTAATTATTTTATTTTCTTTTTAATTTTTTAGTTTATTATCATTTAATAAATTAGTATTATTTCTTTTGATTTATATATTAAATCAAAATTGGAATTCCTTTTTTTTTGGGATATTTTATTTCTTAGTTTTCTATTCTCAAGGACTGTATTTCCATTTCATTATTTATTAATCCTAATATTTTCCATAATACATTAGCTTCATTGTGATTATTTCAAAATTGATGAAGAGTTAACTCAAAAAGTCGCACTAAAAATCCGTAAAGCTCTATGTTGAGTAGATTGATTGAGCATGAAAGTAGGCTAGTTAGGATGAGCGAGATTGATTCAGATGGATATCCTTTTCGACGCACCCATTCCATTGGCTCAAAACATGTTTCCATTTTGGAAATTTTCTAGTAGTCTTTCTACATTTTTTTAGTTACTGAACTTCTGGTTTGTTTTGAGGCCCTAAAGATTGATGTTTTGGGCTCACAGTAGCCCAAGAGATATCTATAGGTTTATGTATTGTTTTGTAGCATCCCATATGATAGGCATATATCTTGTCTATTATCAATCCATTATTGTACTCCTCGACTAGATATTTCCAATTGTCTACCGAGCACCTCAAATGAAGATCGTACGCAAAATTTATAACCTTGGGGACTTGACTACTTAATAAACCACCTTGGGTCAAAAACTTCAATGGTTCATCTCATATGGTTTTTTCTTGGATATTTAGGGTTCTTACCCTCATGCTTATTATAAATAGACCCTTTTAGGCTCCTTTTATTTTTGTATTGTCTTGAATGAGCATAGTCATCGCATCTCTTCTCAAACATAAATTTCCACCATTATAGCTGCCATATTCTATAGTATGTTCTATTTCCATAATTTAATATTATTTATGTTTTTTGAATCATTTTTTTACTTGCAATATATTTGTGTATGTGGTTCTATATATTTTCTTTGATCTAGTTCTCACAGAAATATGGATCAATGGTATTAAAATAATTTAATTTTTTTTATTTCTCCATGCATGTCCCTGACGAGGTTGAAATATAAATAGTTCGGTCTTGAATTCATTTAGATTTAGGAGGACCACCCTCGGTGGCCCAAACTTTCCCCGATGCATGAGGAAAAACGAGATGATAGAGTAGGCGATCCTATTAAGAGGTTTCTTGAGAAATCCCTTTGGTGACATTTCATCAAAATGATGTACCATTTTATCCAAATTATTTGACTTATGCTGACAACATCAAAGGGGTCATGAATAAGAAGCAATGACTTTGGAGTAGTTGCACATTTTAAGTTCCAAGTTAACTATGATATTCTTGTATTTTAAGATAATATAGATGTTAACACCCTATAGAAGTGGTTGAGTGTTACCAAAATCTATTTCAATCAGTGTGGACATAGTTTGTTCCCCTAACCTGCATGGTGCAAGTATAAATAAAAAGAACACAACAATGTATCCTCTCGCTAGATGACTGATCTACTTGAATGTAAATATCTCTTTATATTGACTGTGGAAGATTGTCATTTTTTTATAGATCCACGTGAGATATACTATACCCGCAAAGAACAAAAAAAAGGCATAAGAAATGAGAGAAACAAGATAAATCAATGAACTATACTAATGATCAAGGAAACTAGTAATAAACAATCAATATTAACATAAATCATTTATGGGAAAGGGAAACACTTTTTTATTAAAGATGAGAAAATAAATCTACAACCAAAGCCTTGATTTTGAATATTTTTCTTTACAATATCTTTGACTCACTCACACAGACTACCAACTATGCAACATATTACTCACAATCACTCTGTCTTTGCCTCCTATAATAGACTTGGACACAGTAGCATAAGGTTTCTCTCTTGGTATCCCTGTCACATGGTCCACATATCTTTCTTTTATAAGCTAAAGGAATCCCAAATGGGCTGATATATTATGGGAGGAAGGTAGGGAATGATCCCTATGGATCAGGAGGTTGAGTGCTAGCTCTCCCAAGTGGTTAGGATCATCCTTTGGGATAAATGTTTCCTATAAGATTCTTAAATATTCTATAATTAAGCAAGTACTCATACCATTAGCCAGAAAGTGTTTGACAGAAGTAGTGAACTGAGATTCACTAGTAGTGTCAACAATTAAGTAATGGAGTTCGACAGTGGTTAGCAACAGTGTTAAGAAAGTGTATGATGAAGTTTCCATACCAAATACAAGGTATCATCTATAAAAAATATGAATTGAAGATGTTGCAAAGGGTTTGACAGAGTCTTTAAGCAAGACAAATTCTTTGCTACTTTGAAATCCTTTGTTCTCTCTTGGAATTAAATATATACTTCCATTTAAGAAGTGTATCAAAGAATTGATCTCTGTCTCAAATATGGTTATTAATATAATGAGTCATATTTCTATCACCATAAGGGATGACTTTTTATGAGGGTTTAAAATGTTCCTTCAGCATTTTTACGCTAATGACATCCTCATTTATAGCACAAAAAGGGATTGAAGTTGTTATGGCTTAAGATTTTTGATATGTTCAACCTCAGTAAACTAAAAATCCCTTCAACCCACTTGAATTCATCAATATTCATTATCGTTGGTACTAAATATTGGGAGATGTTTGAGTTTGAAGGGATTGAGGGGCTTGGTTTTCATAGGTATAAGTTAAGTTGGGTTTGACAATGAACAATCAATATCAAATTTCTTGTCTCGAAAGGATTTGTACCTAAAATAAGTAGTGGGCATATTGATATAACTAATTAGTTATTTAAACAAATTATATCCTACCTAGATAAAATTGACCATAACTTTGGCTCACTTTAACTAAACATAAAGTTGGTCACTTCAAGTGATCCTCAAGGAATTGTGATTCTGTCTAAAATCCAAACAAATGCTACCCAATCTTACATCAAAGAGCCAAATAATTCTCTTTACTAGTATGATAAGTAGATATTTCAAAATAATGTTCTTGTTTCTTAGTTGATCAATGACGAAGATTACCTGAGATAAAGGTATGGGACAACATAAATTTGATAATAGACATAGGCACTTTTTTCCAGGATGTAAAAGGTTATCTAAATTACATCAAATGAAAAAAACGTATGTTCAGTTTCTTTGGGGTATCAATATCTCGTAAGGTTTAAAAAGAAGGTGTAAAAAATCCATGTGAACCATCCATGCTTTTTTCTTAGACTATGTTCCATTCTTAGAGGTTAATGTTGGGCCACATCTAATGCAACATACCAAATTTGGCAAGGTTAACAAGTTGCGTAAATAGTGTAATTGAAATTGTGACATTTTATTTCAAAGGAATACTTTAGCCATCAAACACTCCTGGATCCCATGACCTGAGATTTTCCATAGCGCACAACAAAGATATTCATTAAATTTTATCAACGTCTGTTGCCTAGATTCGTAGTAGGTATAATTCAAAATAATACTCAAATATGTCAGTTCAAGGGTGTTTCACATAATAAACAAAACTGCTTTAAACTTTAATAGAAATTGACAAAACTCAAAATAATCGCTCAAAATTGAACCAATTATTCTGAATCTTTAACGAAAAATTCACCAATGCCATAAAACTTGAGCAACTAACTATTTTTTTCCTTGAGAGATGTCCGCTTATAAGGCCAAATATGTAAAACAAATTTGTCCACTTATTCAAAGAAACACTATGAGAATTATTGAAATACTTGTTTCTTCATTCCATTTTAATCCAAGACCAAAATGTCCTAAAGAGTACAAATAAAGTTAGCTTTTGTGTTAAGATTGATATCCACTTATTCTTCCTTGGATGTTCTTTGTAAAAATGAGGGTATGGATGGGGGGGTGTCCAAAACAACCTTGTAGGGTGACATTTTTGTAGCACCATGATAGGTGGTATTGTTCTAGCTTTATGCAAGGGGGGTGTAGGGGGGTGGGGGGGAACTACTAAACCCAATGGCCATATCAGTCAATGTAAAACCCAATGGATAACAATATTTTTTATGGTCAACACCTCACAACCTATACTACTTGTTATTAACTCCAATATCTCAAGTCATGCAGTATACATAAGTATTATGACATGCATCATCATCATGGATATTGAAGTTGCCATCATCATCTTCAATGCCATATGGCACATCAATATCATCTTAATGATCGTCCTCAATATCATGATCATCGCCAACATCAAGTACATCATGAACAAAATCATCATCATGATTGTCATTATGGTCATGCATATGCTATTAGTTTCCTTAATCACTCATCGACATTAGGATTCATGTCATGTAATTGTTAAAGTCATTTATATGTTGTTATAGTCATTTCAATGACAATAGGATTGTTTAGATGTCATTACAGACATTTAGGTGCCATTATAATCAATTAGGATCCAAAAGTGACACAGCATGCATAATCATCATTGAAATCGACAGCGTCATCATCATCATACAATAAATCAACATAATTGTCATCATCGTAGTCATCATCAGTATAATTGCGATAATAAGGAGCAAGGAGCCATACTACCTCACAAGAATGGATGATATACTCTTATACTTATCAAATCATATCCATACACTCCATCAAAATTATTGTAATGCATCATTTTCATGTTTTTAGGGACAATCATATGCCATTAGAGACTATCAAATGCTATTTGGGACACTAAATTGCCATAAGAGCAATTTAGGTGGAATTAAGATAATTTATTCCTCATTAGGATTAGTCATGATCGAAAACTTCCATGATTACGATCATCTAGGTGGCGCTATGATAAATCATGATCCAAAAGTACTATCACATGGATCATGATCATTGAAATTGACATTGATATATATGACATTATGTCAGACATTTCCCAAACACAATTTCTATCTCTAAACCTAGTGCAATTCCTAGCGCAATTCCTTTCGAAATTCCTGGCATTATTCCAAGTGCTACACCTAAATCTATGCCTGGCGCTATGTTGCATGTTTTCTAGGTGCAATTCCTAGATCTATACTTGGCACTATGCTAGATTCTTTTCCTACTGAAATTCATGGTGCAATTCCTATCGCTAACCCTCGATTAATATATGGTGTTATGTTATTTAGGACATTTTTTTGGAGGCTATTGTTGGCATTAAATGGGATGATTTTCTGGACGCTAATTGGAACATTAATTGGGATTCTAATTGGGATGATAATTGGGATAATAATTGTGATGTTAATTGGGACATTAATTGGGATGCTAATTAGCGTCCAAAGTAGCACTAAATTTGTAAAAAAGGATGATAATTGGGATTCTATTGGGATGTTTTTTTTTGTGAATAAAAATTGTATTACTTTATAGAACCAGAATTACAAAGCAGATATTCATCTAGAGTAGCCCCAAAACTGGGGTGGCCTGGACCCAATTTGGCTAGACCCTATCCGGATTCAGATGTGGTCTGTTTTGCAAAAAATATACAGAATTTTTCCATGTCTTCCATTCCCCCCTTTTACATTCAGTCTTATCATAATTCTTAACAAAATTATAGAGCTGTCCTTCCCCTATCAAAAAAAAATTGCTATAATGCCTATAAATTCGTATAATCCCCATTAACTACATATTTGCCACTGCTCCTACTATATCAACTACCTAAGAAATTTCTAGTAAAAACTAAAACTTGAAAAAACTCAGACATTAAATAAAGTCAGACTCAACCACGAGCAAAAAGACCCCAATGGGGATCCACAGATGGGGGGGTGCCACAGCTACCAACTGGGATATTTCCATGTTGGGGAAACTCACTGGACCTACCACTTCTGCTGGACCACTTCTGTTGTCCCTTTCCCATGGTCGAGCATACTCCAGAGCTCATCGATCAACTGGGTGAAAAGGAAAACCCAACCTGGCCACAAGGATGTCAATTTTCTAGTGCATAGTGTGGAATTCACTATTGTGATCTTTCCAGAAAGGCACTGGTTCTGTGTCCCCTTCTCCCTTGGCTTCCTGCATTGTCAAAGAATGACCCACCAGGCACATAGTCACCCAATAAGTCATCAACATATGATCGTAGGCAGAGGCACGTCTTGCAGTGTTTCCAGGATCCAGGACCCATTCTGCCACCTCCAAATGTAGGTGTTCCTGTGGCATACCTTTCACCTCGACCCATAACTCCTTGACCACCCTTTCCACATCTCTATGAATTCCAAGTAGAACGTGCTCTTTGAAATGCTCAGCCTCCCCCTGAGCCTGGAGCTAATCCCTACTGCTTTGATGGGTCTGACGCATAATGGCTTTCCCTTTTTCAGTAGAATGGCCAGACGCTTCTTTGATGCAAACATCCCTCCTAAATTGCTACTTGGGGGCCATAACACGGAACTGTAGGTGGAAGGAGAGTAGCAGGAATCAATGTTGGGATGCACCCACACAAGCAAATGCCAAAAAGTAAAACGGGGCGGAGGTAGGAATCAGGAGCCTGAACTCTTTGCTTCGATACTCGGTGGTGTGAGGCCCAACCTGATCAGAGTAAGAGAGAGGGTTGCACGTGGGAGCAATCCCATCCCTAAGCTTAGCTTGAATTAGGAATATCATGAGAACGATAACCCTCATACAAGAGACAACACTATCCTGCTTGTGGTAAGTAAGAACCCAATCCTTCCGACGATCCCATCACATATCACCTGTCTTATTAGTCCCAACAACATGAACTGAAATGATGGTACAGTACAACCACTAGAACCGATGGGCATTTAAACTAGAGCGACCGCACAACATTAGTCTGGCCTCCTGTAGGTGTGCTCATGCCTCTTATCCCCACCTATCCTTCCACCTTCTGGACATGCCATTTGTGCCTCCCTGTCCACGTCCCTTGAAGCCAGATGGTGACACTGTTGGGCCCACTCCTACTCTCCAAAAGCCTCTAGTCTGTTGCATCGAAATCCCGGTCCACTTTCCATGCCACCATTTTCCAATAAGACGACAGCTTTTCTGGCCTCCTGTCTGACGTGGAAGAAGGAAATTGTTGCATAGGACTGAAGGAGAGCGTGAAGCTGGTCTAGCCATTAAGTAAGGTGCTAGCTAGGAGAAACTTTTTTGGACGTCTACCCAATTGTCAACCGCTTAGCTGTCTAGATGAGAATGTTGGAATCGCCTTCAATGATCGTAGGAAAAAGGCCACCCCTAATCAACACCTCGACGCCACGGATTATGCCTTCCAAATCGGCAGAGTTATTGGTATCCTTCCCTATTGATCCCAAGAACACCATCGTGATTCTACCATCGTGGTGGCGGGAAAGACCCCCAAATCCCACCGGAACCGGATTGCCTCTGGATGCACCATCAAAATTTATATTGAAGACTTGAGGGGGAAGGGAAAACCATATATTCGGGCTGGAGGGTTGACATATCTTATCCTATTGTCGCAGACCATCCATCATGGATCTATCCAGCCCCCAATTCGCAGTAATTTGTGCTTCTTCACGACAGATAATCTTATCCTAATCGTTCCACTACATGCATTAGATGGAAGATAACATGTTGTTCTTCACTGTTTTTGACATTGCCTCCACATCTTTACGTTGGTCCCTAAAAATCTGAGCATTATGTTCCTTCCATAAGCACCACATAGCCATACTTGGGAAGGATTCCTAGATTGTTCTGATGATAGGGTTCTTGTAATCTTTTGGGTGCCATTCTCATAGAGTTTGAGATGGTTGTCCGCGTTTTCTGTCACTCCGTCGAAATCCCATTGCTCCTTTGTCCCACATTCCTACTGCATAAGTGCAGCTCTCCAAAAGATGGCTGATGGATTCCTCCTCTAAGTAGCATAAGAAACATTGACAGGGTCCTTGTACCCCTCACTTTTTTAAGTTTTCACTGGTGAGGATCCTCCCTCGGACATATAGCCAAAAGAAGAAAACCTTGGGCCAGAGGTTGACTAGCCAAATTTTCTTCCATATGTCATCAACCATGGCACAACGAGTGATCCTGATGTTGTAGGCCTCCTTAATTTTAAAGAAAGCTCTAGTTGTATATCCCCATCTTAAGACATCAGGACCTTCCTAAATATTGATGAATCATTTGCTCAGTTCTTCCTGAAAGGATTCCCAATCCGCCTCACTTGTGGGATCAGGTTTCTCTTGAAAGTCCCATTGAAGATGCTCCATGTGAGCTCCAAACATCCAAGACTGATTCACCTAGATATTTCCCCCCTCAATCGCCTGATCCTTGATGTCACCGCATCTCGGGTCTCTGCCAATGATGGGAAGCTAGTTCAACGAATCCTCCCAAAAATTTTCCCTACTGCCATCCATTTTTTTCCTCAAAGCTGTTTCCAAATTCCTCCCTCTTCCATGTGCAGATTTTGGCCTTCAGAGCCTTGAGTTTCTGCTGAAAGCAATACATAATGGTTCCTCGGGGGGGGGGGGACCAACTCCTGCCACCACTGATTAACAAGATCCTTGAAGTTTCAGTGTTCCATCCAGAAGTGTTCATAATGGAAAGGTTTTTCCATAAGAGATAAAGACCAATCCCAAGAAAGGAAAATGGGCCAGTGGACCGATCCAGCTGCCTAAAGAATATTTCCCATGATCTCTCGCATGTTGTGCATGATATTCTCAGACACCAAGAAGCGATCCAGGCAAGAGGCCACTAGATGCTCCCCCCCTCTCTTGTTGTTCCAAGTGTACCCACCATTCCCTGTCTCAACATCAACCAATGAGATCTAGGATATAAACTTGCAGAAAGCTTCCTGGTATTTGTCCACGACTCATCTTCCTCCCTTCTTCTCCCCAAGATTGGAAATCAGGTTGAAATACCCACCAAGCACCCAGGTTCTTGTGCCCATTTGCTCTTTGAACTAGCTGAGGATATCCATGAAAGACTGCTTCTTAGGGAAACTATTGGGTCCATAAACGTTCCCCAGGGAGCCCTTCACCCCTGAATCCAAAAAGCAGAAGTCTGCCATGAGAGCGAACTTATTGGCCCGCTAGTGAGAGAGCTCCACAGTCTAAGGCTAACAAAGAATTTCCACCCCTCCAGATTATCTAGCTGCATCTAGAGCCATGAGATGGCTGCCTTTCAAAAAAATTTCCTTAATCTTCTCTAAACCACCAACGTTGCACTTTGTTTCTTGGAGGAAAAGAATATCTAGGGTTTCCTGCCTAATTTTCCTGTTTAACATTTTCCACTTCCTAGGGTTGCAACACCCCCTTATATTCCATGATATGATATTCATTGACAACTCTTTTTAACTTCATAGAAGGTCACCTTGATTGTGGGGTGCTGGCCAGATTTTATCAGTCAAAATCCCACTACTACTATGCACTGTTTATTCGTCTTCCTTCCTCTTCGTAGCTCCTTTTTCGGGGATTTCCTCTTACTACCTTTCTGGGCCTCTGGATCAATCCCGAGACTCTCAAGGGCTCTCGTTCAAATGGTTTCCTCTTGTAGGAGTTCGATCTAGTGTCTTGAGACGTAACCTTGAACCTTATTCCCACATTCTTCCACAATCGCGTCCAGGTCTAGCTTGCCTAGTTCCATGTCTTCACCTTCCTCCTCCTCCGTTCCTTCCATCTGCTGGACATCCTCTTCCTCTGGGGTTTTGATGACGTATTCTTGCTGTTCAGTAGCTAGAAGATTCTAATTGGGATGTTAATTGGGATGCTAATTGGGATTTTAATTGGGATCCTAATTGGGACGTTTATTGGGATTCTAATTAGCATAAGAAATAGCTCAAAATTTTAAAATGGGATGCCAATTGGGATGTTAATTAGGATTCTAATGGGGATAATAATTGGGACACTAATTGGGACATTAATTTGGATGCTAATTATCATCCAAAATAGCACCAAATTTTAAAAAGGGATGCTAATTGGGATGCTAAATGGGATGCTAGTTGGGATGTTATTTGGGATTCTAATTGGGATGCTAATTGGAATGATAATTGGGACGCTAATTGGGATTCTAATTAGCAACCAAAATAGCACCAAATTTTAAAAAGCTACACAAAAACTTTCCATTAAATGCATCATATCGTGGACAAGCGTCCATTTTGTCCAAAAAATGATGCCAAAATACACTAAAATTGATAGTGGACGCTAAAAAGGAAGCTAAATGAGACATTAATTACATGGCTTTGTTGTAGTGATCAAAGGATCTATAGATCATGATTTGTAGTCTTCTATATATGTAAGATACTCAATACCAGATGTGATGCAGGCCATTGGACAAGTTGCAAGATTCCAAGATGCTCCAAAGGAAACACACATTATAAAGGAGTTAAAAGAATCTTCATATATCTCAAGGGACTATGGACTTTGGACTTTCGTATCCAAATGGAAATGAGCTAACATCGATATATTATTTAGACGAAAGTGGGAATGATGTGTTAACGACAGAAAAGGAACCATTGGAACAATATTCTTTGTAGGAAATTGTCTAGTATCTTGGTAAAGAAAAAAACAATCTTCAGTGTCCTTATAGACCGTAGAAGAAATATACATAGCAGTGGCATCTTGTTGTACGCATATTCTTTAGATGAAGAAAATCGTGTAAGACATACATTTGACATGTAAGGAGATGATTCCAATTCTATGTGACAATATGAGTGCCATTAGTATCTCCAAGAATTGAGTTATTCCTCCAACACGAGGCACATTCCAATGAAATTTCACTTTCTTTGGGAACAAGTTACAAAAAGGAATATCAAGTTGGAATATATCGGGAGAAAAGAATAGGTTGCATATATTTTTACTAAGCCTCTCCTAAGATATTTTTTTGAGTACCTCAGAGAAAAATTGGGAGTCATACTATCTCCTAACTGAATTGATCTATCTTCAACAACACAAGAGTATGCTAGGGGGAGCATGATAGATATACCTTTTTTCATTGATCCCAAATGGGGAGAAAAAGTTGAACAACGAAGGTAAAGGAGCTTGTTTGTAGGGGGATATTTGTGGATAAATTAAGCTCATTCAAGGGGGGATCCTTGGAGTTGTCATCAATGACGAAGGGGGAGGTTGTTGACTAAATTATCATTTATGCCAACAAGTGTGGGTCGAGCAGATTATTGATTAAATTGCCATTGATGCCAATAAGTGCGTGTATATGTGTTGTGGTGCCCCTTGAGGAGCCATTGAGGGTTACATTTCAGTCAATGTCAAAGGAGAACTTTGACCTTGTCCGAGCTGAAGTATGAATCCCTTGTATCCATTTGGACAATGGAAAAAGCCCTGAAACACCGTGTAGAGTGTTTGAGTAAACCTAAATTGTTTTATGGTTCTCGAGTACCACAATGTATGCCCTAGTACCGTAGAAATATTCCTTGGTGGGTTAAATAAGTGTAGAACTTCAACGAGTTCAAATGACCCATTATGTCATAATTTGTTTTTTTAATGAGGTCATGGTACCCTAGAAGAAATCTAGGCACCCCTACACCTTCGTGGTGTTGGCGTCCTTGATACCCTTAATATGATGAGTATATGGTGGAGACCTTCTCCTTGTTGATGTTAAGTATGTGGATGTGAATACCATTGAATCCTTCAGGCCTTTGGTGAATTCCATTAAATCCTTTGACGTTGGAACTTATGCATAAGGAAACATGATCTTTGGTACTTTTATGTGTGGAGTCTTGATGTCTTGTGCAAATTGAAGAATATAATGGTATTGGAACATTAATTTTCAAATAAACTCATCATAGGGAAATATTCCTCATCAATCCATTTCCATGGATATGTGAAGCATCTTATAACTCCTTACTGTTGAAGAGATATGAATTTTTGAAGTTGATGTACCCTACCTTTTTGGGTCAACCGACCAAAAAAATAGAACTTAATTATTTATAATTTTGAATTGCATGTCGATGAGTTTGAGGTAAAAAAATTCGTCCACAACCTATATAAATAGATATCAAACATTTCGTTTGTTGATCAATCAAGTCTCTCATTGGTAATTCGCAACCCTTGAAGAAAAGTGTGAAATTCTATGGAGTAGAAATTTTTGGGCATCTTCACTTAAATTGACATAAGGTTCTTATACGGAATTAGAATTACAAAATTATTTGCTCGTTGGAAATATTGTTACAAGGGCTATGTGGTGAAATGATCTAGAATTTATTTTTGTTTTTCTATTTTTTGTCGAAATTTTGATCTTCAAAAATGTACGGTTCATGCTTTTTATTTTCTCTTGTGATGACACATGTCTCTCATGGATAGAGTTCATCTTTGATCTTAGTATGTGAGCCTTTATATTGGTATATATATTTGAATTCGTTATGGAGGCTATCATAATAATGTTTCATACCTTTATGCTATGATATGATACAGTTTATGATGATAATGCATGTACATTCTATGATGTTGATGCACTCCTATACAATATGATGTACATGCATACCATAGTGTTATGATTCTCTCCAATGCACTATGATGTATACTTGTTGTTGATGATGCATACACGGTGCACACTGAGATGATGCTGATGTGAATTTGATTATGAGGATGCATAGCCTATGACGATGATGCACACCTATGACGATGATGCATGGCGATGCATTCCTTATGTTCAATAAAAGTAGAGCATAATAACATGATGAGGTGTACAATGATGTACATGAGCAGTGTATGGAAGTGGAATGACTTGTTCGTATACATGGACGATTTGCAATTGAAATGACTTGATGTTATACGGGGATGAGTTGGTAGCGATCAAAGTGCAGAAGTTACCAAGAGCAGATTCAGAGTTTGGTTTGACAGGTTCATAGGCTGGAAATCTCTTTCTTATATGGGTGGCAACATGGGGAAAGCAAAAGAGGTTGTATCCTCCTTCTGGTTGTAGACAAAAAACTAAGTAGTTGTAGCTTCCTTCAAGTTCTATCCTATAATTGAGGCGGTACTATCTTCCTTTCAATTCTAGATCGAAAATTGAATTCTTTGTAATGAGAGGGATGTTGTCTCCCTCAAGTTATTTCTGGAAAACTAAGTTTAAAAGGATTATGTGTTCAAAGATTGCATTACACGGGTTTGCAAAAACATTTCACATTTTATTATGATGGATTATTCCAGTTGAATGAGCATGAAAATTTACAAATTACCTTAATTGCATGTGGGCTCACACACACAAACACGCCTAGGTCCTTCACCCCTCCACACACATAACAAAGCATTAGTACATCACCCATCCTGTTAGCCATTTGTCGTTGTGTGTGCCCATGTGTGAGTGGATGCGAAGGGATGGGCACAAGCAATCACACATTATGGAAATACCTTCTCTCTATGTAGTAAGGTTAATGCTGAAGAACATGTGTTTCATCTTACCCTATCATAGGCTTGAGGGGGGTAGTGTATGCATAACTCTATAGACTTAAGTAATCAAATTGATGTGTGTAGGGGAAGAGGGAGAAGATAGGGACTTCTCCCACAAACAATGAGGTGTCACCCACCAAATTAGTGTCTCATTAAGTTGTGACCCTAAAAATAAATTTTTATTATTATTTGTTTTATTGACCCGTCATGTCTACTTCCTATTGACTTTGTCCTTATGTGTCTGCATTTTCAAAGCTAGAAAATGTGGGTGTTTTTTCAAATAAAAGTATATAATGGGTGAATAGAGACTAGTATACAAAAACCTTCCACCCCACAAACCACCTTAAAAATACATAAATGTATATTTTAATATAAATACAACCTTACCTCATCTCATCATCCATATGAAAATTAGTCATTTCAATATAGGACAAAAAAAAATACCATACAATCTACTAGATATACAAAAAACTTTTGGTAAATAATAATAAACAATGAAAAGTTTGAAAATACATGGAAATTTTATTAATAAAAAATTTATATCATAGACTCTCTTCACGAGAATTCTATAATTATTTTATGTCATATAAATTTAACGGACCGTACCGACACACACATTGAATTATTGATTGGCATTGCATCTTTTCATTATGATATAAATTTGAGCGAGCAGTCTCCTCTGAATCTCGTAGAAAAGCAAGGGCATTCCAATTTCCGTTCTGTCTAACAAAGCCATTCGCTTTTTCTGTCACAGTTTTGATTTTAGCAGTCGTTCCTGATTGAGTTGGTGGCCGGTAGAGCGAGCTACCATCGTTTTTTTTATTTTTTCGTGATAGAGGTTACGGCCATTGTTCATTATAAAATGGAAGCAGAAGGACAACGATTATTAGTTCAACTTGAGGACATTATAAGAGATTTTGGAGAACTTGAGAAACGATGGGAGAGCCCTGATCCTGAACCAGAACTCACGCTATCCAGAACTTATGAAATACAGCATAGGAGATCAGAACTTACCTACGAATGGAGCATGTTTCAGAGTCAAATCCCGGATCAAATTAATGCAGAGTTAGAACGGAGATTAGAAGAACTTGGGGAACGACAACGATTATTAACTGAAAGATCACAGGGCGCACAAATAGAAGCCGCGGAAGCAGGACGACGAGTATTACGTAAGGTACAGAACATTATGAGAGATTTTGTGGAATTTGAGGAACGGTGGCCAGGTCCTGATTCTGAAAACCAAATTCTTTTGCTATACGGCAGGACGCAGGAAGTTGTTAGAGAATTGAGCGATATTCGTTATCCACTCCTCGTGGAAATTAGTGTTGAGTTAGACCTGAGAATAACAGAACTTACTGAACAATGGCAACGTTTCTCCCATAGATTAACAATGTATGGTGCGTTATTGGCAGAGGAAGTTGCCGCAATCATACCGATTACTATTTCCGGCGAGCATATCAGTGATAACAATAGCATTACTTCAAGCTGCCCAATCTGCTACGAGGATTTTGAACTGGGAGAAGAGGCGGATCAACTCCATTGCCGTCACATATTTCACCAAAATTGCATATCGCCGTGGTTGATATCGGATAACAGTTGTCCTGTCTGTCGTCGATCCACGACTGACACTGACACTGGGGAGCAGTTGTCAGGTCTGCCGTAGAGCATTTCAGGGCAGGTTTTCCAGATTAGATTTAGGTTTTTCGTCGAGCATTTTAGTGCATTATTATATTTTTATTGTCCATTAAATGGTGAATCATGATAGATATCGGTTAGATGTTATTTGTAGGTTTTTCGTCCAGCATTTTAGTGTATTACTATATTTTTATTTATTGTATATTAAATGGTGAAATATGGTATGGCATTTGTATTGGTTAGATGTTAATGTTTAGGGTGAGATTTTTATGTTAATTTTTATTTTTTAAAAGTAGAGAGGATACGTGGTATATTTTATTAGAATTTCATTTTTATTAAAATGTTTATGTTAATGTTTATTTTTTGAAAGTAAAAAGGATATATGGTATATTTTATTGGAATTTCATTTTTATTGTGAAGAAAATTATTTTGCTGTATGTTATTTGTATTAGTTATATGTTAATGTTTAGGGTTAGATGTTTATGTTCATTGTTTATTTTTTTTAAGTAGAAAGGATACTATGGTAAGCTTTATTGAAATTTGATCTTTTTGTGAAGAAAACTATTAGTGATGTATGTGTTATTTTAATTGGTTAGATGTTAATGTTTAGGCTTAGATGTTTATGCTAATGGTTTATTTTTTCAAAGTCAAAATGGTATGTGGTATGTTTGATTGAAATTTCATCTTTTTGTGAAAAAAACTATTAGTGCTATATGTTATTTGTATTGGTTAGATGTTAATGTTGAGGGTTAGATGTTTATGTTGATGGTTTATTTTTTCAAAGTGGAAATGATATGTGGTATGTTTTATTGAAATTTTTATATTTTTGTGAAGAAAACTATTGGTGTTATATGTTATTTGTATTGTTTAGATGTTAATGTTTAGGGTTAGATGTTATGTTAATAGTTTTTTTTTCAAAGTAGAAAGGATATGTGCTATGTTTTATTGAAATTTCTTCTTTTTTGGGAAGAAAACTATTTGATACATAAGGTTGGGGGAGGAGTAGGAAAATATATGTTATATGTAATATGTTTTGCAAAGTTAAAATGTGTGTTGGGTTTAAGATAGATTTATATTGATTTATGTTAATAAACCAATTTTAATGTAAAATTTGTATTTCAATTATTAAGTGCTAATTAACCATTTTTTCATGAATGAGTATACTACCACCATTGTTTGTGTTTCTTGTATCATTATGTTAATTGCAATATTCTTTCTTTCTACAATCTCATTGTGTTGTGGATTATATGGAGTGGATAACTCCCTCTTAATCACTGAGTCTTTGCATAGCTCTTTGAATTCATTTGATGTGAATTCTTCGCCATTATTTGATTGAAAGGTCTTGATCTTCTTTTCAGTGTGGTTCTCGATCAAGGATTCGAATTCCTTGAACTTGCTGAATAATTCATCTTTGTTCTTCATAAAGTATATCCATTTCTTCCTAGAAAAATCATCAATAAAAGAAACATAGTATATATACCCGCTTAATGAACTAGATGACATTGGACCGCATACATCGAAGTGGATGATTTCCAAGATTCGTTTTTCCATGCTCTCACTACTTGGAAATGTCTTCTTTGTGTTCCTCCCTTTCGCACATCCTTTGCATACTCCATGTTTTGTTTGGATTTATGGGAGACCTTCAACAACTTTTCTTGCAAGCGGTAGTGCTCTATAATGCACATGTACAATCCTTCTATGCCAAAGCTCATTTGGTTCTACCAAGTCATGAACCAAGGCTTGTACTGGTTGGCCCTTCAATTTGTATAGTCCTCCTTGTTGTTCCCCAATCACTACTGCATCATCAAAAGACTTCCCCTTTGGCCACATGAGCACTTGGCCATCTACAAATGTAACCCTCATTGCTTTTGCATCCAATGCAGATATGGAGAGGAGGTTCTTCTTTAGTCCAGGTACAAACAATACGTCTTTCATCTTGATAGACTTTCTAGATTCTAGATTATATGAGGATTCACCATTACCTTTTATTGGATACTCGTAGTCATCTCCAAGTTTCACCTTGTGAGGTGATTCATGTTCAGATAGTTTCACAAAGGATTCCTTGAATCCTGTCATATGTTTGGAAGCACCACTGTCTATAAGCCAATCATTGCTGGCATATGTGATAGTTCCCGTGAGAGTAGAAATAAACACATATTCTTCACCACTTGAAGAATCATCATTGTCTTGTCTGGTTCTCTTTGTGGAAGGTTCATCATCCTCTGCAGCATGAGCATGATGTCTTCTCTTGATTCCCTTCTTCTTGTGAGAGCTACTTTTGTTCCTAGGAAAATCTCTAGCCAAGTGTCCTCTTTCATCACATGTATAGAAAATGTACTTAGACATATCTATAGGCTTTCAAAAGTTACTCTTTTGGTGAGAGTGCTTACCTCTATGGTGGCTAGTTCTTGTTTTCTTGGATTGTATTGTGAAAGCTTAATATTAACTTCCCATCTTTTTTTCTCGAGCTGCTATGCAAGCTTCTTCTTGAGAGAATTCTTCCCATAGTCTGCTGAAGTTGAATAACTTCTTTCTGGAACATATCCCTTGAATGAAAGATTCCCATGTCCTAGGGAGACCATTGAAGGTGGTCATTACAATCTCTGCATTCTCCACTTCTTCATCCATTGCTTCAAGCTGTTCTTTGATCTAGGAGACCCTTGTGAAGTATGACTGTATGGTCTCTGCATTCTGGATCTTCACATTCTTCAACTGGTTTCTTAATGTCATCTTTTGGTTTATGTTCTTTCCTTCAAACAGTTTTGTTAGGGAATCAAACATAGCTTTAGGTGTCTTAAGGGAGGACACATGTGGTATGAGGTGATCCTTTATTGAATCGACAATAATCCTCTTATCCATAGCCGAGTTCTTCTTTTGTAAGGCCTTAGCCTCATCTCCCTCTGGAACTAGAATCTCCTCATTGATGTAGGAGTCCAACTCAATCTCTTCGAGGACCAGGGAGATCCTATACTTCCAGATTCGGAATTAGCAGCTCCCTCAAGCTTTTCATCAAGATTGGTATGATGACACATCTTAACTGAGAAACTCAAAAGGAAATACAAAATATTTAGATCTTACCATCTTAAGATGTCAGATCTGGATCTGCAGCTGAATTTCTACAGAGCTGGTTCAGGAGAAGATTAGGGTTTGACTTTCCTAGAGTGTTGTCCAACCAAAAGCTTTAATCTTGATCTCTTAACTTTGATTTTGAGGAGGAGATCAATCCAAGCCCGGGATCACTCAAAAATTCCACTTATGTGGAAAGCCCTAATTTTCGGTAGCAGTGTCAGGTCAAAAATTGAAAATACTCAAAATTAGATTCTACTTCGATAATCATCCCAACCTTCTTTTGCTGAAAATCTATGGAGATAGATCCAAAAAATTGGAAGCCCTAGTTTCCGTAGCTGCACAGTGTCTTCTTCTCAGGTTAGCTCTGATACCATGTTAGATTTTGATAATTTAAGCTAGCATTAACTTAAGATCTTAAATGAGAGAATAACAAGCACAAAAGCAAACACATGAGACAATGAACACAAAGATTTTCCTCAGGAAACCATAAAGGAGAAAACCCCACAACTTTCTCAGATATAGAATCAACACCAATAGCAAATCCCCAAAAACAATAAGATGATATCCTGACAGTAGTAGCCTCTTTCTCTCTAGCCCCGACAACTTCTTCTTCACAGCTATGCACTATAATTGAGTGTGAGTGAGTGTGTGTTAAATAAAGAGGCTCACTCTCTATTCATACTAATTCCTGACTTGACAATGACTCACTAGGGCCGACTTCTCTAGGAGAGTCTAATAAACCTAGGGCCCCCCAACTACGGGGACTTTAACAGTTGAACAATAAGAGCATTACCCACAATGACTTGACATGGCTTGTTTACATTATAGAACCCCCCGATCAGAACATCGGGGCATGACATGACTCAATTACATCATAGATACTTCCGAGAATAAACATCGAGGTACAATACATGAAATATACAAGTGAATACATTCTAAAGTTACAAATACATCAACAATTTCTAATCCACATGGGCTCAATTATACACAATGCACAACCCTAAACCAGTTATCCAAAGTATAAAAGAAAGAACCAATATGAAGGAGGGGACCATATGTGTATATTCTCATTATATGGTATATAATTTGAAATAGAAATGGCTTAAATATTATCTAAAATCCTTCTCGTCAAAATTCCTTCTGTGACGATTTTTATTTCTCCTTAGACTAAGTGGAATATTGATGCTTAGTAATCAATCCCTTTTATTCCTCAACATTGAATGATAGCATAACAAATTCATTAGTTTTGAGATTGACGATAATTTGGGTTGTTGATTGATTAACTATGCCAAAGTATCAACTAAAATTTTCCTATTACAATATAATATTTTTTTTTGATGTGATATTTCTATATAGATAGAATAGTGATCATGATGCCAAGTAGTATTTTAAGGCTAGTAAAAGTGGTGCTGTATGTTATTTGTATTGGTTAGATGTTTATGTTTAGGGTTAGATGTTTATGTTAATAGTTTATTTTTTCAAAGTAGAAAGGATATGGTGTATGTTTTATTGAAATTTGATATTTTTGTAAAGAAAATTATTTATCTTATGTTACATATGGTTGGGGTGGAGTAGAGAAAGATATGGTATATGTAACATGTTTTGTAAAGTTAAAATGTGTTTTGGGTTTAAGATAGATTTATATGGATTTATGTTAATAAAATAATATTAATATAACATTTGTATCACAATTATTAATTGTTGATGAACAGATTTTTTGTGAATGAGTATAATCCCACCATTATACTTAGATATTTTACACCTTGTTATATTTCCATCATTAAATATTATTTTTGTTTACTATATCATTGTGTTAATTGAAATTTGCAATATATATGTGTATATGGCTCTATATATTTTCTTTGTTTTAGTTCTCACATAAATATGGATCAAGGTTATGAAACTGAGATTTATGTTTTTCATCGAGCATTTTAGTGCTAGTACTATTAGATTGAAATTGCCCATTAAATGTTGAATGATTGGAGTACTTGAAGGCTAGTAATAGCGGTGGTGTATGTTATTGGTATTGGCGAGATATTTATGTTAATAATTTATTTTTTCAAAGTAGAAAGGATATGGTGTATGTTTTATTGAAATTTGGTCTTTTTGTGAAGAAAACTATTTCTCTTATTTACATGTGGTTGTGGGATTATGCAATGATATGGTATATGTAATATGTTTTGTAAAGTTAAAATTTTTGTTGTATTTAAGATACAAACAGGCCTGGTTTTTCTAGATAAACTAGACAGAACCATTCTAACAACAATTAGGCTTCAAAAAGGGCATCCCTGAAATCCTTGAATGTTGCATAAATTCACCCAAGCCTACTACATGAAGTGAGCCCAAAGATATGGCACCCATCGATACAGGATTAGTGTCTGATTCTAAATATGACCCATGGCATTGAAACCAACCTTAAGACCTACAGATATCATTTGAATCTTGATCCCATCCCTTCGCACTGAAACAAAAGAGACCATGCTTACCTTCTTACAGCTGGTAGTTTAAAGTACATTAGAACCATCCCATTACATTGGACACTATAATGTCATTCCCTTTCTCCAGACATCAAAAAATGGGTCTACAACTGAGCGTCGAACCCACCAAAACATCATACCATCCCACAACAACAAAAAATTATAACACTACAATACTACTTACAGTAAGGAAAAAGAAAAAACATAGAAAACAACAAAAACCAAAGTCCTCTGAGTTTATCTCCTTGCATCCAAGTTTGGTCCAGGCTGGTGCTCCTCTTGCTGAGGATGGAGAGTACTTGTTTCTTCATTGGCTGGAGAGTTGGTAGGTGCATTCCTTGGGGTGGTTGAATTATCCCCATGGATGTCCATAATATCCATACCAATCTGTTTAAGAAGCCGAAAACTAGTATATCTTTCCTACTACCCCATCTGAATGAGCGACAGAGCCTCCCTTATTCCTTGTGAAATCTAGACCTTGGATTGTGTATCACAGTCCAGCAGAATTTGGACTGTCTAGAAAGGATTAAATGCCAATGGTCGACCCATAAGAGTCTAATACTCCCTGGGGATATTTAATTCCTTCATGGCAATGTATCCTTCTATCGTCGTAGGTTTCTCCACCATATACTGATATCCCTAATTAAAGGACCGTAGCGTCGATTCTTCCTCAATTGTGGTAAGATCATTCCTTTAGCTAGGAATTGCCCGACTAGTTCCTTCCCCTCTACCATTTCCCATCTAGATATTTTGGGCTCTCCAGTAGCTAGGCATGATAATGCCACATAGCATGTTACTAGGTTCAAGGAGGAACAAAATCACAACCATGAATGTGACCCTGTGATCCCTCCTGGGTGAATTTACAATGCGTAAACCTTTCCTCCCCTGAAATGGACCATTGAATCCTCTTGAGCTTTTTTCCTTAACCTCCATCATTCTCTACCACTCACTGTATTCCACCATATCTTTCATGCTCCGTAGGAGATCCTCCACCTTCTTCTTCATTGAATTCCAATTGATACAGAGATATTTGGAATTCCCCTTCCTTGCGATAGCCAATGTGGGATTTGTACTGGCAGAACCGCAAATCCATCTCCTCTCCCACTCCTTGCACAGATCAAATAGGGTATTAATCCTACAGTCTATTATGCTCCTCTGTCGATTTACAAGATTCCCGTCTAGCGTTCGTTCCTTCTTCGGAGAGCACATCCTATGTACCTCCACCGTGTGTCTAGGCACATGGTTCATTGACCCCACCTATTGATTGGGACAACTCGCAAATTTCTGTTCCCTCCACCGCTAAACTTGAAGGCCCGTTACTTGATAACGACATGACGAATGGATTAGTTCTCATTGAGTTGGAATGACAACTATATTCCACTTGCTTCAAGTTGGGATGTGTTTGACAGTTGTTCATTTCTATTCTACCTCCCATGTCCTCTTTCACCAACTTCCCGCATCGTTCCCATATTACATGTATGTTTCCATTATCATCGAGCTCTTCTGCATGGAAATAGCTATGACTTTCCACTCCTTCGTTAGCTAGAGCGTCCACCACCTTGTTTCCAAATCTCATTAAGTGCGAGAATAGTGTGGCTGAATGACGTGGTTGAATCCATTTGAGTGTAGATAATGGACGTTCCCATCGCTATTTCTTTGAGACCTGTGATGTAGATGCACCATTTTGGATCCAACGAGCCATGTTGATTATTATCTATGAATCTCCTTCCAACACCAATGGAGTTTTCATCGGTTGCAAGGTCTAGGATAAGCCATTGATTATGCCTTCTAGCTCCACCATATTATTTGTGTTGTTACCAATTGATCCCTAGAGCATGCTAAGAATAATTACATCCAAGCTCCTTAATGCTCCTCCGAATCCTGCTGGGCTTGGGTTTCCTTTGGTCGCTCCGTTAAAACTAAATTTAAAGGAGCCTTCTGGTGGCCTAGTCAATGTTTTTGCAATGTTAACAGAAGTTGGTGCCATTCTAGTTCACGTGTTGTTGACAGGTAATTCAACAATCCCCATTTCATACAGAATATTTCTTTTGTTTACTTCTGCTGGTGAAATCCTCCTGTGTCCATTGGTGCAGGGTAATTATTTCTTTTATATGTACTTCTACAATGGTCCATATTTCCCCTTTTTTTCTGGGTTTTGTTTTCAAATATTCGGCTGTTATAGGTTTTCCATAGTTCCCACAACGTAAATCCTAGGCTAAGCTACCACAACATATTAAGAATTTTGTTTTTGAATACCTTCTTCATGGGACATTCTGTAATTGTTATGTTCGACCTTCCTTTGTGTCTATGTTTTTTTTTAAAAATGGATGCTCCTTTTTCCCAATTGAGTCTGCCAGCGCGAATTCATCCACCAAATTTAGTCCATATGGTTTGTTAGGGGTGCATATGGTTTGTTAGTCCACCAAAGTCCATTTCCTGTGTCCTACTGATCCTCCCCATAGGAAATTTTGCTGAATATTTCTGATTTGTTTGATGACTGATTTTGAAGCGTCCAACACCGAGAATAGACATAATGGCATAGCCTGTAGAACGGATCTCACAAGGATGAGTCTACTCGAAAAATTAAGAGCTCTAAAGGTCCAAAGGTTGAGCTTTTGTTTGATTTTATCTAGCAACTCCTTCCTTGATCTTTGTCTAATAGTTTATTCTGCTACGGGTGCTCCCAGATATTTCAATGGAAGTTTTCCTTTCGAGAACTCCAAGATTATGAAAATGTTCCTTTTGGTAATTTTCAGGGTATTGAAGAAGTATGTCTAAGACTTTTCCTTGTTGATCTCTAAACCACTTGCTTCTAGGAATGTGTTCAAACTATCTTTGATTCCCTTGGCCTCCTGGACCAATGAAGGGCCCATAAGCATATTATCATCCATGAACTATTGATGGGTCTACGGATCTATCCCTATAGTTAGGGATAAGCACCAAATTTTGTTCTCAGATCTTCTATTTTTAAGCAACCTTCCTATTCCTTTAGTTGCTATGATGAAAAACAAGGGAGAGAGGGGGTCTCCCTGCCTTATTCCTCTGGAAGCATTAAAGGAGGTCGATGGGGAACCATTGACCAAGATAAAAAAAAATCGGATGAGACCATATTCATGACCCAGTTGGTCCAATGCTCCGAGAAACGAAAAGATGTGATAATTCCTGCCAAAAAATTCAAATTCAATTTTTCATATTCTTTCGAGAGATCTAGTTTTAGGGGCATATATGAAGTCTTTGTGGTTTTGAGCGATGAATTGCTTCATGGACCAGAATAATGCCATTCAGGCTCTTCCTTCCTTCCACGAACCTGACCTATTTCGGTTAGATGAAGAGGGGAAGTAAGGGCAGCAAATGATTCGACATAGCCTTAGAGATGATTTTGTAGATGACATTACACAGAGCAATCAGTATTAGTTTCCTAGGGTCCTCTGTACCATTTTCTTTGGGGATGAGCATTAAAAATGTAGAGTTAAGAGCTCTAAGAATTTTCCTGATATTCCTAGAGTCTTCCACCAAGGCCCATATTTCCTCCTTTAACCAGTCCCAACAAGCATGGAAAAAATTTGTAGTCAACCATACGGGCCTGGAGCTTTATCTTTTGGAATTTAATTAATAGCCACCTCCACTTTCATCATCTTAATGGGTTTTCCTAGTATGTGATTTTGTTCATCTGTGATAATCTTGGGAATATGTCTAAACACCTCTCTCTAGGATTCTTCTCTGTCTTCTTCTGGTTTCTTCAATAGATTAGAAAAATAAGAGTTCAAAGTGGTTTCTAATTCCTCTTGATTTTTAGCTATATTCCCATCCTCCATTTTCAACTTGTCCAATCGGTTTCCATATCAGTGTTGGATGGCCGCTCTGTGAAAGAATTTGGTGTTGCATTCCCCTTCTTGAAGGCATTTGGCTCTGGATTCCTGGTTCCAGTATACTTCCTCCTATTGTTCTTGTTCGATAAATTCCTGTAACAATATTTTTTCTTGTATCTTTAACTCCTTCGAAAATCCCATACTCATCCCTTGATCCTGGTTCAACTGCATCTTACACTATAGAACCCATTTTGATTGAAATATATTACCAAAGGACTCATTATTCAATTATTTAATGTTATCTTTCAAGAGTTTGAGTTTTTGTTGGAATTGATACATTTGGGTACCTCTAATGGGTGGGAATCCTTCCCACCATTCCTTTAGTTTCTCATGCAAATCCACTTGGAAGAGACAAAACTTTTCAAATCTGAATGGTGTGCGAGGGGTTATCCCCACATTTTCCCATTCCAGACTAATAGGCCAATGATCTAATCTTGTTGTTGGAAGTACAACCGCTCTTAATTCTTCATCGACCATCATGTTAGATTCCCTCTATCTCTAGATTTTTTTTTTCCACATGAATATACCATTGGAAGTTCTAACATCTATTAAGTTAAGGTCATCAATTAATTCATTGAATTGAGCGCTTGTAGGGTTTAAGTTCGATATACCATATTTTTTCTCTTCTAACTTCCTAATCAAGTTCAAATCTCTACCCAGGATGCATGATTTGTCCTCATAAATTTATTGATAACAGAGAGCGAGTCCAGAAACGAGAATTTCTTCTCTGCCTTCAGAGGCCCATAAACATTGGTCATAAATGCTTTTATCCTACTACCTAAGATATGAAAGTCTGCCGAAATAGAAAATGACGTTTCTAATAATATTGAGAGGTTAACCTCCCCAGGATTCCATAGAATTCCTAGCCCTCCTGCTTCCCCTTTGGCATCTATCGCTATTGATTCACAGCCCTTCCATATTTTTTGATCTATACTTGTTAGATCTTTACCTGAACATTTTGTTTCTTGCGAAAAGATGATCCTATGTTTTTCTTTTTCAATCCTTCTTTTGAGAAGACGGATTTTTAGAGTGCTACTGCAGCCTCTAATGTTCTAGAATGTAATCCACATCAAGACTTTGCTAGATAGAGGGAGAAAAAAAAACATCTATAGTTGGAAAATTCCCTAAAGACACCAATTTTTCCCCTATGGCTTTGATTCTTTGTATGTTTCTTGGCCTTCCCTGCTTTTCTTTTTTTGTTTTTTTTCCATCTGTGTCTTTGAGAGATTCAACAACTAATCCCAAGGAATTCATGTTTTTAGCTTGAAATATCACCTTCTCTAGAAAGGAGACTTGTTGTGGGGTGCTCTGGGTTGGGATCTTGTCATGTCAAGCAGCTTCAAGTCCTTCCAGATCCATATCTCCTATCTCAATATCTTCCATTGCAAGCTCAGATATCTCTGAGACTTTCTTGATCATCTCATGCTGCCATAGGTGAAGTTGATCTATAGATGTTTTTACTGTATCTTGTTATTTTTTTGGGATTATCTGTGTCTCCTTCTCCTAGTTAGATCTAATCTGTTCACTATGTTGGGCTTCTTTATTAGTTACCTTATTCTTCTCTGTTTGTTGGAATTCTTTGCTAATTGTCTTATATTCTTGGAGAATCTCATACCTATTCTAGGTTTGCACTCTTTTGTTAATATCTGGTCCCGAGGTCTTTCTTTCTTGTCGTTTCTTGTTTTGGGTTTTGGTGAACCCATCAGCATCTTGATTTTCCTGATCTTTCTTCCCTCTAGGTCTTTTATTTAGTGGGAAGTCTCAAAATAGGTGTCCATGATCATCTTCTGCATTTGAATGGGATCTATTCGTAGTCTATTTCCTGGAACCATTCTTCATCCTCCCATGTTAACTTGATTCCATCTAGTATATCTCTAGAGATGTCGAGATAGATACATATTCGGGCATACAATATGTATTTTCTTTGTCAAGTTTGCTCTAAGACTTTGATAAAGTACCCTAATGTATTCCCTATATCCATCAAAATTTATTCCTTCTAGTACTCCATTGGGATAGAGTACATTCTTATCCCTACTAGGGAAATAATGAGGTTTTATTTGTTAGGGTTGAATCTCTCTTTCCATGGCCTAAAGAAAAGGCCCACTAAATTATAGAAGTAGGGACCCTTCTCAAAAATTATCATTTGGTCTTCTTCATTAAATAATATTATTGTGAAGAACCATTTTGCTCCCAGCCAAAGATCGTAATGGCGTTGGGGTTTTCATGTGGTATTAATCCACCAGACCAAGGTCTTTTCTACGGGCCAAATCCACACAAATTTTCCTATGACAGTGCCTTCTTTCATGTATTCAATATCTTCTCTTACTCTTTCTGATTTGATCTGCAACCTTGGGACTATCTTGGATTTTGGGACACACTGTCCTATCCTTCTTGTTCCTTGGTTAGTTCCGTCATCCTTATTGATCCCACTAGAGCCTTCCCCATATCTGATCAATTCAGATGGTCTAACTATTCCTTTTCCTTTTTTAGTTTCCATATCCAATATTAAAGAGGGGATTGCTAGTCCCTCCTCCGAGGATGCATTCGTCCCACGGTCCCTCTCCCCATGAGGAGGAGCAGGAACCATCCTCACTTGATATTAACCACCCTACAAATATGCTTCCTCCCTACTGGTACACCGTTAAACCTTCCTCCTTGGTAACCAAACCCCCAACCTTGCATCAAGTTGTACTTAAGATAGATTTATATTGATTTATGTTAATAAACTAATTTTAATATACAATTTGTATCTCAATTAATAACCTTTTTTAGCCATTTTTTCAAAATTATATATATGTTTTTGTCATTGTTAATATTTTGTCTCTTTTAAAGTCTCTTTTTTATGTTTGGTAAAGAATTCCTCTTTATAGTTTTATTAATTATTTTAAATAGATTTTTTTAATTTAATTTGAGTTATTAAATTAAAGATATTTATAAAACTCTTTTAAAATACCTCATTTAACTCATTTTAATTATTTTATTGTCTTTTTTATTTTCTAATTTATTATCATTTAATAAATTATTATTATTTCTTTTGATTTATATAGTAGATCAAAATTGGAATTCCTTATTTTTTTCAGGATCTTTTTCTTTCTTAGTTTTCTATTCTCAAGGATTATATTTCCATTTGATTATTTACTAATCCTAATATTTTCCATAACATATTAGCTTCATTGTGATTATTTCAACATGGATGAAGAGTTAAACCAAAAATTCACACTAAAAGTCATATAGATACCCATTTCGATGCACTTATTCCATTGGCTCAAAATATTTTTTCCATTTTGGAATTTTTCTAGTAGTTTTTCTACATTTTTTCAGGTACTAAACTTCTGGGGTTGTTTTGAGGCCCTAAAGATCGATGTTTTTGGGCTCACAATAGCCCAACAGATATACATATGTTCTTGTATTGGCCTGTAGCATACCATATGATAGACATAGACTCTGGTCTAGAATTGATCCATTATTGTACTCCTCGACTAGGTTTTTCCAATTTTCCATCGAGCACCTGAAATTAAGATGGTATGCAAAATTTATAACCTTGGGGACTCGACTACTCAAAATATCACCTTGGGTTCAAAAATTTAATGGTTCATCTCATAGAGTTAGTTTTTTAGATGTTTAGGGTTCTTACCCTCATGCTTATGATAAATAGACCCTTTCATACTCCTTTAATTTTTAGATTGTCATGAATGAGCGTAGTCATCACATCACATCTCAAACATAAACTGCCACCATTATAGCTGTTATATTCTACAATTTGTTCTTTTTCCATAATTTAATATTATTTATGTTTATTATATCATTGTGTTACTTGTAATATATTTGTATATGTGGTTCTATACATTTTCCTTGATTTAGTTCTCACACAAATATGGATCAATGGTATCAAAATGATTTTCTCTATTTTTATTTCTCCATGCATGTCCCTGACGAGGTTGAAATATAAATAGTTTGGTCTTGAATTAGTTTATCTTGAGGGGGAACACCCTTGGTGACCCAAAATATTCTCCATGGTCATGGAAAAAGGAGATGGCAGAGTAGGATATGCTATTAATATGTTTCTTGAGAAATCCCTTCTGCGGCATTTCATCGAAATGATGGATCATTTGATTTCATCCAAATTCTTCGACTTATGCTGACAACATCAAACAAATAATGAATAAGAAGAAATCACTTCGGAACAAATGCACACTTTAATGTACAAGTTACTTTTGATATTCTTGTATTTGAACATCATATAGATGTTGACACCCTACACAAGTGGTTGAGTGTTACCGACAATATTTCAATTAATGCAGATAGAGTTTGTTCCCCTAACCTGCATAGTGCAAGTCTAGAACAAAAGGACATGTCAATGTATCATCTCTACTTGAATATAAATCTCTGCTTATCTTGAGTGTGGAAGTTTGTCCTTGTTTTATAGATCCTGGGGTGATCTGATATACCTGCAAAGAAAGCAAGAAAACAGATACGAAATGAGACCAACAAAATATCAATGACCTATACTAATAATCAAGGAAACTAGTAATAAATAATAAATATTAACATAAATCACTTATGGGAAAAGGAGACACTTTTGTATTAAAAATGAGAAAATAAATCTACAACCAAAGCCTTGATGTTGAAGATTTTATTTTACAATATATTTTACTCACTCACACACACTACCAACTATGAAACATATTACTCACAACCACTTTCTATTTACCTCCTATACCAAACGTGGAGCCAACAACATAAGGATGCTTTCTTGGTCTCCTCGTCACATGGTCCATGTAGCTTGCTTTTATAGTCTAAAGGAAGCCCAAATGGGTTGAGATATTTTGGCACGAAGGTAGGGAATGATCCCTAGGGATTAGCAGGTTGAGTGGCAGCTCTACCAAGTAGTTAGGATCATCCTCCATGAGATATTTCTCCTAGAAGCTTCTCAACTCTTCTCTTTTTTTTTCCCTTTTTGGACTGCTGACCCTCCTTGTAAAATAAATAAGTGTGCTAGAACTCTTTGTGGTCATGCGACATGCGACACCTCTACCTTGTGTAAGTGAACAAGAGGTGTCAGGCTTGTTTGACGCTCTGTGCTAGGAATCAAGGTGTGACTAATTTTGTTGGAGTGAGAAATAAGGTCCCAAGAGAGGGTTTGGAGAGGGACTTCAAGGTATTGGATAATTAGGACATATTTTGGGTGTAACAAAATGCCCCCAAATGTATGAAGCTAGATGGATGTGATAGGTGAAATCATTTTCTAGACATTGATTTTGGTATCAAAGGAAAAATATAGGTGGGTAAACATTTCACCAAAGACCAGTCACCAACTATATGACTCAAACATGCTTTCCTACCAATACACTTCAGATCCATGTATAATGACCATGTCATTGGTACAATGTATATCCTCTATGGAACATACAAAGTAGATCCATGTTATCGTGACTCAAAATTTGAACATATCCACAAAATATACAATGTGGATCCATGTCATGACTCCAACCAATACTCCATCTCAACCTAAGGATAGGAACGCATTCAAGTGAATACCTAACCACTTAGGATTTTGATACCAACCCCAAATGGCACAATTCTATCCGTGTGAATACATGTCCTGATGTCGAACATGGTAGAAACCACTAGATTAACAGTCATTGATTTATACCGTTAACAAGTGTGAGGGAGATCATCATCGATGTCAGTGAGTCCTAAAATATCCCAATACATTATTCCAAATGTGAATAGATGAATTGTAGTCGAACACTCAACGAAATCCTTCAATCAAAGGACATTTATGAAAACCCACTATTGAAAGTGAGGAAACCTATCACTGAGGCATGTAGGATTTAAGGTACTTTGACTTGGTTTCTAAGTATAAATCCTGGATGATATGTTGGTGTTCATAGGAATAGAATCATCTAAGGAGTGCCATTATGTTTCCCCCATGATCGACACAAAACATGGAACAAAAGATGGTGCTGAAGTGATGAAAACAACCATAGGATTAATTCATATGTGATCGACTTGAAGGAAGGTAAGGAAACTATAGAGATATATTATAGAGGAGGTTTCCCTTAAACATTAAATGACATGACAAATGAACTGGAATAGTTCAATTTAATGAGAGAGAGACCAGACGTAATGCAAGGATAGGACGATGCTAGTGTGGAATTTTTCATACCTCTTCACTAGGCATTTAACGACCACGCTGAATTTATAAAGAGCGCTTGATATGTTTTTCATGTTTGAAACCATAGCACAAAAAATCCCTAAAGTAAGCGAAAACAATTTTCATGTTTTAACCAGAGCACAAAAACTCTAAAAAGTCTAATGTTTGCAAAAACTTAGAAAGAGATATCAGGATCGCGTTGGTCAAATCTTTATGTTAATTTTCTGGTGAACTTCTCATATGTGACTACTTAATCATAGAATAATATTTCCAGGGCACGAAACCACCATTCAATGGACTCCCCATCAATATGTATGGATTCCAACTTGATGGCATCCCTTTATGCCATAGGATTCAACTAAAAATATGTATCCATTTTCTGAATCCAAGAGCTCATTGAGCATTAGAACTAGCATCAAAATATGGCAAAGTGATACTCCTAATGCCATTATTTATTCATAATTCTGATACGGATTCCTTGGAATTGCTCTTGGATTCCCCCTAAATTGAGTCTCACGAAAATATTTGAATGGCATAGCCCTTCTTCATTCTTCACTCAATGATTGACACATAGAAAATTTCTCCTCGCATGTAGCAATAGTTTCATCTTGTGCTTCATGGTATTCCTTTGTGGTCTCTATAAATTTGGGCATAGTAGGTCGGGACTAAAACTATGGTTCATATATATACTCTAGAGGCCTATTATGAGGCCCAATCTTGGAGAAAATAGAGCCACCCACGACCTTTCTATCTTCACATTGGAAATCAATGCTACTCACTTCTCCATCTTTCACTCCCAACTGTTTAGGTAGGAATTCTCTAGTCTCTTGACCAGAATGTATGATGTTAGTTGGAATTCCTTGCATACCTTTCAACATTTTCTTAACAAAGTCCATGAATTCATATTTCTCATACACTTCTTCATGGAATATTCCATTCACAGATTCTAATTCCTCCTCTTGAGGGATATTTATTTTGGTATCAGAGTTGTATTGTGGAACCATTTTTGAATATCAAAAGAAGGTATGGAGGAGCATGCTCTGATACAATTGTAATGTCCCAAGTCTATTATGAAGAACCGAACACTAACTAATTTTGCAAATTAAATTAAATTTATGATATTTGAATTACAATCATTCAGTGCATCTCTAGACTAGGAAAATACAAAATTTTTGTTAGTAAATTTGTAGACAAGTGAGTAGCCATTAGGGAGAAACCAAGAGTAATTTTAAACCATTCAGGTTTTATAATCCGCTCCACGAAGACCTACTCGAACACCTTTGGGTCACCCAACGGATATTAGAAGAACTTGTGGAATGACAACGATTATTAATTGAAAGATCATGGGGTGCACAAATAGAATTCGTAAAAAGAGGATGGCGAGTATTAGGTAAAATATAGGACACTATAAGAAATTTTTGGGAATTTGAGGAATGGTGGCCAGGTCCTGATTTTGAAGACCAAACGTTTTTGCTACACAGTAGGATGTAGGAATTTATTACAGAATTGAGTGATATCCGTCATGCAATCCCCATGGAAATTATTGTTGAGTTATACCTGAGAATAACATAATTTGTTGAACGATGGAAATATTTTTCAAATATATTAACAATGTGAGCATATTGGGAGAAAAAGTTGGAGAAAACATACTGATTACTATTTTAGGTGAGCATATTAGTGATAACAATAGTAATACTTCAACCTACCCAATCGGCGAGGAGGATTTTCAATTAGGAGACAAGGAAGATCAACTCAAGTGTGGTCACATATTTCACCAAAATTTCATTTCACAGTGGTTGATATTGAATAAAAGTTGTCATGTTTGTCATTGAGCCACAATTGACACTGCGGAGCACTTGTCCTTTCTGTCGTAGAGCATTTTAGGGAAGGGTTTCCATATGATATTTAGGGCATGTTTCCAGATGAGATTTCAGTTTTTCGTCAAGCATTTTAGTGCTAATAGTATTAGATTCAAAATTTTAATTAATTAGTGAACGATTAGAGTAGTTGAAGGTGAGTAACAATGGTGTTGTATGTTATTTTTATTGGTTGGAAGTTTTTGTTTAGTGTTAGATGTTTATGTTAATCATATATATTTTTTTAGTAGATAGGATATGCACTATGTTTTATTGAAATTTGATATTTTGTGAAGAAAACTATTTATTTTACGATAGATATCATTGGGGGAGTATGGATAGATATGGTATATATATAATTTTTTGTAAAGTTTAAATTTTTGTTGGCTTTAAGACAGATTTATATTGCTTTATGTTAATAAAGTAGTTTTTATGAAAAATTTGTATCTCAGTTATTAAGTGTTGATTAACAATTTTTTCATGAATGAGCATACTAGCACCATTATAGTTGCTATATTTCACACCCTCTTTTATTTACATCATTTAATATAATTTGTGTTTACTATATCATTGTGTTACTTGCAATATATCTATATATGTGGTTCTATTTATTTTCATCCATCTAGTTCTCACATAAATATGGATCAATGGTATCAAAATGATATAGCTTTTTATTATTATTTCTCCGTGCATTTCTCCATGTCCCAATTGAGGTCATCATACAAATAATTGGGTCTCGAATTAGTTCAGCTTGAGGAGGACCACCGTCGTTGGCCCAAACTCACCCCATGGATGAGGAAAAAGGAGATGAGAGAGTAGGAGATCCTATTAAGATGTTTGTTAAGGATTTCGTCATGCAACTATTGATCAAAATCATGGATCATTTCATTCAAATCCTTTAACCAATGATGACAACATCAACATGATCATGAACCAGAAGGAGTCACTTTCGAGGAGCCACACACTTTAAGGTACAAGTTAACTTTGAAATTATTGTATTTGAAGATCACATAGATGTTAACGCCCTAGATAAGTGATTGAGTTTGCTATAGGTCTATTTATATGTCCAAAATTTATCCAATACAAAAGATGTCATATTCATGCTCCTTGAGGAAGTTCCCCATGTGAAATATTTGTTGGACAAATGTTGTCAGAAAAAATCCATAAATGGGATTGACATTTTTGGGGGTGATGTCACATGGAAACTTTCATGGAAGCCCTAAATAATACATATTATCATGTTGGAATATGTGAAAACCAAAACACAAAATGTACCATCTTGCATCAAGAGAGGGACCAAATGGTGTAGGAGTACACTAATTACTTCCATACCTTGGACACAAATATTAGTATTAGAATGTTGGAGTTGCACATGGTTCTTAAACATTGCAGTGGCCTACAGTTATTATAGAAATATTACACACATGTAACATTTTCACAATTTGCATGGTAAAGCATCATCAACATACAACATGCGTCAAACCGAAGACATTGTCGAAAGACCCAAGAAGAAATATGATTCTAACAATGCCCACAAGTAGTAAAAATGCAATATCGTCCAACCAATGGTATTTTTCTCTACATTACAATGCGCGTTACCAATCCAACACTAACACGACAAACTAGAACTTCCCTTTGAGATGTGCATGACTAATACAAACAATGAGATCTCACCCACTGGTTCCCCATTGAAGGACCATTAAATATCTATTTCCTCCAAAAATTCAAAGTTTGGTTTTTCATGCACTTGGTTTCCTTAAATGTCCTCTTTGGTGTACCACACAACTAGATCATGGATCATTGGTTTCACATTGGGATCTTATTATTTCTTGGACAACTCTTGGCCTATTATAGGAAGTCATGGGAATTGTTATTGTCAGGAAGAAATTAGAGCAAGGTTATTCTATTGGAATTTTTCTTGCACTACCTTATAGCTCAACTTTTCCCTCTTCTTTATCATTCACCAAGATACCTTGCCATCTTCCTCCAAGAGAACATGTTCTTCTCATTTTCTCTTCAATCCACTTTATATCTGATGTGTACTAAATAAACCCCCCTTAGAGGGATTGATTGCCTCTATTTGGAGCTCACATCTCCAAGGTGTGATAGAGTCTTGACCATTGGGAAATAAAATAAGTGGTTTGACATCTATTGGTTGTTAGATTCTGTATTCCTATCCATTTGCATTGTTTTAACTAATTTTTTTTACTTTCTTTCTTTCGTTCTATTTTGTGAACAACCACTTGCAGAATCACTTCGACCACTCACCCACCAATAAAATACAACTCATAATGAGGCCTTGCTGCATTAATCAAATATTTTCCCCTAAACAAGTGGGAAGGATTCACCCTTGTGTGATATTTTTCACAATATCTATTCACATGGAAATGGCACATGCATATCAATGGTTTTGATTGAATACCTCGATCTCTAGGAGCATTGTCACATTTAGTATTTCCAAAGTTGCATAAAACCATACCATGCCTCAAGTAACATTCATAATATATGGAAAAATATGTTTTACTCAATTCGATTCATTCTTCTATTATATATTTAGACATAGATCCATTGCGTATCTATTTGTGACTATGATTTACTTGTGCATAGATATGCTTCTGTATGTTTTCCATTTCTATGATTCAACATTTCCATTTATATTTCATGGATTTGTAGTGCATTTGGTTTGGTGTCCATGTTATTGTCCTTCTAATAATGGGTATTCCCATCTTCGGAAGGAACTACCTTGATCCTTGATTTTTTGTTGCATACAAGTTTCCCGATCTAGTCTTGGTGAATCCTACTCCTGTCCACTAATCAAGAGATGCCCAATATATTTATAATGCAAATCGGCATTAGATTCTCCACTAACATCATACATCAAGGGGACTTTATTATACCGTTTACTAACCCACTGATGTGGAAAAACACCCTACAGAAGTATTACACATCAAAATGAGGAAAAATCCTTCAAAAAATTCATTTTTTTACTTTCGTACACGTGTTGTCAATTATCAACAAGTGTATATTCTTGTTACCCTTTAGAAACACATGTACATCGTTAGAAATTAGAACATGAATGTATGATCCAAAGTATGTTTTTGTTGAGTGAATTAGTTTCTAGTCCACATGGGCTCAAATGTACCCAACCCATAGCCCTAAACCACTTCTCCAAATTATAAAACAAGGATCCAATATGAAGGAAGGGACCATATAGGTATATTCTAATTATATGGTATATAAATGGCTTAAATATTATATATCATCCTTCTCGTCAAATTTCCTTTTGTGATGATTTTTATTTCTCCTTAGAGTGAGTGGAATATTGCTCGTTAGTAATAAATCCCTCTTCCTCCTCAACATTGAATGAGAGCATAACAAACTAGTTTTTAAAATAAGGATAATTTTTGTTGTTGATTGATTAACTATGCCAAAGTATCAAGTGATATTTTTCTTTTTTTTGTTGCTTTATTACAATATAATATATTTATCTCATATGATATTTGTCTATATATAAAATAATGATGATGATGCCAAGTAGTACTTTAAGGCTAGTAATAGAAGCATTACATGTTATTTCTATTGGTTAGATGTTTATGTTTAGGGTTAGATGTTTATGTTTAGTTTCTAGTCCACATGGGCTCATATTTACCCAACCCATAGCCCTAAACCACTTCTCCAAATTATAAAACAAGGATCCAATATGAAGGAAGGGACCATATAGGTATATTCTAATTATATGGTATAGAAATGGCTTAAATATTATATATCATCCTTCTCGTCAAATTTCCTTTTGTGATGATTTTTATTTCTCCTTAGAGTGAGTGGAATATTGATCGTTAGTATTAAATCCCTTTTACTCCTCAACATTGAATGAGAGCATAACAAACTATTTTTTAAAATAAGGATAATTTTTGTTGTTGATTGATTAACTATGTCAAAGTATCAAGTGATATTTTTCTTTTTTTTGTTGCTTTATTACAATATAATATATTTATGTCATACGATATTTGTCTATATATAAAATAATGATGATGATGCCAAGTAGTACTTTAAGGCTAGTAATAGAAGCATTACATGTTATTTCTATTGGTTAGATGTTTATGTTTAGGGTTAGGTGGAATTAAGATGATTTATCCCTCATTAGGATTAGTCATGATCCAAAAGTGCCATGATTACGATCATCTAGGTTCCATTATGATAAATAATGATCCAAAGGTACTATCACATGGATCATGATCATTGACATTGACATTGATATATATGACGTTATGTTAGACGTTTCCCAAACACAATTTCTATCTCTAAACTTAGTGCAATTCCTAGCGTAGTTCCTTTCAAAATTCCTAGCATTATTCCAAGTGCTATAACTAGATCTATGCCTGGTGCTATGTTGGATGTTTTCTAGGTGCAATTCCTAGATCTATACTTGGCGCTATGCAGCATGCTTTTCCTGCTGAAATTCATGGTGCAATTCCTATTGCTAACCCTTGATTAATATATGGTGTTATGTTATTTAGGACATTTTTTTGGAGGCTATTGTTGGCATTATATGGGATGATTTTGTGGACGCTAATTGGAACATTAATTGGGATTCTAATTGGGTTGCTAATTGGAATGATAATTGTGATGTTAATTGGGATGCTAATTAGCGTCCAAAATAGCAACAAATTTTAAAAAAGGACGATAATTGGGATTCTAATTGGGATGTTTATTTTTGTGAATAAAACTTGTAGTACTTTACAGAACCAGAATTACAAAGCATATTTTCATCTAGAGTATCCCCAAAACGGGGGTTCCTGGACCCATTCCGGCTAGACCCTATCCAGATTCAGAATTGGTCTCTTTTGCAAAAAATATACAGAATTTTTCCATGTCTTCCATTTCCCCCTTTTACATTCACTCTTATCATAATTCTTAACAAAATTACAGAGCTGTCCTTCCCCTATCACAAAAAAATTGCTATAATGCCTATAAATTCATAAATCCCCATTAAATACATATTTTCCATTCCTCCTACTATATCGACTACCTAAGCAACTGGTAGTAAAAACTAAAACCTAAAAAAACTCAGACATTAAAAAGAGTCAGACTCGACCACAAGGAGAAAGACCCCAACGGGGATCCACAGATGGGGGGGGCGACACAGCTACCAGCTGGGATATTTCCATGTTGGGGAAACTCACTGGACCTCCCACTTCTGCTGGACCACTTCTATTGTCCCTTTCCCATGGTTGATCATACTCCAGAGCTCATCAATCAACTGGGTGAAAAGGAAAACCCAACTTGGCCGCAAGGATGTCAATTTTCTGGTGCATAGTGTGGCATTCACTATTGTGATCTTTATAGAAAGGCACTGGTTCCGTGTCTTGTTCTCTCTTGGCTTCCTGCATTGCTGAAGAATGACCCACCAGGCACATAGTCAGCCAATAATTCATCAACATACGATCATAAGCAGAGTCATGTCCTGCAGTGTTTCCAAGATCCAATACCCATTCCACCACCTCCACATGTAGGTGTTCCCGCGGCATACCTTTCACCTCGGCCCATAAATCCTTGACCACCCTTTCCACCTATCTACAAATTCCAAGTGGAATGTGGTCTTTGAAATGCTCGGCCTCCTCCTGAGCTTGGAGCTAATCCCTAGTGCTTTGACGGGTTTGACGCATAATGGCTTTCCCTTTTTCAGCAGAATGGCGAGACGCTTCTATGATGCAAAAATCCCTCCTAAATTGCTGCTTGGGGGCCATAACATAGAGCTACGGGTGGAAGGAGAGCAGTAGGAATCGATGTTGGGACGCACCCACAAAATCAAATGCCAGAAAGAAAAACCAGGCAGAGGTAGGAATCGGGAGCCTGAACTCTTTGCTTCGATACTCGGTGGTGTGAGGCCCAACCTACTCAGAGTAAGAGAGAGGATTGCGCATGGGAGTGCTCCCATCCCAAACCTTAGCTTACATCAGGAATATCATGAGAACGATAACCCTCATACCAGAGACAACATTGTCTGCCCGTGGTAAGTAAGAACCCAATCCTGTCGACGATCCCGTCACATATCGCCTATCTTATTAGTCCCAATAGCATGAACTGAAATGATGGTGCAGTACATCCACCAGAACCGATGGGAATTTAAACTAGAGAAACCACACAACATTAGTATGGCCTCGTGTAGGTGTTCTCACGCATCCTATCCCCACCTATCCTTCCACCTTCTGGACATGCCATTTGTGCCTCCTTTTCCACATCCCTTGTGGCCAGATGGTGACACTGTTGGGCCCACTCCTCCTCTCCAAAATCCTCCAGTCTATTGAATCGAAATCCCAGTCCACCTTCCATGCCACTATTTTCCAACAATATGGCAGCTTTGTTGGCCTCTCGTCTGATGTGGCAGAAGGAAATTGTCGCGTAGGATTGAAGGAGAGCGCGAATCTAGTCCATCCGTTAAGCAAGGTGCCAGCTAGGAGAAACTTTTTTGGATGTCTTCCAGATTGTCAACCGCTTAGTTATCTAGATGAGAATGTTGGAATCACCTTCAATGATTGTAGGAAATAATCCACCCCTGATCAACACCTCGAGGCCATGGATTATTCCTTCCAATTCGGTAGAGTTATTGGTATCCTACCCTATTGATCCCAAGAACACCATCATGATTCTACCATCGTGGTCCCGACAAAGACCCCCAAATCCCTCCGGAACCGGATTGCCTCTAGATGCGCCATCGAAATTTATCTTGAAGACTTGAGGGGGAGGGGTAGACCAGATATTTGGGCTGGAGGGTTGACATATCTTATCTTGTTGTCGCAGACCATCCATCATGGATCTATCTAGCCCCTAATTCGTAGTAATGTATGATTCTTTGTGAGGGATAATCGTATCCTAATCGTGCCACTACATGCATTAGATGGAAGATAACATGTTGTCCTTCACTTTTTTCGACATCGCCTCCACATCTTTTCGCTGGTGCCTAAAAATATGAGCATTATGTTCCTTCCATAAGAACCACATAGCCATACTTGGGAAGGATTCCTAGATTGTTCTAATGATAGGGTTCTTGTAATCTTTTGGGTGCCATTCTCGTAGAGTTTGAGATGGTTGGCCGCGCCTTCTGTGACTCTGTTGAAATCCTATTTCTCCTTTGTCCCACATTGCTGTTGCATAAGTGCAACTCTCCTAAATATGGCTCATGGATTCCTCCTCTTAGTAGCATAAGAAACATTGAGAGGGTCCTTGTACCCTTTGCTTTTGTAAGTTTTCACTGGTGAGGATCCTTCCCCGGACATCTAGCCAAACAAAGAGGGAAACCTTGGGCTAGAGGTTGACTGCCCAAATTTTCTTCCATATGTCATCAACCGTGGCACGACCTATGATCCTGATGTTATAGGCCTCCTTAATGTTAAAGGAACCTCTAGTTGTATATTCCCATCTTAAGACATCAGTACCTTCCTAAATCTTGACGAAATGTTTCCTCAGTTCTTCCTGAAAGGCTTCCCAATCCGCCTCACTTATGGGCTTAGGTTTCTCTTGAAAGTCCCATTGACGATACTCCATGTGAGCTCCAAACATCCAAGAATGATTCACCTAGATCTTTCCCCCCTCAATCGCCTGATCCTTGATTTCATCCCATCTCAGGTCTCTGCCAAGGATGGGAAGCTGGTTCAACGAATCCTCCCAAAAGTTTTCCCTCCTGCCATCCATTCTTTTCCTCAAAGATGTTCCCAAATTCCTCCCTATTCCACGTGCGGATTTTGGCCTTCAGAGCCTTGAGATTCTATTGAAAGCGATACATAATGGTTCCTGGGGGGGGGACCAACTACTGCCACCACTGATTAAGAAGATCCTTGAAGTTTCGGTGTTCCATCCAGAAGTGTTCAAAATGAAAAGGTTTTCCCATAGGAGAGAAAGACCAATCCCAAGAAAGGAAAATGGGCCAGTGGTTCGAGCCAGCTGCCGAGAGAACATTACCCATGATCTCCCCAATGTTTTGCATGATATTATCAGACACCAAGAAGCAATCTAGGAAAGAGGCCACCAAATGCCCCCCCCCCCTCTCTTGTTATTCCAAGTGTACCATCCATTCCCTGTCTCAACATCAACCAATGAGATCTAGGATAGAAACTTGTAGAAAGCTTCTTGGTATTTGTCCACGACTCATCTTCCTCCCTTCTTCTCCCCAATATTGGCAATCAGGTTGAAATCCCCATCAAGAACCTAGGTTCTTCTACCCATTTTCTCTTTGAACTAGCTAAGGAGATCCATGAAAGATTGCTTCTTAGGGAAATTGTTGGGGCTATAAATGTTCCCCAGGGAGCACTTCACCCCCAAATCCAAAAAGCAGAAGTCTACCATGAGAGAAAACTTATTGGCCTGCTAGTCAGAGAGCTCCAGAGTCCGAGGATACCAAAGAATTGCCACCCCTTCAGATTATCCAGCCGCATCTAGATCCATGAGATGGCTGCCTTTGAAATTTTTTTCCTTAATCTTCTCTAAACCCCGAAGGTTGCACTTTGTTTCTTGGAGGAAAAGAATATCTAGGGTTTCCTGCCTAATTTTCCTATTTAACGTTTTCCACTTCCTAGGGTTGCCACACCCCCTTATATTCCATGATATGATCTTCATTTGAAACTCTTTTTAACTTCATAGAAGGTCTCCTTGATTGTGGGGTGCTGGCTAGATTTGATCAGTCAAACTCCTACTACTGCTATGCACTGTTTATTTGTCTTCCTTCCTCTTCGTAGCTCCTCTTTCGGGGATTTCCTCTTACTACCTTTTTGGCCCTCTGGATCAATCTCGAGACTCTCAAGGGCTCCCGTTCAAATGATTTCCTCCTATAGGAGTTCGATCTCGCGTCTTGAGACGTAACCTTGAACCTTCTTCCCACATTCTTCCACAATCGCGTCCAGGTCTAGCTCTCCTAGTTCCATGTCTTCGCCTTCCTCCTCCTTCGTTCCTTCCATCTGCTAGACATCCTCTTCCTCTGGGGTTTTGATGACGTATTCTTGTTGTTTAGCAGCTAGGAGATTCTAATTGGGATGTTAATTGGGATGCTAATTGGGATGTTTATTGGGATGCTAATTAGAATCAGAAATAGCTCAAACTTTTAAAATGGGATGCCAATTGGGATGCTAATTAGGATGCTAATTGGGATAATAATTGGGACACTAATTGGGACATTAATTTGGATGCTAATTATCGTCCAAAATAGCACCAAATTTTAAAAAGGGACGCTAATTGGGATGCTAACTGGGATGCTAATTGGGATGCTATTTGGGATTCTAATTGGGATGCTAATTGGGAAGATAATTGGGACGCTAATTGGGATTCTAATTAGCATCCAAAATAGCGCCAAATTTAAAAAAGCTACACAAAAAATTTCCATTAAACGCATCATATTGTGGAAAAGCGTCCATTTTGTCCAAAAAATGATGAAAAATACACTAAAATTTATAGTGGACACTAAAAAGGAAGCTAAACGAGACACTAATCACATGGCTTTGTTGTAGTGATCAAAGGATTTATAGATCATGATTTGTAGTATTCTATATATGTAAAATACTCAATACCAGATGTGATGCAGGCCATTGGACAAGTTGCAAGATTCCAAGATGCTCCAAAGGAAACACACATTATAAAGTAGTTAAAAGAATCTTCATATATCTCAAAGGGACTATGGACTTTGGACTTTCATATCCAAACGGAAATGAGCTAACATTGATATCTTATTTAGACGAAAGTGGGAATGATGTGTTAACAACAGAAAAGGAACCATTGGAACAATATTCTTTCTAGGAAATTGTCTAGTATCTTGGTAAAGAAAAAAACAGTCTTCAGTGTCCTTATAGACCGTAGAAGAAATATATATAGTAGTGGCGTCTTGTTGTACGCATATTATTTAGATGAAGAAAATTGTGTAAGACATACATTTGACATGTAATGAGATGATTCCAATTCTATGTGACAATATGAGTGGCATTAGTATCTCCAAGAATCGAGTTATTCCTCCAACACGAGGCACATTCCAATGAAATTTCACTTTCTTTGGGAACAAGTTACAAAAAAGAATATCAAGTTGGAATATATCGGGACAAAAGAATAGGTTGCATAAATTTTTACTAGGGCTCTCCTAAGATATTTTTTTGAGTACCTTAGAGAAAAATAGGGATTCATACTATCTCCTAACTGAATTGATCTATCTTCAACAACACAACAGTATGCCAGGGGGAGCATGATAGATATACCTTTTTTCATTGATCCCAAAAAGGGAGAAAAAGTTGAACAAGGAAGGTAAAGGAAGCTTGTTCGTAGGGGGATATTTGTGGATAAAGTAAGTTCATTCAAAGGAGGATCCTTGGAGTTGTCATCAATGACGAAGGGGGAGGTTGTTGACTAAATTATCATTGATGCCAACAAGTGTGGGTCAAGCAGATTGTTGATTAAATTGCCATTGATGCCAATAAGTGTGTGTATATGTGTCATGGTGGCCCTTGAGGATCCATTGAGGGTTACATTTCAGTCAATGTCAAAGGAGACCTTTTGACCTTTTCCGAGCCGAAGTATGAATCCCTTGTATCCATTTGGAGAATGGAAAAATCCCTGAAACACTGTGTAGAGTGTTTGAGTAACCCTAAATTGTTTTATGGTTCTCGAATACCACAACATATGCCATAGTACCCTAGAAATATTATTTGGTGGGTTAAATAAGTGTAGAACCTCAAAGAGTTCAAATCACCCATTATGTCATAATTTGTTTTTTCAATGCGGTCATGGTACCCTAGAAGAAGTATAGGCACCCCTACACCTTCGTGGTGTTGGGGTCCTTGATACCCTTAATACGATGAGTATATGGTGGAGACCTTCTCCTTGTTGATGTTAAGTATGTGGATGTGAATACCATTGAATCCTTCAGGCCTTTGGTGAATTCCATTAAATCCTTTGATGTTGGAACTTATGCATAAGGAAACATGATCTTTGGTACTTTTATGTGTGGAGTCTTGATGTCTTGTACAAATTGAAGAATATAATGGTATTGGAACATTAATTTTCAAATAAACTTATCATAGGGAAATATTCCTCATCAATCCATTTTAGTGGACATGTGAAGCATCTTATAACTCCTTACGGTTGAAGAGATATGAATTTTTGAAGCTGAAATACCCCACCCTTTTGGGTCAACCGACAAAAAAAATAGAACTTAATTACTTATAATTTTGAATTGCATGTCGATGAGTTTGAGGTAAAAAACTTCGTCCACAACCTATATAAATAGATATCAAACATTTCATTTGTTGATCAATCAAGTCTCTCATTGGTAATTCGCAACCCTTGAAGAAAAGTGTGAAATTCTGTGGAGTAGAAATTTTTTGGCATCTTCACTAAAATTGAAATAAGGTTCTTATACGGAATTAGAATTACAAAATTATTGGCTCGTTGGAAATATTGTTACAAGGGCTATGTGGTGAAATGATCTGGATTTTATTTTTTTTTTTCTATTTTTTGTCGAACTTTTGATCTTAAAGATGTACGGTTCATGATTTTGATTTTCTCTTGTGATGACACATGTCTCTCATGGATATAGTTCATCTTTGCTCTTATTATGTGAGCCTTTATATTGGTATATATATTTGAATTCATTATGGAGGCTATCATAATAATGTTTCATACCTTTATGCTATGATATGATACAGTTTATGATGATAATGCATGTACACTCTATGATGTTGATGCACTCCTATTGTTATAGCGGATTTCACCACACTAAGTGAATCACACATTGTATGGCCTTCCCCTATCCCGCTGCAGACTCATTATCCCCTATGGACCATTTATTTCCTTTTGATGTATCATTGACCATCCCTAAAAACATTACAAAAATGATATACGCGGCCTTTTCCCCGATAACTGTGTACATACACGGATATTCCCTCTATAGTCGCGTACATCGGGATGTGTGCATAATCCAAAACTGTTGGACCGTTCCTTGCCTTGAATCCGACTCATATGACTCCTGGCCTTCCATATGCCTTGAGATCGCACGGATTCAACCTTTCAGTATCACTTTGGAAAGCTATATAAGGAACCATTGAGACATTGAAAGCAATAAGAGAGAATTGAGAGTACCGAAACTATAGTCCATTGTTGCCAGAACTATACTTGAGTCTACATCCCTTTGTCCCTTTGGAGCACTGTTGTGTTCTTCCCAAGCTTGCCTTTGTTTGTGAGCTTGCTATCGGAGTGATGGAGGATTGAGGTGGTGGAGGCCCAAGTGGGGGATTCAGTTTCTCCGGTTCACAGACGTGCCGTCAGAGGTTGTCACTTGTAATCTCTGATTCATATTAATAGAAATATCTTGTCCTGTCCAGTAATGTGTATTTGAATGAAAGTTGCATCCATTGGAATATGTCAAATGCTTATACATTATTGATTATATATTCTAGAATAGATCTAACACCATGAAATATAGTATGCTTGCATTGTTTACTTGTTGTTGAGGACGTGCTATAACAATTCAAGCCGAAGATTGGAAAGCTCAATGGGGATCTACTTCAACCATCCGGAATAAGGTACGAGGTTCAATCCTTTAGTGTTAGATGTTTTTATTTCTATTGCATATTGGAGAATATTGATTTCTGGAGTCTAGCTATCTGTTGTGGTACCCCAAGCCATAGGAATTTCTCTCCGTAACAGAATTGGCGACTCTGCTGGGGATGTCCCTTGTTTTTATTTGGGGTTTACGGGCACAATGGGCTTGATATTATTGACTTGCTCTTTGTTTCTCTTTGTTTCTGGGTTGCATTTTATAGTATTTTCATCCATTGACACTCCCCTTTATTTGTTTAACCCTTGGCCTGCTTTTTATCACTGCCTTCTCTGTCCACGCGGGTTTTTGGCCAAAAGTCGCGTACATACGCGGATTTTTGGCCAAAAGTCACGTATACACGTAGATTTTACACTAAAATCCTTTTTTCCACGCAGGTTTTTGGCCAAAATTCGCGTATATGGGCCTTCCCATACGGGTTTTTGGCCAAAAGTCACGTATATTGGCTTTTCCACGCGGATTTTGGGCCTAAAGTCACGTACATACGCAGCTATTATTTATATAGTCGCGTACATCCTCCCTTTTGGTGAGTTTTATGTTGGGGGAAGTTGCTGGGTGGGTTGTAAGTGTGGTTGGGCCTTCCTTGCGTCTGATGTTGTTTGTTGGATGCTTCTTTTGTGACCAGAGACCACTTTTTCATTGATTTTTCTTTGAAAGTAGTTTTAGTCATTCT